>JAOXJM010000012.1:103791565-103803204 GCA_026413425.1 Tringa solitaria | reverse complement strand
GAATAGAATAGAATAGAATAGAATAGAATAGAATAGAATAGAATAGAATAGTTCACTTGGAAGGGGCCTACAATGATCATCTAGTCCAACTGCCTGACTACCTCAGGGCTGACCAAAAGTTAAAACATGTAATTAAGGGCACTGTTCAAATGTCAGGCTTTTCTTTACCAAGAAGGTGGTCAAACACTGGAACAGGATTCCTAGGGAGGTGGACGATGCCCCAAGCCTGTCAGAGAGGAGTGGGAATGACATAAAAAGTTTCCCTGACTCCTTCTGTTGGAATTGTACCAGTCGCTTCCGCAAAACATCAGCATTGCCAGAGGAAGTCCCAGAGCAGAGACAGGACTGAAGGAGCAGCTGGAGGCGACGGTCTGGTCTATGAGCGTAATTTTGCAAAGGGATGTGGCAGCATGTGTTATTTCTGACTCAGGAACCGCTCTCCAGAGGTCCTCTCCAAACACCTTCACCTAGAATACGGACTTGAAGAAAGCTGATACACCAGCTAGAAAATTGTAATGATGCTGCCTGCGATTAACAAAGTGGTTTCTCAGCTCACATGGATTTCTAAAGCACTGTTTCCCAAAAAAACAAGGCATACCAGAAATAATGAAAAGAGATTGACTAGGAGGATGTTTCAGAGACTTCATTAAAAATTAATAGAGATCTTTGTCTTTCAAAGTTTTATCATCTCTTGGACAGTAAAGAGTAGGAGGATAAAGTTCTTTGTTCACTCATTTTGCCACGGAAAGAGAGAGCCAGATGATCAGCTGATACCAATTATAAATTATTGGTCAAGATTACAAAAGGAAATGAAATATGGGGGCAGACTGATCTGATTTCTAGCAGCACTGAACTGGAGCAGATGTGTGCATCAAGTCCTGCATCTCTTCTTTCCTCCCACATGTCTTTTTCTTCTCTGAATGGTAGCCCATGAAGGGAAATCTTGGCTTCTCAGTAAATTCCCATAATTCATCCAGATTTCACAATAACAGTATATATTCCTTTGCATTCTGACAGTGTGCAGAGGCCACATGAGTCCCCAGTGAACCAGGGGTGTTAACCTCCGCTCCATTTTTCTCATCGTATGCATATGGAAAAGAATATTTACTGGCTGCTTGGAAGAGTCAGTACAGAACATTTACTCATGTCAAAAAAATGGGAAAAACCCTATAATATGGAGCTCTCTTCCACAGTTAGATTAATTTTTCAACACATGTTATTTTCTGAAATAAACCTCACTCATTTCCTCTATTTTTTCCAATTAATTATTCACCAGTTTACACTGGTGCTCTCACATTAGCTCACCATTTGCTTAGAGCATTTAATACAAAGTCTTTTTTAATACAAAGTCCTTTTAATACAAAGTCTACTAAAATTTCCATTCATTCAGCTACTTTCTTTTTGCATATAGAAAATGTCTTCATGTACCTGATTTTCTCTTAGTTTTCTAGTTACTCTGAGCATTTCCAGAGATCTCAAAAATAGGAATATTTAACAACACTTTAAATGTATTTTAGGTTGTTGCAACTATTGTATCATGATGAACATGCTTGAGATGCAGAGCTGAGTTTTTTACTTTAAAAAAATCAGGTTTTTACTTGAAAAAAAATTATTAGCTGGAAGAAAATTATTAAATGATGTGAAAGAATACTATTACAGAACCCATAAATGTATTCTTTTACTTTTGAATTGTATCAGGCTTTAGTTTTATATCACTGTATGACTTCTTATCCTTGCTTTTCGCATTCATGTGCTTTATTGTCTTCGCTGACAAGTTTTTAATTTAAAAGTTACAGCTGATTTGACTGTTCATTCACAACTGCATCTGCTGTAGCAATGAATCTCTCGTTTGTGCTATCACTTGCCAATGTCATCGCATAGCAGGGGGATGCAGCCTGATGGCAAACACACACATACACTTAAGCTACGGGAAGACAGCAAATAAATAAAAAGTAACCAAAGTATTTTTTTACATGCTGAAACAGAAAAAATAAATTTTCTGACACTGCAGTGACAGTGGGAGGGAAGGGAAGAAGAGATGACAGACACAGAAGAAGACACATATGCTGCCGTTTGCAGCAACATGGAACAGATATAAAAACTGTACTATGACTTCCACCCTGGCAGTTTGGTTGTCTGCAGTATGGAATCAGACATCTAACAGTCGCTCAATTCATTCTCGTAGTGCAGAAATCAGGCTAGCATCCTGGAGAGAAGGTAGCTTAAAATTATTCCCCTTTTAAGACTGAGATGTAGTTACACGATTAGTCTAAGTTTCACAGCTTAAACATTTCCTTGACTGTTGCCAAAGCTTTACTGGGGATGGTATGTTTTCCTAAAGTTTCACCTTCTGCAGCCACCTGACTGTGAGAGTCCCTAACTTTTCTTTACAAAGAATACAGATATCCATTTTCAGCCCTCAAAGCTATGAAGAAGAGTTGTGAAATGTGAAGCAACGTCACTCTTAAAGGTTAGAAACCAGGAGAAATATAACATTAATTTTAAATCATTCCACTTTGAAGCTATTCATGATTATTTTTGGCACGCAATTTTTATTTATTTATTACATTGACAGTAATCAGAAAAACCCAGGAAAATGCTTCAGGAAGTGTAACTATATCTGCAAAAGAGGTAATCAATGTAGCAAAGAAAAGGAAAACTATTTTTTGCTTCTTGCTAAACAGTATTACATACTGAAACATACATATCTTTGGTATCTTCATCTGAGTGTACCTAGTACCAGACATCTCTTGACAGGCAGGAAAAATAAAGGCGTATTGGAAAATATTCACATTTGTCAAACAGGCCACAAATAAAAGGCCAAGTTTTCAAAATTATAGATACCGATACTCTGTCTGGAAATCAAAGTTTTCACTGGCCCCAAAATTATGGATTTATATTTCTATGCTAAAACCCCAATACTTCCTACCCCTAAACTGAGTTCTATATGTGAGGTCTGTCCTCAATTTAACATGCAGAATTACAAAGTCACTATAATTAGAGCTAGTCCTAAGGTGCAAAATTTGAATTTCAGTTTTGATCCAAACTGCTCTAGTAGATCTACTTCTGAGACCAGAAGCATGAGAAAAGCCCATATGAATTCCTATTTTGTCTTAGACTATTACATTATTCCATTTCCCTAAAGCTATCTACAGGGTTGGAAGGATTGGAAAGTAACTTTATAAAAGTATTTGGCTTGGCTTCTAAATATACCTTTGCTCTACTGTTAGAGAAACTCTATGATGTATGTATGCAACCCTCACCCATGCTGATAAATAAGTTTCAGGTTTGTTTGAAAGACTTCTTCAAGTGGGGTATATTTCAAAGTTGATTTTTCTTAAAGAACAAAAGATAAAACAGATACAAAAGCTACAATGCAAAGCTATGTAATGGGTCAGCTCTCCTGGGTGTGGTTTAAGAAAAAGCAAAAACTATAAAGTTTCTATAATGCTTAACTACAGTACAGCTCAAGAGAAGTTTTACATGGATTTCTCCCCAGTAGTGTTTTCTATTTAAAATTTTATGTAAGCATGAAGCATGGAGAATGCTTAATGTGGTACAATTGTCATTATATTAGGATCAGGCATATTAGGAAGCATAGGGCTAAGAAAAGTCCACAAAAGTGAATCTTCTTTGTCAAAAAAAAAAAGAACAAGGGAACGGATTCAAATTCTGGCTTTTGAAATACTTCAGTAGAAATAGATTTGGGCAGCACTTCCATTTAGAAAATCAGAAGCGTAGCGTTGATTTAGCTAAGTTCCCAGCACTCGCAACAGAAAGATTACAGATAAAATGTTCAAGAGTCATAAGGATTCTTGAGTTACAAACCCAACTCCCAAAGTGACTCAGACACTTGAAAGATGCTTTTAAACAGCTCAGAATGTTAAATTGCTTGATTTTTAATGTTCTCAGAATCCAAGCGTCCCCCTTTCTTAAAGAGAAGAGACTCTTCCAACCCTTTTGCCAAGCTCAGCAAACGGGCCAAAATATGCTTAGGATCAAGTAGTTCTGCAAGTCGCTGCAAGTCTCTGTAAGACAGAGTCTCTAAGTGAGGAAGTAGGACCACTGGCAAATGTATACTGACACTGCTGGTCCTCTATTAGATCTGGAGATAAATTCAATTTGATACCTGGGGCCCAAAAACCCTAACTTAAAAAAAAAAAAAAAGAAGGAACTAAAACATCTTGTAATCAATAACACTGATGTGTTTCTCATCTACCCACACTTGAACCTGAGATTTATCATAGGCATGTCACAGGATTAAGAGATTCATTACCTGCAAGAGCTCTGCCTCCAGGATGTTTGCGCACCAGACCTTTAGGTGGGTGCACAGGAGGCTGAGCAGGAAGCAGGACTGTCATCCTTCCCACGAGTAAGTGGCTTCTTGACCTTTAGTCTATCTATGCAGAGGATTAAAACATAGTGATCGCACAACTGTGCTTTACTTGTATAGCAAACAATGTGATTTTCCTCTGGACTACCTGGTGTGATATCCACCCTGGATTTTTAATATCTGAATTCTCTCTAACTTAGGAATTTAGAGTTCTCTAAATTCTAGAGAATCAGTTATATTCTCTAAAAAATAGTTAATTTATTTATGCCCCAACTGTGTTTTTTTGCCTTGCTTCCATAATGTTTACTCTCATGAGACATACCCTTGAAATCTACCGAGTTGCTTATATAATTAAGGACTGTGTGTTCAGACATCTAGAAAATTCAGATTGCTGCTTTCTATGTTGTTTAAAAAGCAGGTGTCAAAGCAGCTGCAATTAACCCAGAGGAAATACCTTACTTGGCATATTACAGTGATGTACTCCAGAGAATAGCCATGATTACTATAATTATTTTAGGTAGAGATTGTTTATGTTACCGTTAAGATAATTGCCTAAACAGAAAAATGGGGGATTAAAACCTAGAAAATATCTTAAATCTGCTCAAAACAAATGAAGTTATTTTAGTGAATGTTTACATATTTCATGATATAGGGTTTTATCACCCATCACTAGAAATATATTAAAAAATATTCTATGACATGATTGTTAAGAAGAAATGTGTCTATTTGCAAAAGGTAGGATAATAAATTGCAAAACTTATGCAAACAACACCTTTCAAAAATCATCTTTTCTTATAACTAGCTTAAGTTTAGAAGTTAGTTTAAATTTAAAAAACACATTAAAAAGACCACTAGTAGAGGGAAAAAAAAGAATAGCATAGCACAGGATAGCATAGAACAGACCAGACCAGAACAGAACGGTTCAGTTGGAAGGGTCTTACAACAATCATCTAGTCCAACTCCCTGACCACTTCAGGGCTGACGAAATGTCAAAGCATGGAATAAAGGGCACTGTCCAAATGCCTCTGACAGGCTGACAGGCACTGACAGCTTGGGGCATCGACTGTGTCTCTAGGAAGCCTGTTCCAGTTGTTTGACCACCCTCTCCATAAAGAAAAGCTTCCTAATGTCCAGTCTAAATCTCCTTTGGCGCAGCTGTGAACCATTCCCACCGCCCTCTCTATGTCCCCTCCTCAGGAAGCTGTTGAGAGCAATGAGGTGGCCCCTCAGCCTCCTTTTCTCCAAACTAGACAAGCCCAAAGTCCTCAGCTGCTATTCACAGGACATGCCTTCCAGCCCTTCCACCAGCTTTCTTGCCCTCCTCTGGACACATTCATACCCCTCCTAAATTTTGGGGCACAGAACTGCACACAATACTCAAGGCGAGGCCGCAGCAGTGCTGAATACAGCAAGATAATCACCCCTTTTGACTGGCTGGTTATGCTGGGTTAGATGCACCCCAGGATGCGGTTTGCCTCTCTGGCTGCCAGGGCACACTGCTGGCTCATATAGAGCCTGCTGCTGACCAACACCCCCAGATTCCTTTCTGTAGGGTAAATAGCAGAATATAATCCGTATCTTGGCATAAGGGAAGGTTAATCAAATTCTAAGCAGGAATCTCGGGAGTTAACCATGACAGATGCCACATTTGCCCCTGGAGAGTAGTTGCCCACCCAACACAGAAAGTGCTCATATATAAGTCCGCGCACTGCTGGGGAAAAAATAAACCAAACACAGCAAAAAGAGCAACTTTAGGATAGATGAAGCCTCCCTGAAGGTCCTTCCATGCTGACAACCCAACCACCCTGAAACAGGAATGTCTGCTGGGCTTTACAGATAGAGCCCAGGGCTGGAGTTAAAAGCAGAAATTCTTCATAGGCCACAGCTCTTAGGGCACCATGAAACACGAGTGGTAAATGGGATAACAGTCCAAAACGGAGGACTTACTAGTTCTGATCTCATTTCAGATTATGCTCCCTGTAGGGGCGAGGGCGGCTGTCCTAGATTTCCTTCTCTGTGAAAGCAACAGGATTAGGTTGCTTCACGGGCTACCTATGGCACGTCCAATACAGGGTATTGCTTGTTAACAGGCAACCAGAAAAGCTTTACTCACAGTAACTTGTACCTCACTGGACTGACTACACACTGCTTTCAGCAACATTGGAATAAAAGCGGACATTAGAATAAAATCCCCAAAGTTAAACAGTTTCAAAACTAGATTTAATGTGTTTCTACTTCAGTACTTAATACTTACTAAAAGATTTCAGCTGACACAGTACTAGCAAAAAAACCCCTTCAGTTTTCCTCATATCTTTTTAAACAATGTTTTTGTTCTTTGCAAATATAATCCATTTTTTATTCTGGCTTTCTCTGTAACTCAAACTTTTATTTCAAAGTCTCACTTTTTTTCAGAGCAGCGAAGAAAACTCAATTTAAGACAGAACCTCAGGCATGCAGTATATATCAAATGAAACTGAAAACACATTTCTTCCCCATTTCCCACACTATAAACAACATGAATACTTCAGCACACACATGCACAAATTCCACACTCCCGGCCACCACGAAGTAACAAAATGAGGGAAGCTTTGAAAATGAAATTAAAACAACCTCAGTTCCTCTGTCTTCCCAGGACTCAGGACATTGTGCTGCACTTCGCGTGGAAACAAGTGCAGGCACATGGGAAGCCCCCTTCACTTGCCGTCTACCACCTCTTGACAAAAGAAGTGCAGTGCTGAAGCTGGAAGGACATGAATAAGCCCTCCTGGTGTGGTCCTCTGCCCCCAGATCCCTACCTATCCATTAGGCAACAGCCAGACAGAGAAAAGACCAAACTGAGATATCACCCAGAAGACAACAATTCTGCTATAAGCAATAAACTGCTCTTTTACTCACAGCCTCCCGAGGGAAGGTGGGGAATTGGTTCCATCTCCTCAGCTCCCTACATTACATTTATCTGCTGTACTGTTCAAAGGACATACATAACTGCAATATCTACAGAACAAATTCACATTCAGTAACTCCTACAAAAGTAGGATGGGCATCAAATATTAGAGATGTGCCAAGAGTGCTGAGGAAGGCTACAAACTAACCTGAGCAGGCATAGCAATAGAAAGTATCAACAAAACATCAATTAATCTCATTTCTTTGATACAAAGCAATTAAAGGACAGTAAGCTGTAAAAAAGAACCCTTCTGAAATCAGGGGGAGTGCCTGGGTGCTCAAAACTTCAGTACTTGCTTAAGTACTTGCTTTGTGGGACAGGAGACCAAACAGTCACATAGGCTTCTATTTTTTTCCAAAATGGTGAAAGAGGTGGCCAGCAGAGCTCTCCCCGTGTCCCTCTATGCATCACTGTGCCCATTCTTCCTTGACTTTCCACAGTCAAATTACTCGGTATTTGCAGAAAAATACCCGACTGAACACCCAGACTACACTGTTTCTTTAAAAATAACCTCTGAAGAATTAGACTCTGCAGCCTTTTGCAGCCCCTGGCTGAGGCAATGCTCCCAAAATGATGTCAATGGGAGCCTTGCCCAAGAAAGGGCTATAGGATTCAGCTGTGTGTTAAGAAAGGGTTTGAAATCATGGAACATGCTATCAGGATAAGACTTTATATTTCAAACATATATTTATTCTTTTTACTAAATCACCGAATAGTGTGGGGAGGAGTGGCACATGCCACTATAGAAAACCATATGGTACTTGGATTGCCAAGCCAGAATTGTGCATAATAAATATTTATAGAATCCAGCGGTATTCTCTTCTTTCTGTTTATTCTTTACATGTCACTCTGCCCAAGAACCAATCAAATATCCCAGCAAGTTACAAGCAATCTAAGCATGGGGGAAAGAGGGAAAACAGATCACCAGTAGGCTTATAATTAGCAACCTAGACCTGGAAGGAGGTGCTTGGGAAGTGCCTCCGATGTGTCTGGATTCCAGCACTCACCGCACATCATCAGTGATTTCGAAAATTGAGTTCTCAGTCTCTGCAAGGGGTAGGGAAGATATACACAATATTTTTGGCTAGACTGAGCAGGGGCATGTGTGGAGCAGATGCAAAAGCAGACATCCATCTCCTCTCAGAGACCAGCACAGGAACAAAAAGGCATCTCTCAATGACAATAGCTAACTTGCTCCTGGTGTCTACTGGGAAAGTTGTGTCTCCCTACCTGTCGTGTTTATTTTGCTTCAGACAAAAACAATGCATATTGTCCTCCTTATCAGCTTGTGATTACAAGAGAGTTAAAGGAGCTACTGAAATACATAGAAGATCTGGAACATAACTTAATAGAAGCCAATCTTCTCTCCCTGGGTCTTGTCTTGACATAGCAATCTTTTGGTCTTTTCCTCTCTGCTTGACAATCTTACTCCCTTCCCTGCTCCTATCTCCTTTTCCTTTCCTTTCCTTGAGGTGTGCAAACTACCAATCCCCAATTAGTATTTCATTCTTCAGAAATAGTAAAAGGATTTTTAAAAAAGCATAAAAAGCCCACAAGTCAACACAGTGGGACAAGTCACTAATGGGAGCAGCTTTCACTGTTGATCACCCTCAGCTTCACTGTAGCCAGAATCTGGGATGCTGCATGCTGCACTTTCTACATAGATGCTGCTGCTGTACAAATGGTGCAGATGTGTCATATTAGCATTACGTAGAGTGGAAATCACATACTTTTGCATATATAGATATGTAACTTCAAATTAATAATAAATTTTGGCATACCACAAAAATAACAATAATTTCAGAATCAGTTTGAAGCTATTAACTGAACAAAAGTTTTGTCTTAAATATGCAAAAATCAGCTTGTTTATAGAGATAATTACATTTTACTAAGTAATTGGTACTCAAAAGTTCCTTTCTCTGTGTCATTGAAACAGCAACTTATTATGAAAAACATATTTATTGAATGTTGCCAAAAGTATAACCACACATCTGTTATTCTTCAAATATATATTTTTTAAAACATTTGGTATTTACTTAACATATAATAACAGTTATTAAATCATTCTTAAGTCTGTTTTGTAGAACTGTAATATAAAGCATTACACACATGAGAGAAACACCATGGGAACAAATGTAAAAAGGGAATGGAAGTGCTGCTAGTAGCTGAGTAGTTACTAGTCACATTAGAAATTACAACTCAGAGAAGAGTTGTAAGAGGAAGACTGGAAGTGTGGAAATCCTGCAGGACAATGAGGTTTAAGAGGCACAACATCATTCATTTAAAGGTTTTAAATGATAAGATCATTACTAGGTCAACAGATACATAACAACAGAAGACATTTCTATAATCACTATTGAATCTACTAGACAAGGACATAAACTCCATTGTCTGGCAGCTCAAATTAGAGAAATTTAGATTTTTCAAAAGGACTTTCTTTTGGTTTTAATGTTCTGCAGTGTGGTAGTGTTAGTTTTGGCAATGCTGGCTGTGGGTATTTCCAGGCTGTGCTGCAAGCCTCACCCCCAGCCATGACCTGGAAATACCCTACGGACTACGTTACAGGAGAAGACCAGCTCAATGACTATTCTGATCCTCTTCCCTTTTGAATTTTAAAAGGCTTTGTGCATTAAGCTTTTTTTTTTTTTAATTACCAGAGTAGCCAGGAAACAAGGACAGTCACTGTCAATTCTTCACAACTATTTCACTTGAGAGTATGAGTGAGCCATTTCCACTGGGTCCTGTCTGTGACTAAAAAATCTTAAGCCAGTGAGATGAACAATGCTTTCTGAAACACATTTTTAGTCATATTTGGAGCAAAGTAGAACAGAGATGACTGCTTTCCAGGCATTTTCACAAATATGTGGATGTGATCTAAACACACACAAATAATGAACAATAATCCCCAGGTTAACAATGGCAAAAAAAAAAAATATCAATTTTTCCCCGAATCTACCTGCTTTGGCTTATTAAAGTTTATTAAAGAAATCATGTAAGGTGACAGTTTGCTTGACATGCAGGTATGCTTGTCACATGCTTAGCATTTTAAACCATGTTTCTTGTAGGACAGCATACTACAAGCTAACATTTTTCATAATTGTCCAATTTTCTCCAAAATGTCCTGCAGAAAATGCAGTCAATATCATCCTGGGAAAAGGTGATGACTACTGCAGTATGTTAACAATTAGCTTATTTGTAATGTCTCAAAAAACAATCAATAACTTAAAGACTTTCATTCAAATCTATCAAACCCAGATATACTCCATTTAATTGAAAAGCTCTTAACTCCAGTCATTTCCTGAATATAAAGCTACTTTACTCAAGCTCCAGCGTTTTTAATTTCTCTTGCACTGAAAAGCAGCATCTTCAGCTCACAAATAATGCTTACATAAAAGCTTCCAGTCAGATCTCTTGGTGCCTCTATGTTTTTCAGGATATGAAGACAACAGCAATGTAAACAATCTACTATTGCAGAACAAACACTATGTAACCACAAAGCAGTGATGACATAACCTGTATATTATCTGGGCTTAATTTTCTGCAATGTAAACTAAGTGTCTACATCTCCTGTTCCTCAACCCACTTTAAAACAGCCTGTTAAGAGGAACATTTTATATGAAATTTCCAGTTTTTAAGCAAAAGCATATTCCTCCTCAGGACATTACTTTCAATGTCTTTCCTTTTGTGTATCTAAAAATCTTGCTTCCTCCTGAATAAGAATGTCCTTGCTTAAACAACACATTTAAATGCTATTGATATTTCACAGCTGAATCAGGTGTGCCTAAGTCAACAGCTTGCAGAGGATATGTTTTAAAATAGCAAAATATGTGCTGTTGCTGCTTCTTTTCTTAGTGTTGATATACATAATAGGAGAACAGCTGTACGGGATCAGACCTAACACAGATGTAGTCCACTATCCTGTCTCCATTGGTAGCCATAAGGGGATGCTTACTGAAGAGACTAAGACTAGGGAAAGCATGTAGTGATATACCCCCAGAATAATCTCTCAGCTTGGAGAGATCTGGAGACCTGGGATTTCTACTTCTGTGGCTGCAAGTTAAGTGCACTTCCTGCACCTAAGTATTACATATAGCAATATGTATCCCTCTATTTCCTTTGGAAAGCAGTCCTTAAGGCATAAGAAATACTGATCCTAAGCAATCACATACAATATGATATAAAGAAAATATTGTAATAAAGCAGTTAACATCGGACTTCATATATATATATGTTACTCATTGACCTTTTAGTCAACCAACTTGTTATTGCTGATATATTCACATTATACAAAAACTTGTGTTAAAAAACCAGGTAAGAAGATATATTTAAAAAATCCCAAAGCTAATTGTTCTGCCTGTTTAA
>JAOXJM010000012.1:103778249-103791465 GCA_026413425.1 Tringa solitaria | reverse complement strand
AGGTAAGAAGATATATTTAAAAAATCCCAAAGCTAATTGTTCTGCCTGTTTAAAGGACTTTATTTTTCTTGCTTTCGCTTTGCCTGTTCTCTGAAACAGCTGTTAAGAGAACATGGCTCACCATAATCATAGAAGTAAACAAGTACATTCAAATCTTCACTCCACCCATGCTAACTACCGGGCTGCTTCAATTAAAGTTACTCCAGGATGACAATCAAGCTCTCAGGGTGCAGAAGGGCAATAATGGGATCTGCAAATATAATGTCTTCTACACATTTGCCTCCTCTCAGGCAAGCTTCTCACCTGTAATTCGGCATATTAAGAATTCACTATGTTTCATGTGGTACATATATTGGACGCACATAGCTATTGTGGGTTCTCCTCACTGTTCTGAAACATCTGACAAATTGGAAATTGACAGAAATAGAACATCTAATGAACTCAGCTTAAAAAAATGACTATTTTCCATTGGCAGTTTCAAGCCATAGACCCAAGGTATCAATTCATTCTAGCACTCCTCAAAACTACCCTTCTTTTCCATTCTGATGGAGACAAACAGCACCAGCAGGTGCTAATTCGTAATCTTAAAAGAAGAATGGGGTGATAAAAGAAACAATATTTTACTGTGGGCCCTTCAGACAAGTATGATATCATGCTGAATGAAATGCTCATCAAGAATCCAAATTGGATGTAACTTTAGAAAAAAGAACAACCTGTTAAAAAGAACCCTAGTTCTAGGGGTTCTAGTCTGATTCTTGATTTGGCACTGCGTCTTCTCCAGTTGATGTTTATGAACCACAGCCCCTACCCTGATGTTTTAACAAAATGGAATCACAGTTTTCCTTCACTGCGGGTGAAGTAGTACACTTCACTTTATGTTTGTTAAAATTATTTTTAAAAACCTCTAAAAATTGCTAATATTAAAAATTTGAGGCAGAAACATTTTAAAATTAATTTTGAGCAGAAACCTATCCAGGACTACTAAATATTGACGCTATGAAAGATTGCAATTTTCTCCTCAGGTTGCCTATATTACTGGTGGTTTTTTAAGCTTATGGGCCAGTAGGAGAAACATTTTTATTTAGTTATCTGCTAGTCTCAAAATATTCTTGACTGGTGGGAAGCTATGAAATGAAAATATCCATGTTTCCTCAGCTACAAAATGGTAAGTATTACATATCAGTCTGGATTATCAATTTGTGTTAAAAATAAATGGCAAAAAAATGGCTATTTTTTGTACATTTAAAAATGTTTGGCCAAAGCCTTTACTAGTAACAAGAAATTAATTTGGCCTCTATATATTATCTGGTGGAGGGAAAGTGTTTTTATTGTTCTGTAATATTTTAAACTATCCCAAGCCTCTGAAGCTAACGAGCACTGCCCTTAGTTTTTTGCAAATGTAATATCTAACATGAAATCTAATACATTTAGCTGAACAGGTAAACCAGGCTGACGCTTTGCATATTTACTCAGAATCATAACATAGATGTTTTTGAAATCACCTTGTAAAGAAAGAGAATTACTAGTCATTAGGACACTAGCATCTCCTCAGACACTCCAAACAGATGTTCTTATATAGAAAATGACTGACCTTCTTTCAGAGACCATAGGTCTGTGGTAATAAAAACTTTATGCAAGGTAAAAGTCAGAATTAAAATGCAGCTTGCTTTCTGTTTGTGAGAAAGAAAGTAATTAATTTTCTGTTTCATATGATTTGTATGGCTATTTCTTGACTTCAGAAAGGCGTGATGGTCTGTAGGGTTTGCTGAGATACCCCAGGCAGTATCTACAGTATGCACTCCTGCAACATGAAGAAGAGAAATCCCTTCTTGCGCAGTCAACAGCGACCCAAGCACATTGGTGTACAACTGCAAGCCACTCTATCGAGGGAAAACAGCAAAACTTAATTCAAGTGGAGAGCAGATTCTTCTGCTTGCCATTTGTAGAAGAATAAACGTGAGATTGAGCATCAGAACCTCAACATCACATCACTCTTTACTGTGCTTGGCCTAGTTTAATTTCCAAGAGAGAATTAAGTTTCTGGTATGATGACCTTGTGGTTAAGTTTGGCTGCAAGAAGTTCTTGCACTTGAGGAATGCTGAATTCTGAATTTTCCTCTGATGCTAAATAGGTCTCCACCAGCTTTGGTCCTCTTTCAACTTCATTTACTTTTGTCAACTAATATGTCACAGGTTAGAAGTTTCGTGGAAAAAATAATATGAGCAAGAGTAATATTTTCATTCATAAGGAAGACTTCTGCCCAAATAGTGTGTCACCTTTTTTAATACTAGGATGCGATATAGTCGTCAGCAAAAAATATTATGAGCCAAGTTCATATGGTGAATAAGTTGCTTCAGAACGACTGGGGAAAGAGAAGAGAACATAAACAGAAAAGCTGAACATATATGTGCATGACACTGCATAACTTCCTCTCTAAATTTGGGGTCATAGATACATTCAATCAGCTAAAATAAATAATTCTGCACACTTGCCCAGGCAGTTTTTCTTCCTTTTCTTTTTGCACTGGTAAGGAAAAAAATTTATGGCTTACCTTTCAAAACCAATCTGCCGTAATGTTTTCTCCCATGTTGAACCTACACAAAAAGGAGAAAAAACAAACACCCTCAGTGAAGAATCGTTATTGTATGAACATTTTTACTCTTCTCCTTATGCAGCTGGGATCTATACAGTAAGGTGATTTTTCCACCCCTACAGAAGTACTTGTAAATAACATCTGTTTTCCCCAGAGTAAAGAACCATTAAGAGAGGCTACCACTGGGTGACGTAACTGCGTGGAGGGGTATCAGCCTACATAACTCCTTTACATTGCAAAGCAGCTGGTCACTGCTACAGTTCACTGCGATTCCAAGGGTGGTCTCCTCTTCAACCACAACGTGATCTGTACATGACTCCTGAAAGCGCTGAGCTGGCATCTCACATCACGCACTCTTCACATTTCAGCTTTTCATTTTACTGTAGTGTTCGCCTGATTCTTGCTGAAAGCTTTACAGCTCCTTCTGAAATCCAGCCCTTTTACCTTCAAGCAAAAGCATGAAGATGTATTTTTGCTTTATTGTTTAACCTTTCATGCTCAAACAAACAGCTGCAAAGGGTTCTTTCTCAAAACAAGAACAAAATCAAGAATTCAGTCCCGCGAACTACTCAAATGGGCAGACTCATCCAAGGAGTTGCCCTCAGTATTTCTGATGTACTTTATACAACTTTTACCTAGATTTTCTCAAAAATACCCCCCCAACACACACACATACATACACTGCAAGCATTAGATGAAAAGTTTTCAGATCTTTGCTTATTGCCAATTCCTTTCTTGCTACTATTATGTGGTTGTTATAAATACAGGCTACTAAGAGCACAATATCTCAAGTCATGCAGTTCCTGCAAGGCAAATATGTAGAAGGACATGAAGCTGTGCTATAGTGTGCTCTCTGCCTTTTTATGCTCCTGTGGGAAATGTAACAGGACTGTATGCAATGTAAGCAACTACAGTTCTTTTTGAATGCTTCATCATACTGAAACTGAAATCAGAGAAGTGGCAGTAACTCCTTTTGCTGATGCAGTCCATCACCGAAAGGGAAATATAAATTAGGAATAAATAGATTCCTGTGAGTGACATTTAGTAGCACCAGAGAAACTCGGAGACAAGCAGTAATGTTGCCGAGAAGTACTCAGAAAGAGAGGAAAAACATGAAGGAAATCAACTTTGTCTGATTTAAATCTGGAGAATTTCAGGATTAAATGCACACTGTACAGCAACTGCCCACAGAAAGACTATAACTAAATCATGGATTACACTCTTTCCACCAACAATTTAGGTTGTACTTGTCAAATTAGTATGGGAAAAGTGGTGACATATCAGTTAGAAAAACCTCTGCAGATGTATCTCTTACCATCGTTACCTTTCCATGATGTTGAAGGCATCAACTCAGAAATCAATGACCCACCATGTTTGTAGTATGTTATTTAATTCTAATCTGCACCATGTTAAATATCTGAAGAAGATCTAGAAGATGCTTCTGATCCTTGATTTCGGGACACTTACAGCTGATCTAGATAAGAACCTAAACGCTCACCTTCTAAGAAGTTTTGAGTTTGAGAGTTTGTTTTTATACTTTGTTTTTTTTCAACCTAGCAACAGAATTCTTTCTGCTCAATTGACTAAACTTTCCAGTTTAGCCCAAGGAGAATGTGGAGAATTTCTAAAGTAACGATACACTTTTTCTCTACAATATTATCTAGTATCTCTCTGGTTTGCAAATCACAGACTGAGCAAATAAAATCTGAACTTAAGAAAACCCCAAAAGTCAATTTCTCATATAGGCCTACAACATGCAAGGCTTCCTTCACAGTTCCTAACTGGACAGCCAAAGAATGAAGTTTACATGGGCCTGCAGAAAATAAATTCCTTGGTTTAACGTCTGTTTTTTAGAAAGAGGAAAAGAAACTACATTAAAGTATACACTCCTAAAAGCAACCAATGTCTGACATTTCACTCCATACAGGAGGGATTTGGGTTGGCTAAGGGTTAGGTTCACGGCCAGTTCCAAACAGGGTCAATATACCACATAATACTCTTCTGGAACCCCTTCTTCATTCAACTTCTCACCGCCAGTCTCTTCAAATTTCAGTCACACAAATATATTCAGTGAAAGGCTCTAAAAACCTTTTCTAATGATACTTTAGGGCAATGGACACAAAGCTTTTCTGTTCAGGACTGTTACAGCTACAGCCAGTAATCAATGTAAAAAACTCTTTTAACTGTCCCCATTCAGTCCAAAGCAGGCAGGGATTTCAGGCCCACATCCAGCAGAGTACACAGCTATAAGCAGCTTCAAAACTGAGGTGGAGAAAGCTCCTTCAGTTTATAGAAAAAAAATCAGTCAAGTTCTGGAACAACTGAAAAATGTACACTGTTTGATTGGTACAGGGAACTTCTACTGTGGCACCTGTGTTTGCTTGAGATGAAGCAAAACTTCTGCCTGCACAACTACCTACATACAATACCTTTCATCAACAATAAGTTCATATTCTCTAAAAAGAAGACCTTTTAAGACATCTTTAAGGTGGGACAACAAAACATTCTTGCACACATTTCAAATAAAAATTAAAAACAAAAATCACGTGTAGCACAACAAACCATCAACATTTCATTGAGATAAATAAAGAATCACTTCATTAACTTCTTCTGTTATGAGTTATACCCAAAACCCACCACCTTCTGCACACCCCTGGAGTATATCTGGTTTCATGTAGCACTGATGACTAAAAAGGTGACTGTGCCACTCCGCAGGTAAGTGCAGGGCAGACGTAAGCAATTCATGTATATCCATATAGTTTATGCAATCCTGCTGGCTCTGAAAGGGTATTCAACAGTTTTTGAAGTTTGAAGATTTGAAGAGTGTTGAAGAAAAGAAATTTCAACAGTATTTCTTAAAACACAGACTAGTACTGGCATCTTTAGTCAGTGTTTCTATGCTTTCCACTGTGGTGTATGCTAGTTGTATGAATTTTTCACCCCGTGATTGGCTGGCTACACTTCAGCTGTATGATATATAGAGAGTCCAACAGAAAAGAGAGAGAGAGAGGGGGGAAAAAAGCAAAAGAGCAAAGGGAATTGGGTCTCCACTGGTTTGAAATAATCTTTTGGCTGCAGCTGGCTAGCAGAACACTCTTTGAAATGCATGTGACTCCTCTGAAGCAAAGCCTGCCAAGAACACAACTAACATTTCATATTAAAAAAATATACATCTTTTTTATGGAGTCTTATTTTAAAATGTTTATGATCTAAACATTCTTTTTTAAGATTTGCCAAATCCATTCTCAATAGTATCAACTTCTACATGGCACTAACAGCCAAAAGTAAATACCCTGAGGTAACAGCAGCACTAAGAAGAATAACGCTATTAAAAGTCTAGAAAACTTATTATTTGATTTAAACCTTACTTGGTGCTTCCAAAACATTAAACAAGATTTAAGTCACGTAACTCTCATTAAAATCAAAACAGGAGTTTTTCACGAATTAAAGACTTGATCCTGCTCCCAAAGAAATCAATAGGAGTTTGGCTATTCAATTCAGTCTTTCTCTCTGCTGAGACTGTGGAAAATATTCACCTGTCGACTTTCAGTATCCGCTGTTACACTTTTGTTGCTAAGTTAATTTGGCTTCTCTTTGCTTTCTGTTTTTTACCACCATGTCAAAACCACCAAAACTGTTTATAAGAATGCCTTAATTTGGTACCCATGTAATTATGCTTTTGTTCTAAATATTTGCTCCAGAATGCCTGACCATTCCCATCTGTTCCAAAGATTCTGTTTCACATTAACAGTGCTAGCTTTAAAATTCTTCAAAACGATGAAGCATGATGTACTTCCAGAATTACTGCTCACGTTTAATAGGAACAATGGTAAAACGCACATTGTGCTCACATATGCACTCAATGAATTTCTAGCATAAGAATGAGCACATAGGAATATGAGATTTAATAAGATAAAATGAAAAACATTGTTCTGAAATGAAAAGTTGTCTTGCTTGACAGGTAGGCTTTCATTTATATGGCAGTTTTTGTATTTGGTTTGGTTACAACTCTCTGCTTACTATGAACTTATTATGAATGAGAGCACTCATAATACACTGCTAGGCTGCTCATCTTTACAAGCCATGAAGTTGCCTAGCTGCTGACATGCAATGATAAGCTTAGGAAAAGCACAGAATAAGACATTCATAGAATCAGAATACCAGGTTGGAAGGGACCTCAAGGATCATCTGGTCTAACCTTTCTTGGCGAAAGCATGGTCTAGACAAGACAGACCAGAATCCTGTTCAGCAGAATCTTAAATTGTCCAATGCTGGGAAAAATATTGGATAGGTGATTTTCAGCCATTCATGAAAGTTACACAACTATTCACTTTGGCCCATATCATGCCCTATCTGTGAGTACAACAGAGGTCTGTAGCTGTTCAGGAAGAAGTCTGGCACGCACTGTAAAAGCACAGCAAAAACATATGCCTCCTGTACTGTCCCCATGCAGGTATGAAGGAAGGTCCCTATGGATCCTGTGGTCCCTACAACCATGTGCAGTGATTACCCACAGCCATGTTACCTTCTCACTTCTCCAGAGCTAGTGGTTACTTTGAGAACTACATGCCTGTGGCTGGCTCTGCTCTCAAGGCTTTCTAACGGTAAGAAAAATTTTTGCATTCTTTTCTCACTATGATCTGACATAAGGACCAGAAGGAAAAATACAACTTAATTGAACTGAAAGACACTTCTTGACATTTTTCAATAAGCATTAATGGAACCTGTCAGAATTCAAGTATACAATGGGAACAGTCTGACAATCTTCAATAATTGGAACAGGACAAAATGTCTGTAAATTTCATCAACTCAAAGGTAAAAAGATTTTTTGGAGCCTGTCAATGGGGTATCACAGAGAGTCACCCAGGCTCTCTGAAGGAACCAGCAAGGTACCAGACACGGCATGGTCACATTTAGCTCATGAGAGTTACATGCAGGTGTGAACTACATAACCCTGTTATGATACCCTAGAAACAAGTAGATATTCTTGGAATAGTAACTGCATTGACTTTTTATTTTCTTATAAGTGAAGAAACTGGATTCCTTTCACATGAAACTAAACCACACCCCAAGGACACAACTGATGTGTTTCAACCACTAATGGGCATTTGGTCCACATAACCAGACCAGAGCTAATCCACTGTAAAACTCATTCGAAATATGTATTGTGGGGCAGCCAAGGACTCTGTACTAACTGCTTCACTCCTACCACACTGTGCTGCTTGCTAAGGCAGATGCAGGTCATCCCATCACTCCCAGTCTGAGTCCCAGAGTACAGCCAGAAAAGCTTTCCAGTTACAGTCACCTTGAGGGGTAATGGGACAGGTCAGTGTGCTCAGCCTTAGGATTGTTTTCTGGGCTGTATCCATTCAGCTACAATGAGCAGAAGCCCTTCTACTGCCCTGATGTACAAGCAAGGTTGGACTGGACACTCAGCACAGCCACACTCCCTCAAAACCCCAGGGAGCCAGTTCTGTAAGGCACAACAGCAAATTACTTCATTTTTAAATTAAATAATATTTAAAACAACTTCTCAAAGACAAGAAGTAAAGGAAAAGCTGGGTTGTTATGGTATGCTGTGCATACTGAAGAGACTAAAACCACCGGTAAAACAGAAGTGGAGGGCCAGTGGGCTAGGATTCTGGGTAGATGAAGAAAGTGATTACTGAATACATACCAAGAGGTCATACCAAGAAAAAAGACCACACGTTGCAAGTCTTTACTTGCCTTCCACTCATACCAGCTTTCAACAGGTTTTCGACTGAATAAAGAGTACAAATTTGATCCCTACAGGATAATGTCATGGGAAAGATTTATTGTGTATTTTCTCTTGTGAGGAAAATATTAGACTATTACTGTGAGATATAAAAATTGTTTTCATATTAAAATAGAAATCTTGACTCATTCCATATTAATCAGAAAAATAATCATCATCAAAAACACTACTTCCCCTCTACAGATATTGTGATGAGTGGGAACTTTCACTAATAAAATGAGCAGAATAGGAATACAGAGCAAAGTGCAATAGTACCAACACTATGTTTGTGTGTGTGCACAGAGATTCATATTGCCTTGAAATGAGTATTAAAAAGACAACAGCTATGGTAAAGTGATTAACAGCTGTATCTGGCAGCCACCTCTTCAAGTCTGAGGTTTCCCTGAGAGTCCAAAAGGCTCAGCAAGGCTCCCACAGATAAGTGGGGAGCCTAAAAGCAGCTGTTCCATGGACCTAATCCGTATTCTTTGTTTTGATCGTGATTAGCACCAAAATTGGAGGGCTGGGGGAGGACTGTTTTTAAAATTGATCGTTTAACATAAGGTAGATAATACCACGTGAAATACTCCCTAGTGCACCTGGGACATAAATGATTCAGTGTCTTGCTGGTCGGACCAAGCCAAATGGAGGCAGGGACAGATCCCAGCTCACTTTGTGTGACAATAAGACCAGTATCTCTGAGCCTGATCCAAAGTCTATAGAAATAACTGGAAAGATTGGTATTGAGTTAATGGGCTTTGATAGTTTGTCTGAAATGGAAACAAATAGCAATAATGAATGGTAAAAAAAAAAAAAATCTGTTTTTCAGTAACATAAACAACAGCTATTATTTCTAACCCAGTAATAAAATACTGAGGTGCAGCGTTCTGTGGATAATTTCTTTGGGGAGAATGGGAGCAGAGGAAGAAAAAGTTTCATAACTTAAAACACTAAAAGGGACATGGCTTGTTTTCAATGTGAAGTTTATATATTTTTATATGAGAATCACACACACCATATTATACATGAAGATGACTCGCTAATTAAGCAGCAAGTTAAAAGATGTGTGGAAGAAATAAAAACTTGGAAAAGGAAAATTTGGGAAAGTACTTTATACATTTGTTCTTCCACACCAGATTTGTTTAAAATGATACACAGGTAATAACACCAATTTAAATTGTCTGAATCACTTCACCTTCTTTAAAAATCAGCTTTCTCACAAGGATGACAAGTTCCATAGCTTTTATAAGAATAATGACTTCTTTTGTCTGTTTAGATATAGCATATCAAAAACACTTATAGGAAATCTTCCCCTGAAACACACACGTCCTTAAAAGCACTTTTATTTTAACCTCTTTTCATTTCATCTTTGTTTCCTGAACAAGGCAGCAAAACTAGAAAATCCCTGGGGAATGTGTTTCAGATGAAACCCGAGACAGCTAGTTAATGGAAATCTTGTTGTTGTTGTTAAATCTATTATTTATCTGTTTGTTTGCTGTAATGGTTGGTTGGTGTTTTTTAACCCAAATTTCCAAGGATACCGGAGATTTGAATTCATTCTGGTGTCTCTTGTTTTTTAAACAGACCTTCTCCTCTCTCCCCATGACAGTGGACCACTGTAAGGAAGGATGAGGAAAAGCGCTTTGCACACTGAAAAGCAGAATTTAGTATGTCACCAGCACAGAATCACACTGCAGGAGTAAAGTGGGAAAGAATCAGATAGTCCACAGATATAACCAATCTCTTATTCTTTTTTTACAGCAGAAAAGGGTGTCAGGGCTCTGAGGAGCAGCATCAAAGGCGGCAACATTTCCTACCACTGCAAGGGGCAACATCAACTTCAAGTCAGAGAGTCACTGAGCTTAAGAGCATCAAAATTCTGCTCTATACCTTCAGAAAGGAGGCCAAATAATAACTAAATGGGCCCTTTTTCAAACATGGAAGACTGGCTTTTCTTTGGTTTTCAAAGTAAAAGCCAAAGAATTTAAAGAAAACTCGTAGTAAGTTTTATTTTTCATAAACCTGAAGAAAATGAGATTTTTCTCCATTTTTGTTGGCAGAGAAATTCTCTTCTTTCCCACCCCAACCAACACCACTCTTTCTGCTAAACAGTATCTTAGAGGCAAGGTTTTCACTTCAGAGTGTATTTGACGGGCATCCTTCCAATTTCTAGAGCTACCCTCTGCTTAGTTTTATTGTAACATAATATACTGTTATGAATAATAATGTCGACCTAGTTTCCTGCAGTGATGAATGTGTGCAGTGTGCCAGCGCAAGGAATTTGATTTTCATTGTCTCATTTTCTCTTTTTGTCTCATCAGGAGAGGTGGGCAAATGTTTATTCCCAAATTCTACAGCTTAGACATACAGGGAGGGGGGGATAATTAACATGCCTTCAGTATCACATCCATATACAAGAAATTATGGATGAGAGAAATAAGGATAGGAAACTAGGAAATCTTGCACAGAAACAGGAGGAACATTAAGATGACAGAAAACCAGCATTTTAGTAGTGTGATCTTTGACTCCACTAACATTTTTTAATGAAAGCCTTTCCTCTGAAATTCTTTTTTTCCTACATAGCTTTTTCTAAAGATAATAAAGAATGATTATTTCATTCACATTATTTTCCTCACAGATTAAGGAAACACAGCAACTCATCGCTGCTAGACCTGAGGACCTGCCTATATTCAAAGCTTTCAGTAAAACCCCCCAGATTGTTCCAGTGGCTAAAATGACATTAGGTAGAAAGACCTGAGGTGATGTGTGAAGGATGATATCCAGAATAAACTTCAGAAAACTGGCTGGAGATGTGTACAACCTTAGCACATCAACTTCCACAGAAGCAGAAAACAGCACTTTCAAACTCTCCTTCTGTTTGCATGCCACTAAGAGAAAGCAGCAGTGGCTGCACCAGGCAGCAAGACATTTCGGGCATGAAAGCCGACTCACTCCCAGAGATCTCTTCAGAAAAGAAATCTGGATGCAGGACACACTCCTCTGGGCAGCAGTGTGAAGCTTGCATTGGGGGAGAGGGAAACGCTTCAAACAGATGTTATTTTTCCTCCCTAGCAAAAATAAAGATGCCTTACCTGGTTCAGCTGACAAGTATAAACACGTATTCACTGAACAAAGGGTTTCTTTGGTTTTCGTTTTCCGTGTCTTTGCAGAGCTTACAATTCGGGGATTTCACTCAGATTTTCCCAAAGCTCTAGTCTGTGGGAACTGAAAGGGCAAAGCTTTCCTTACCTTCCAGCTTCCATTCCGCTCAGTCAAGAGACAGTCGCTATGTAGCTGTTAAGCTGCTTGGGGAAAACAGAACTGGCAGAAGAATTGTGGAAAACAGAAGGTGGTGAGGGACCTGTTACAGACTCAGCCCAATCCTTCACTTCGAGGCTTTCTAAAACACTGCTGCCACTCCCTGGGTGAGGAGCCCAAATGGACAAGGGGGTTGCAAGAAGGAGTTTGGGCAGCTGGAGTCTGATGCACCAACAGCAGAGAGACTTCCCACTCGCCCCCACCTCTCCCTCCTGACTCACAAGCGCACAAATTTCAGCGCCCTCTGTAAAGCCAGGAGAAAGCAGCATCACGGGCTTTGCAACTTGTTCCCCTGCACACCTGGAACAGCTGCTGGATTTCACTGCCCCTGGCAGGGAACAAGAGCCACAGAGAAGTGTTACTGATCTGTGCTCTGCTCACCATCTGTGATGTAGTCACAGTCAAGCCACTAGAAGTGCCCAGACAGATTTCACAGGGATCCAACATTGTGTGATTGTGTTTGGTTTTGTCTATAATAGACTGCAGGATTACACCCAGTGTACTAGCAGATCATTTCACAACACTTAATTAGTTTTCATTAGGATGCCACAAATAGCATGAGCTTTATCAACAAATTAAAGAAATCACTGGGTTGCCTAATCATTCCCATTTTCAAAAGTACTTGGTGCTTTTGGTCTGGCACACTTAAAATAGTTTACAAATAGTTCGCTCTTTCTACAGTTACATGCTTAATTAGGAGTATTAGGAATAATTCCTCCCCATCTAGTTTGTTTGGCTAAATCTAAGCCAAAGAAACAGCAAAAGCACTGAAACTTTTGCCATTCTCATAAGTTACTAGATGACAAGAGTATTCTCACACTTACTTAAAGAGTGCTTACTTTGTCCTCATTGGAATGTGTTTTATTTAAGTGCTTCATTAGGGTATTAACAGAGTCATACCTTTTGAGTAAATACTGAAGAGGATGATGAGCAGTAATAATTTCCTACTCAGCAGGGATTTTCATGTTACAGAAACCACGAGTAATTTAAATGTGTGACTCTCAAATGCATTTTTAAATCGGGTATTTTATATACTCACGTGCTGCTTCATTGCCTTTAGAAGTGATATTACATCAGGTCTACTATAAAAGGGACAAACAGCACACTGTATTGTTTGCTTCCTTTCAAAGATATGTGGCCAACAACAGCAACGCTTTGAAGCTAGCACCAGTCAGCAACTTCTCCCAATCCAAGTAGATCTGAAGAACTGGAAGGTCCCACAATGGGATCAGGTGAACGAGCACAGGTGCAATCAATGACCTTAGAGAATAAGTAGTCTATAAGGCACCTTCATGAGTGAGTATATTAAAAAACATATTTGAAACATCCTTTTTGTGCTCAAAATAAGACACACCAAAAATGCTACAGATCAAGCCAACTTCGTATGAAAGACATTGGCCCAATTTCTAAAACCACTTGTCTCATCCCAAACTTTTCTCTGTATCAACCTTAGAAAACTACTTATACTGAATACAGAAATCTGGGCATCTTGGCAACATCTTCTGCAAGGCATAAAGCCTGTCAAAATTTCTCCTCTTTGCCAGCTGGA
>JAOXJM010000012.1:103766014-103778229 GCA_026413425.1 Tringa solitaria | reverse complement strand
GGTTGCAAATGTGAGTTACTCACAGCAGTGAGGGACACTGGACCCACTACAGGCTGAAACAGAAGCAAAGAGGTGGAGGAGAGAAAAATATATTCAATAGGAAAAGTGGCTGAAAAGTACAAAAGGAATCAATTTCTAACAAAGAACAAGTCATACATACAAATATTGATTTATATTGGAGAGAGTTGTAAATGCCAAATACTGAACTAAATCTAAACTTAATTTAGATCTTAATTAATTTTACCTTAATTTAATCATCTTTTATGTGGAATGACTTCTATGAAGACACTTTTTATGAGAAAAAAAAATTAACTCACAGTCTAAAACCTGCACACCAACTCTTCTAATTACAATTTTGGAAAAGAGATTTAGTGGCAGAAGTATATTTTTTTTTCTATGTCACCAATCCATGTTTGTATTTCATATCAACACTGATACATTCATTTTTGAAAGTCTGTGGACATAAAGTACTAAGACTTCACTGGGGCTCTCAATAGTATTTCATCCATCTTTAAAAATTATATTTTCTAGGGTAGATTTTCTCGAGTTTTTACACCTTTGACATCATCACCATATCTGTATGGGACAGAAGGACAAAATGACACCTAAGTGATCCTGCTTATGGGGGAAGAGGGCTCTGAAAAAGAAAGAAAAGACAAAGAAGAAAAGAAAGTAAAAAACAAACACACACACACACCCCCCTCAAATCTACCTACGTATAAGAAAAGACACAGTCCTGCAGGTTATTCATTACTAATCTGACTTATTTTCTCATATGGCATTAGTTACACGTTACTTGAGAATTTAAAGTAATTTCCAACTTTAAGTAAATACCTGCTCAAGTCAAAACTATGTACAGAATTAAGGATTAATTCACCAGAGAGATTTTAGACTTCAAGTAAATTTTTTCCTATTAGTGCCTCATAACGAAGTAATTGTTGAATTAGTAATACATCTGTCAATCCCAATAAGCAATTATAGTTAATACATATAAAAAAAATTACCGCTCCATTTTAGAACGTGAATAATGAAGGTTTGGCATGAGGTTCTAATTATCTACCGACCGTGAGCCATGCCAAAACCAGTGGGACAAAGTGTATCTTAACTCCTAATGCTAATGTGACCCTGCTGAATACGGCTTCCCAGCACCAATCGTGGCACCAACCCTGAGAGCAGCGGGATTTGTACAGGTGCAAGAGCTGGCCCACGTTCATGAGAAGTTCAAGGGCGAGGGTGTGAGCCGCAAAAGAAGAACAAACGCAACAAGCCAGCTCAAGCGATTCAGCCGAGGGGAGTCAAACCTCTAACAGAAGTAACTAATAGCTTCTCTTCCACACCACAGTGAACAAATAAATATGCACGCCATGTCAAAAATAGTACCTTATACCCCATACTTATCTGAAGAGAGATTAAAAAAACGGCACAAATGAGACGCTTTTGGGCTGATGGGTTTTCATCCATAAACTATGGACTCTGAAAGATGCTAAAACACCCTTACCTCCTACTAACTCACCATTGGCAGTGAAGAGGAGAAAGACTCACACTGGAAATTTTTTTTGCAATTTATTAAATAATTCAGGGCTTTATCTCTTGTGCAGTTTTCATGGAGTGCTGTGGGTGCTGTGGGCAGAATTAGGTCTTAGCTTTGAGAGGTTAACACAACTTCCTGTTACATTGTAAAGTATGTGTTAAACGTGTCAGAAGGCAAACGGACACAAATACTGAATTGTACAAGAAACAGTGAAGAATTAAAAGCCTAAAAAGGAAAATAAAGAGTCATCTTAGAAAGTTTCAATACACATGTCAAAGGGAAACCAAGAAATAAATTCTGCACTTTGATTTACACACAAACTCGTCAGGGATCTGAATGACTTGTCTTAAGATACCTTGCATTTTATGCATTCCTACACTGGGAACTCAATTCTCTAAACTCACCAAATTCAAGAAAATACCTTTTCTGGTGGATTTGCTGGCATCAGCACTGTCTAAAGGCCAAGCAATAGTGGGATCCAGCTGATCTGGGGGCTGTAAAAACACAGAAGTGCACAGACAGTGCTTGCCTTGAAAAATCTGCAATCCAAACAGGACACAAAAACTGAGGGAATTGTTAAAATCCGGTATATTAGGAAAGGCTGAGGAAAAAAAAGGAGGCTCTAGACTCTATTGAGCTGGGGCACGATACTGTATCACAATTTCAGTAACGTGCTTCTGTTACTCAAGGTAACTCTCTTCTTGTATCAGGCGCAACAAATCCATACATTTCTTGAATGCTCTCCCTTGTTTTTTCCAACTTGAAATTGTCCCAACAGAATGCATGTGGCTGGCAGCTGTGTCCTGGAAGCATGCAAATCCCACATAAAGTAAGAAAATTAACAAATAGTGACTTCTTGATTTAGTGTATATCACATCTCTCCCTCTCCCCTTCACATAGCACCATTAGTACTGGAAGTCACTGAAGAAGAGAAGCTGTTACACTGCTGTTTCCAAATGCTTCAAATCCTGACAAGGAACCTCTGTGTATGCCTAAAGCATACCAGAGGTCCCAGCTGTTGGAAATATCCTGAGAGCTTTTGGAGTGAGCTGTTGGAGTACATGCCTGACAAACTGGATTTGCCAAGTAGTGATATCAGGATTATGAGACTCATTTTTTTTATTTTATTTTCAAGAGATTCTTCCAGTGTCAACAGAGAAGGGTCACACAAATACTCGGGTCAAATGCTTACGTGACAAATTGGTTAGCACTGGCATTTGTACTTCTGCAAGACGTGTTAATGTTGGGAGACCTCCTGCTAATCTCAGGAAGCAGGAACCAGGAAGCACACTTTGAAATATAAGCAAAAGGAGAATTCCACACAACTGAGAAATAAGGTGTCCAATTATTGCAACAAGCCAGATATCTTTAGCCAAAAGACCAGGGAGGTGCTACACAGCATACAAGTGGAAGCAAGAGGAAATGCACCACAGAGGAAATCCAAATATAGCATGTAAAGACATGTTGCGCTACCTGAACATAGATGCAGCTAATGAGTGACAGGCCCTTGGAGGCTGACTTGTGCTTGGCATATGGATAAAGCAGTTAGCCAATTAAGAAAACTACATTCAAAGGCAAGTAATAATGGCACAATTTACTCAAACTGATTTTACAGATACAAAAGGAAACCATAAGCCTGGTTTCTGTTTTGTTGCATTTCACTGGATGCCCTGTGCAACTAGAAAGATGAAGCTCCTATTTAGGAATGATCAGCATCTCTACCAGCAGCATATGAGATTCATAGCTGAGCACCTCTGCAGATAGATACACATTTCAGGTGAAATTCTATAATAATTGTTCAGTACATTAAATGTTTACATTATTGGTACCTTACTGCTTGATTTTTATGTATCACAATAAGTGATTTTGTAGGGAAAAATCCTCTTAGTTTTTTGCACTGATGAAATAGTATAATTTCTACTACGAAAAATCACTGAGCAAGAGAGAAAACTAGAACATGATAAATTGAAGGGGAGGTCTGAGAAAGACCCAAGATAGCTCTATGAAATCTTCTACTGCAGCTACCAATAGAAGCATTAGGGTAAACAAACAGATCAGAAAGTGGATCGATGGCTCCAGTAATTTGTAATAGTAAGAAATAAATACTCACATGCAGAAAAGTTTCCTCCCTGGGGCTGGCAGGCAAGGTATCCTCAAGGCTATGTGGCTGATGGACCACAATATGAAAAAGCTGGCTATGCAGGGAAACTTGAAAATCTTCTTTGCCTCTCAGCAACTGGTGAATCTCTTGTGCACCAAAGAGTACTAACTCTCCATGGTAAAAGCGCACATGGAAATGTGTTCGTCCATCACCTGGAGGTATCTGCACAGCCATGATGACATTTGCTGACACAATCCAGTCTAAGTTATTATGAACTTGGGTAATGACATAAGACTAGGGATCACACCTGATCCTGGTCTTTGTTTATGCCATTTGTATAAGAGGATCTCAGACATTTTCTTTTTGATATATGTTGAACACAATCTTAGTCGTCACTTTGTTCAAAGAAACCTTCTAATAATGGCTTCAAAAATTTATTGGATGAGATATTCATCCTCATCTTTGGCTTTCCACAGCAGATGCAGTGACTGAGGACTTCCATACAGTTCCTGGAGATATCAATAAAGACTTGACAGCAAGGAAGTTGAATTGTCACAAACTCCAAGAACAATAACTACAAATGGGTATATCTTGACTGAATGTCAATGCTTAAACAGGAAAGCGACATCCAATTCCCAAGACAGAGCAACAGCAAAGAGACCAGTCACAGAGGTCTCTCAAAATAGCACAGGGTACAGATGGAGCCACACAAATGCTTCTACCATAAGATATTTTTAGTGTGCAACAAATTTAATGAGGTTTAAAACAGAAGCATCAAATGAGATATTGTCACACCAATTAAAACTAATGTCCAGGTTAAATGAATGTGAACATATGAAAACATATGTGAATGCTGTTCATTTCAAAGCCTCTATTACTTGCTGCTACCCTACATAAAGATGCACAAGATTTCCAGTAACAGAGATCATTATTCAAAGCCTAGCCAAACACTGGGAAATAGCCAGAGAGATTATGACATAACTATCCACATCCTGGACCAAGAATTTCAAAACAAAAAAGCCACTCACATTGTTATTTATGCTGAAATATTACCCAACTTCTCTACCATTGCTGAGTTCCAAAACACACTAATCATCTTCACAGGAATACATTATTTATTTCATTTTAACAGTTTTCATATACAACCTCCAACCGAGGAAGGAATAATGAAGAAAAACATGTTAGGATAAAGTATCTAAAGAGCAGAATGCTCCTGATGGGTTTGATTTACATCTGAATGGGTTTAGCATCAGCATTTGGAAATTGCAAAAGTCTATATTTCCCTCTCCAAACTCAAGTTTTTCAGCTCATAAACCTTTTTGGGCTTTATAGCAGCTTGCTTTGCAGTGTCTTCTGCATCCCATATGCTAGGGGAATGGGTTTTATTAATACTAATAGAAAATTATAGAAGCCAAACTTTGTGAGCACTGACCCAAATACAGAGGATACTACCTCAGAATTAAATGCATCCAAAAATAGGTACAACTCCAAGGTGAAAGTTGCTATTTGTGCCACAAACAGTAACACAAATAAAAAAACTGGCCTCTATAAACATGGGATCACCTTGGCAGTTGTCCTATCTCAGAGAACATGACAGTGAAAGTTTCAGAGATGAATGCAGTCACTGTGTGAAATGTAGAAAGCAGTGAGGAAAAGGAAGCAGAGCAAGTGAGAAATATTTTTCCCATTTTCCATGATGTGGTGGGTTTTTCTGATATCTAAAATATCAATGCCCTATTAACAAGTATTAGGACACGTAGCATAATGTCATGTAAGTCTGATATTTAACCTTTATCCATTATCACAGTTAAATATTATACCTTTTTGAGTACAGAACAGAAAGTAAGGTTCTGTGATTGCTTTTGCTAAATACTTGTTGCACAATGTGGGCAGATACCCAGCTAAGCTTTGTATTCTGCATCCATGAAAAAACCTAACAAGGCACCTTCTACCTGCCCATGTAGAAGAGAACTGCTGTTATATACATCAAAGCTTTAGAGACCAAAAAAGACATCTAGCGCTTTTAGGAAACAGTGAGCTACCAACTGCAGACTGTTCTCTCTTACTAACTCAGCACCAGTGGTACAACACTGCAGTGTATGCGATGGGTTAAGCTGTAGCACCAGCAGTGAAATATGCAGGATTGCCTTTATGATTTTCAGGTCATGTCAATCACTCCTAATGAGAAGCCCATTTAAAATTAAATATCCTTTACATAAATTAATATCCTTGTAAAGTGTAAACCTTCAGAGTGCTTACAATAATTATATTACTCTACAACAAAACTAACTCTTATAAAAGGAAATAGCTGAATTTCCTGATGTTGTTGGTGCTCAGTATTTCCAAAATAATAAAACTGATACTTCAACCAACTTTTGAAAAGTCTTTGAAATCAAGAGCTGCCACTACCTAAAACGTAAAATATTTGCTCTTTGAGAAAATTACATAGTAAAACATAAAGATTAATTTTTACCTTTTGATTTTTATACATCACCCACCAATTCAATACAATATGTTGTAGAAGCTTTTGCTCTTGTTATAGCTAAAAAAAAAAAAAAAAAAGAAAGCAACAGGAACAACTGTGAGCTCTAAAGAGGAAATGTGATATCATTTTCTTATTGTTATCCAGAATGACATAGGATAGATGTGGAAACCCATCTTTGATTTTTTCCAGATGTCCGTGGAACTGTATCAGCATTCCAGCTTTGTTTTATGTGGATGTGTATTCTGTGAACTTCCTTGCTCAGGATTTTCTTTTTTATCATATATGAGTGAATTTTGACAATGTTTCAGTGTGGACATGAAAAGTCATTAAAATAATTTTAAAATTCATATATCATAGCTGGTGTGTAATCTAACTTGTGGAAAGGCTGTTGAGAGAAAGGATGGTAATGAACAGGTGGTATTTTACTCTCAAGGCAATGCAATTTCACAAGCTGAAATTTATTTTGGTATCATAAAAATATGATATGATGAGAGTACAGTAGTGGAACATAGGGCCAGCCCCGTGTGGCTGTAGAACTAATATATTGGGCAGAACGATGGCTCACACCTATATGCCAACAAGACAAATCTTATCTCAGCCAATCTCCAAAAGTTTTCATTTACAAACTGCATAACATTCTTATTGACACTTAGAAGTGTGACTGGAAAGTGTCAATTCCCTCCCCCAAATCTGGTTGAGGCAACAGCTGCATGAGTACTAGCCTGAGAGACTGCAGAAAAGCAAGGCAACCATGGACTCTGAGCTGCTTAAACAGAGACCGGTGGACAATATGCTTATATATCTGCTGACTTGTCCCACAACTTTCTTTCATCCCCTCCTCCTCCACATTTCATGACCACTGAGCACCTGACCAAAAAGTACAAGTTCAATAAATCATCGCTGTTCATCTCAGTTCTGCAGATAACAATGATTTACTGTGTCACAAATATATGCACTGCAGCTAACAATACTAGAATTATTTCTATTTTGATAATAAAATCACAGGCTTCTTTTTTTTTTCTGTTAGATCTCAAAGCATTGCATCCCCTGTAATCTTGCCTGTTTTATATCTCCCTGCACACTGTTGGAAGCACCCAAACATGGCGTCAAATAAATTGAGCTTCTACAGCATTGCCCACTACAGAGCACCTTTCTTCCTCACGAGTACTTACAGCTTTTAAAACTTTAGACAATTTCATGAAATTCAATTTTATTACAGAAAAAACAGTGCTGAAATGTCTCCCCCCCTTGCTTAGTGAGGTTGCCTAATTGGGTAATTCAATCAGCCTGATTCCTGAAATTGCACAGGTTGCTGTGCAGTACTAAAACTTAATAATCACAGAAAGCTCCTGCTGTAATGAATGAGGCCCCTGAAGATGAAAATGTGCGTGTTTATATAAACAGGAATAAATTAAGCACAATCTGATAGCAGTTTAAAAGGTATTCCTTTCCCCCTTCATGCAGCACTGATTATTAGTGCCTCTGCTAGCCTTGTACTTTATTCTTAGGCAAACATAAAACATCAGATAGCCAAGAATAAGGTAAAGGTTAACTATGAAATAATGGGAACTGAGAAACCGGAAGTGTTACGAAGTTGGAACTGTTGCCATCACATCAGCTTCAATTATTTTTCACTCTTGAGAAGTTTGTCTGGGGTTATCGGTTGCAATCTAGGCATTCCTACCTTACAGCTGCATGTATACAGAGAAAGTTAGCCACAAAACCCCTCCATTTTTTATCTCCTTTCTGTTAAAACAGAGGTGGAAAAAATGTACAGACGTATAAATAAGACTTTCACCAGTATGTCTTGTAATTCCACAAGTTTTATACTGCAGCTGTGTTCAATTAGCACTAGACCACCACACCCTCCAGGTGGACGTAAGATTTTTAGGACCATTAAAATCCGGCTCGGCACCTAAACTAAGGACTTTATTTCTAAGAATGATGGTAAGTTGCTAGACTTTACAATGGAGCCTGTTCTGGGTGTAATTTGAGCCCTTTGACATTTGTGCAGTTGAGGTAAGAACATGAGTTCTCTCATGAAACATTACATTATTCACAGACAAACCTGTGGGGTCTAGAAAAATCAGGAATTTCCTGGAACCTGCTATGTAGCCATTTGTTCCATCACCAAGAAACTGCAGGGTCACGATTCGTGACCAGGTCAAACTCTGCTGGCTCCAAAGGATGAGTTAAAAATCATCCTTTTGCATTTCAATGTTCTAAAATTGTCTGCCAAAAAGAGCCTGGAAAAAGAATTTGCTATGTGACATTTCTTGGCCATAATGGCTTTGTAAGGACAGTGATGTCCTTACATCAAATATACAAATATACATAAGATGTTATCAGTTCTTATCACTGTGTTTTTTGGATTGGGGACTGGTTCTCTTCGTTTGAAATGTATAACTGCACACATAACAGAAAAATACCAGTAGGATCTTTTATTAAGTTATGTATTCTGAATTATGTTAGTCCCAATTCCCCTCAGGAAAAGACTGAAGAATATTTTTATCAAGAATGACCTTTCTCTCTTCTGCAGAGTATGGTAATAAATTGAGGATAATACACCCCCAAAAGCTTGAGAAAAGTCTTATCAGCCACTGGCTGGAGTGCATCATAAATGCTTTTCAACGTTTCACACTATTTCAATCTGAAAATAGTGTTAAAATTGTTTTCAGTTTTCAAATAGGCATTTGGCATCAGCGGTGATATTTGGAAATCAAGTTCATTCTCTGGTCACTGGACTCTGAGAGATAGTATATTCTACTATCCTTATTTCGAGTCACATAAAAATATTACAATTTTGCCATGAAACATTTTTCATTTACTACAACTTTCACTGATGCTGTTAAAAATCTTTATGGTTTTGGTCTCGATGACGACTATAACATTTATGGAATTCAAATTGTTGATTCCTTTAAACAAATTCTTAAAGGAAATTGTAGTATGATAAAATGCAGCAGTAAACATAGTATATATGGATGGAAACGGCGCAATGCTCCAGAGCTAGATATCAGGAAAATGGTAGAGGTGTAATGTAACAAAAGAGGGATGCTTAATACTCTGGAAATCAATTCTACCCTTCTAAACTCATCTAATGAGTTCTCTTCCTTCCAAAGATGTGAAGGGTATTTTTTTTCTTCTTTTGTGAGTGTTAAGGAATTTTTTCTTATTTATTTTGCTCTGTGTTAAACGTAAGCATGGCAGACATGCTGCACATTGTTTATACGAAAGGTGTAATGCATCCTGTGTAGTTATTGAACCAGACTCGTATATCTGGCAGCAATTGAAAGGAATTTCAAGACAGAATTTCCATTTGGAAGAAAATTTGAAGTGTGCAAGTCCCGGCTGTATTTGACTCAGATTTAGGATTATGTTCTAACACACTGATGCTGGAGAGCCCACAAAAGCATTTCAAGCCCAAGTCTGTGAAGAAAACATTTTTTCCCAGATGGCTGCAGGCCATATTTATGCACGCAATGCCTTTTTCTTTGTGCCATCGGCTGATTTGTTTTACGTCACAGATCGCCTGGAACAGCTCAGGAAACCCCCATCCTTGCAGCTCGAGGTTAACCTTGAGTCAAGAGCTGGCTTTCGTCCTGAGCAGTCTCCAACCCAAGCCACCCAGGGGAGCTCACCCACTGGGTGTGCTGTACCGCCAGACACCATCCCCCAGGCATGACACCTCGCCTTTGCTTGCAGCTGAGACGTCCAGCCATAGCAGAGTGGCTGTGGTGAGCAGCTGTCATCAACTCAACTCAAATCTGCTGTTTGCTTCCCAGCTGAGACCTGGGTCACGCTGCTGACATAAAGTATTAAGGCTCAGACTCAGGGACCAAAACCCCCTCAAACTTACAATGTTGGCACAGGCAAATGTAAAGGCACACTAACAAATGAGGTTTTCTAGAAATACTCAAAATGATTACGTGATGAAGAGTAATACATAAAGATATAAACAGCCAAACAGAAGAGACAAATCCTCAGAAATAAAGTGAAATATTTATCCTCAGGGGAAAGTATTTGTCTAAACAATGTCCAACACACAAATATATAGTTTCCTATTCCTGAAAAGTAATTCTACAGTAAGACTCCCCAGTAAAATATTTATGTTACAGTGATTTGAACAATCAACAAGGGAACGTTTCAACATGGTGCTCTGCACTAGCCCAGAGATGCTGGTGGCTAAAGCACTGTGGTGCTGGTCCTTACACACCCTGCTAGAGCAAAACACTGCCAATGAGCCAAGATGACCACCCCAACAGTAGGGCTGCTGTCAGTGTGAAGGTCTAACCCTGTAGACAAGTTTTTTCACTGCAACTGTTTGTGCGAACAGCCTGTTTCTGACTTTGCTGGCCTTCAAGAACATTTCATAGTACAGAAAACAGGCTTTCTAGTAACTTGGGACTTAAAAGTAGCTGTCAATGCATGCTGTCTGGTATGATTTTCACTGAAAGGTTAAGGATATAACTAGGGGACAAGCAAGGGAGTGGCTACTTACAAAAATACAGAAGGCTACTCAGCACATTTGCTTCTTAATTTACTAAAAGCACTAACCAAGAGTATAAATCAACAAAACAGTTACTCTCCTCTGACTTAATTTCCTTCACACATACATTCTGCTCTCCTCTCTGCTATTCAGTTTTATCAAGTGTCTTCTCCTTCACAGCTGCCTTGATTTCTTCCTTACATTTGCTACTTCAGCTCCTACCTTTAAGAGGACATAGGGAGACAGACAACAGCTGCTTGATTCCTCCTACCAGCAGTCCCCAAAACAAGGTGATGGTGACGGTCACTCTTCTACTACCCCACACTCAGGTGTACTCATCCTAGCTACAACTGGGACACAAAAAATAAAACTTTAATAAACTGTCCAAGTCTGCATCACGGCATCAACAGGTGTAATGTAAGAATACCTTCAGAAGTCCACCAGCTTCAGAAACAAGCAGTATATCCCTTGGGCCACCCAGCAGTTTGCCAGCTCTTCTCTCCAATACAAATCTGACTGTCAAAACCATAAACTGCAAGTGGCAGTGAGAAGGTTCACTTCCCAAGTCAGGTTCTCTTAAATGGAGGAACACAAATGAGTATGCTAACACCATTACAGTGCAATTATATACATTATACAGAAGGTTTAATATATCAAGGGTGAAAATTGGTATTCAGAATATTGCTCAATTTTCACATGGCAGCATGTGAGTCCAGAAATAAAGACTCCATAAGTACAATGAACAGCAACTTTCTGAACTGCTAGGCAGTAACATCCAGCAGGAAATTAAGCAGGACTTATCATACATGCCTAAGAAGCAATTACAGAAGCTTCTGTTTCCCCAGTCATAAATTTCCTGGCTGTATAAAGTTCCACTAAAAGTGTTGATGAAATGTTGACATTCAATGTGTTCTGAATTAAAGGAAAATTAACTTTCATGTGCAGAATAAACTATTGTTGGAAGTTTCTGGTAAGGAAAAAAAAAGCACGCTAACACCTTTGACTAATTAAAAGTTTATCACAGCATCTGTTCCACATGCTATAGATTTCTGACTCTTGGAAACGCTGAACTGACAGTCAGAAATGGTCATTGGTAATACTGTACAACCACATGACTTTCTAAGACCTTGTATAATGACCGTATTTGTGCCATCACAACCTGTTCTCACAGCGTTTTTTCTGGCTAACCATTCTTTTTAGTCCCAAGTTCTCCTTGACTCCACAGAAAAATTCCTTTTTACATATTTAATGACGCAGACACTGTGTATCACCTATGCAAGAAGCTGCACACTATGAAACCAGAGAATGATAGAAACTACATTAACTTTTTTTGCCCTTTCCGTCATGTCTCCTACCTTTCTGTCATTTTTTAGGTTTTCAGAGGTATGTGCCACATGAAGTAGTATGACAGGAGCTACAAATGCTCTATTGCAATCCATGTGTGCACTAGCTGTGCTAATTTCTGAAGAATTTTCCCTCTCTCAGTGGAGATTTGGATAAATGGTTACTCATTGCTTTTAAGCTCATTATTCTGCAGGGTTAATCACTGATAAGAAGGAAGCTCTGAACAAATCCTACTCTCATTATCCTTTAAGTTGTGGTATCTTCATAA
>JAOXJM010000012.1:103734016-103760309 GCA_026413425.1 Tringa solitaria | reverse complement strand
TTTTAAAATCACAAATAAAGTGTGAGACAATGCTACCATTGCAAAAAGTACCATAGAGTAATACATCATGAGGGAGCGTCACTTGCAGACACTTGGGTAATTTTTATACTTCAGTATGTGCTAGTAAATTCTCAGCTGAAATACTGCCTAGCTTTGGGCACTGAACTTCAAGACATATGTGGACCACTTTGAGAAAATAGAAGTAGACCAAGAAAGTCTTATCCGCAGCAAGGATAAAACTAATCTCTTTCCAACACATAGAGAAAGTTTGGAAGAACTGAAGTATATAGAGAAGACAATGAGAGAAAAGACTACATATGACAGACATGACTACAGCCTTCAAATAAATAACAAATAAACATAAAAACTATCAGAAAGTTTTTCTCCATTTCTACATCTGGCTGAAGGAGGAAGACAGGATATTTTGACTAATTGGAGAAAAACTTCCTAATGGTAAGCATCAGAAGAGACTGTAGAATATTTCCAGTGGAGGACACAGGGCTTAAAAGTAAGATAAACATCTGTATAAAAAACGTTTATTAATAGTTGATCCGGGTCTGGATAGGGAAACAGAAAACTCCCATCTTCCAGTCCACCCTTCTTACTAAGTGAAAAGAGTTGAATAAATATTAACAGCTAACTCTAAAATGCAGAGATCCTAACACTGTGCAGACGCTATGGGCGCAGTGCTGTTGTTTCTCCAGCTATGGCTTAGCACACTGCTGTAGTTAATTTTGCAAAGCATTATTCATATAGCTGGGGAACAGGAAACACAGTGGGGCTGTGTCACCAAATAATTACAAGCAGAAGTGCTACCGAAGCACTTTCTGGAGTGGGAATTCAGTCTTCTCACCTACACAGTACCATGTATACTCTGGTGCCATTTAATGACAATAATTGATCTTATTGCCTGATCTAGCAAAGACCTTGGCCTTTTCTGTCCCCTTCATCACAATGGTCTTTACACCTTCTTTAACTTCTCCTACAGCACTCTCGGATTCCAGCATCCATAATGCCTGTATCACGTTCACCTCTTCGTTAGCGTCAACTAAAGCTCACCAACTATAGCCAAACCAGTAATCTAAATGGTGACAGTTTATTCTGCAAATGTATTCAGGCACTGAAATTCAAGAGCTGATTTTTTCATGTTGCGAAACAGTTAAAATAATCTCGGAACAACTTTGGTCAGCCAACTTCTTCTCTCCCAAACAAGACAGGCACAGTCTGGGAGTTCCTGTGGGACAAATACCATTCCCAACAGGCAACTTCAACCCACCCTCTGCACCCAGAAGCCAAAGACAGCTTAATGGTGAGGACCTGAGTTATCTCATCTCAGCAACCGGGGCAATCCGAGGCACATTTAATGTATTGCTACAGCCATACCCGTTGTCCTGTGAGGTCCCAGGTAAGGAAATCATTATTAATGGCAGATATAATAGAAGCTATTGCACTCAGCAACTGTTAATAAACAGGCAGAAATGGTACGTTCTGTCTGTTCCTTAAGGAGTGGACTCTTCAGGATGAAGTAATTCTTTTAATCAGTTCCCACTGTAGATCCCAATTCCCACCACGGGAGGAAAAAAAAAGGCAGTGGTTTCATCTCTGTCTTGGACAGTTAGGAATTCTCTACTGATTCAGTGTCTAGCCAATACAATTACTCTAAGTAAAATCATGTATCTTTAGTCATAAGAATGTTAAACAGATACAGGAGAGCAACTAATTCGGTTCACTCAATTAGTAATATACATTTTTGAAAAGAATAAAATACATTTTTAAGCTCTGAAGGTCTGATTTGAACTGACAGAACCCAAGAAATTCCAGTTAAAAATGATATTTCATAAACACAATTATGCCTTTTACTTTAAGAAATAGTTTGAGTTAAAGCTGAAATGGTAACGCTCGCTCCAAGTTTCCTGAGGATTTTGTTACTTTAAGTCAAATGCTTTACTTCACATAAGGTTTCTTGTGTTGAATTGTCGTTCAACTGTTTACTCAAGTGGCAGCAGCATACTCTGTGATAAATTAAATGGACATTCATCAAAGGTAAGTCGACAGGTTTAAATGTTAAATGTAAGCATTGTAAGACAAGTACAAATAGTTTCTACCTGGAGGTTACATATCCAAATCACTGGATAGATATTTTAATTAACTTCTGCACAATAAAGAATGTTTGCTTTTGAATTATTGAAGAACATTTCCTGAGAGAGGAAGATACAAAATGTCATGCAATATATTTTCAAGTAGTGTTTACATATAAATAAAAACTGAAAGTCCTTCTTCCCATACAACACAGGCAAGAGAGAGACAAATACTGTTTAGAAACATAAATCTTGGGGTCAAGATTTAAAGTTAAATTAAACAAACAAATTAAGAGAGTTCCATCAGACACAGGCATAATACATGGGTAGAGGGGTTCTCATTACTGTATCTCATTTTATTACTAATATATTGAATTATGATCTAATAACACAAATGTCTAGCCACCTCAGGTTCTGAGAGTATTTGAGAAAGCTTAAAAGATGAAGACATACAATAGTCAGCACTAAACACAAAGAAAATGCATCTCTGGTGGGAAGAAATAGTTAATACACTTCTCTCATTTCTTAAACTCATCCAGTCTTCTTGTCCTACTAACAGTAATTCTTCAGGCAACAAGCTCAGAAAGGCAACAAGCTTAAAGAAACAGAAGCAAGCTGCAACCCACAGGAGCACAATGCTAAGTGCCTTCTCATCAATGCTTCACCTTTCAAACCACTGAAGCATTTGGACAGTTAAAATGCTAATAAAAACTAAAAGGTCTTACTCACAGTTAAAACCAGGTTGAATAGTTTTTCCAGCTTCAAGACTGTTTATTGTAATCTGAAAGATGATGTGCAGCAGCAGAAATGAGAGACTGGTGAAACACAGAGATTTTAATAATCGTCCTGTATGCCCTAAAAGACAAAATATACATAAAGTTGGTGAATTTCTACAGATTGCTTAAAGGTTCTCAGTATTAAATCAGTAAAAATATCCTGACCAAAGATATTTCTACAGGTCCGTCCACATTACTTCTGATTGCCCCTTAAGAGTCAATATCATAGCAATACCCATACTTAAATTATAGTGTCTTTGAGAACTTTTTAATCACAAACCTCAATGATTGTTATAATTGATACTTCCTTTTACTTTTTGGATTAAAAAAAATAATGTTTCTTGTGTCCCGACAGCAACTTTACATCAATAATAACATCACAATGCTTATCATCATGTTACCTAGTACAAAGAAAAAATATGGATGATACTTCAAATATTGAGAAAATAAAAACCTGTTAATCTAATTACTCTTTCCAAAAAAAATTACATGGGTGGGGGGGATAACAGCACAAAATGCTCAGTTTGGCTCAGTGGCATAGACATAGTTTCAAATGAATGCTTTGCTTTGTGCAGACTGCCCTCTTCCTCATCTGTTAGAAGCTTTTGGAAATAATTTTCAGTAGACACTGAAGAATCTTGTGCCAGATACGTTTGGTCATAATTCCTCTATGATTTATTGGATATCTATAGCCAAAACCCAATAGAAAATGTTTGATGAAGACTTAGAGAATGCCTTATAAATCCTCTAGGAAACATTCAGCTTCAGCACAGGCAGCCAAACTTGCAAGGTATGAATAAATAAAGTAAACCATTAGTGTTTCAGAAAATATGCATCTTCAAGACTAAGTTTTATTGCCGATAAAAGACAACATTAAATATCACCCTACTTGACCTATCTGCGGTAAAAGTTCTATTTCCAAAGTATTTTAAACCTAGATCTTACACCACATGCTTCATGCATTTGTCGGTTATTTTTTTAATTTACAGATTAAAGAATAGGACTGCTGGAATTCTTATGCAAGGTTACAAATAAAGCCAATGCTATGGAGGGCAGAACTAACAGAGAATACCTGGGAAATCTTCCCTCTACACGTAGCCTGTTTCGTTCATACTTACTCTGCATGTGTCTGTTATGAGCAACTACTAGAAAGAAGAAGATGCTTCATATTCTGGATCTAGCCAGTTAATCAGCTTTTTGCTTTGCATTTTTTATAGTTCAAGCATGCCATCCATGGCCCAAATGGTAATTTATAAAACAAAGAATCAGATACGCGCGATTCAACGATTTTAGAAAAAGTAATAGACTACCTCATTCCATTAGACTGAAAATTTTTGTTATATGATCACTATCTTGACTGAAAATTTTGAATACCAAATTCCTGTAATGAAATTCCCTGTTTATTTTTTTTTAAATAAAGAGATTAAACTATTCAAACAAAATGAAAAATGGCACAAGCATGCATACATATGAATTTTTGAGATCTGAAAAGGAAGAGACATTCATTACATACATGCTTTGTATAACCTATTCACTAATCTGGTGAGACACCAGAGTCCACATAGAAGGCAGAAAACCTGGGCTGCAAAGCATTAAAAAAAAAAAAAAAAGACTTGGATTTTAAATTCTTTGGATCAGAGGTAATTTTTTGTTCCTCTTCTACAGAAGCTGGCCTGGTGTCCTGGCTTAGGACAACAACTTTTAAGCACTATAGAAGCATAAGTTACAAAGTATCTCATATTTTCAAAATCATTAGAAGAATGAATATATGACAAGCTACATGTTATTAAACCATTTGTTAAAAGTGATGTCATATGTAATGCAATCCAAGGAGTGCTAGCTCTTACAATTCTTTGGCAAGTTTCAATATTTGGTGGTTTGTTCCTGCATTACCAAATCCCACGCTAATGGTATTAAGAGAGCTGCATGTTCAGAGTATACTAAAAGTTATGTATCTCAAAGCTGGAGACAAACAGTTTGACAAAACAAACTCCATGGAGTGAACAGCTGTGTTAAAATTTTGTACAGAAAAAATGTACAGATTTTAGACACGGTCTGGTGATTTCTGAAGTTCTGAGTCACAAACACTCATCAGTACTTGGGAGTTAACAATTCAGTAGATAGCAAGCACTGAATTTTTCATACAGAAGTGGATTTTGAAGTTTTTTGACAGAATTGTTTCAGCCAGCCACCAAAGTAAAAAAAAAAAAAAAGCAACACAATTAGTTAATGCACATTCATTTCCCAAAATGTTTCCACATAAAGAAATAAAACTATTAAAAATTTTGGGTCCATCTTTCAATATTTCAAATGCCACTTCTCTCCAAAACATATCTCAACTTTAGACTTCATTTTTTAAATCTTGAAAACAAACATATTTGAACAGTAGATTGAACAAAGCATTTCTTTAACAAAGCCTTAATTTTTGCAATTGTCTTCCTTTCAAGAACTGTAGAAAATGCTGAAAATGCACTTCTTGAAATGCTGAAATGTTGAAAAAATATCTCCTTCAGCACAAAGCTAGGGGAAGTTTTAAAGGACTATTGACACTTGAGGTAATAAATGTGTACTCTCAGTGTACTGGTAAATATGGCTGGGGAAACACAACCCTGGAAGGCAGCTAGACGTGTTCTGTGCAGGCTACAGCATTTCTCAAGGGCTGCTCCCTTCACAGCCATTGATGGGACAGGACCACCATCAGATCCCACTGAGCAGGAGCCCTTTGCCTGCACCACATTCAGCTGTGCCAGCACAAACTAGACACAAGAAGTATTTGGAGAAAAGTAAGAAACACTATGCCCCTGATTTCAAAAGTTTTGGAGAGACATCAACAACTTGGGAGAAATGGGAGTGCTAAAAATCAGTGAATTACTGGATACATAATTTATGCCAAGGAAGAAGTGACAGATTTGGATAAGGGATGAGTTTCAATTTATAGTGGGGTTTGCATAAACCCATTTGACTGCATTTTTACTTACATTTTTTCTTTCTACTGGAAACTTAATTCTAAATTACACAAAGAAAAAATTAACCATATGAGTACAGAAATGAGATGGTGAGAAAAGAGAACAGCTGAAATTTAACACCTGAAATAAAACAGAGCTTCTTACAACAAGGAAGAAAGATTTTTGTCATCCTTCTTTAATTTTTATATATTCTAATTCACTCACAGTTAAAATCCTTTTGCTAAAACATACCATAACTGTTCGGTTGCCCTGACATAAAAGTCCTTGGGGATATGAATGGAAGCTGACTGTCCCGCACAGAAGGAAATACATGCTGTTCAGAAAGCTGCATGGACAGAAAAGACACACAAGAGAACATCACCCCAACCCACACCAGAAATCACAACATCGATTCCTTCATTTTTGTTTTAGATGTATAGCCTCGTGTATGTCCATCAACACTAAAATAAGAAAAATCTTCTGGCAAAGTAACTAAATAAGAAAAATCTTCTGGCAAAACAACTAGGTTTGCAGCTTGAGCACTGGGTTTTGATTTTACTCACATCAACGTGGAGCCACCAGCTTTAGTAAACTGTGGTGGATGGAAAGGAGAGAGCAGATTTGCTTCAGAACTGGCCTGAAAGATTAAGAAAAATGGGTTTGCTTTCAGGTACGGTGTGTCACTCCTAATGGCACCCAGTGGGACCAAAACCTGGCATGTGGCTTTAGAAACACACCCCAGTGTGTCTCCGAAGCACACAGGGAGATTGCTCCAGCCTTCCTGTCCCTCCAGAAGGTTCCAGGGAAAGGGCTTTCTCCCCTCCGATTAAGTCTGCAGCAAGCCGGTGAGGATGCGAAGGCTTCATCACTCTCTTTCTCTCCAGCCCACCTGCAACACTAAACTGGACTCAAGAGGGTCAAAAGCTTTTTGCACATGGCAGAGGAATCCGTTTCTTATTTTTCAAAGGTAATCCAGCCAAGAGCTGGATTAGTGATGGCATGTCCCCCCCCAGCCACAGGCATGTAACCTCAGTACAACTATTTGAATGTGTCCGACTAGGACTGCTGCCTTCAACAAACCCATACACCTCTTGACTGCCTACACCATGATTGTATGCAAAGGTGGAGCCTGCTGCTCACATCCCTCCCAATGCAGAAAAACAGCACAGTCATGCTTAGACAGGCAGTCCTGTGATCTTTTCTGCTACCTCTTTCCCTAAAAGAGCAGATTATGACAGAATTCTTTTTTTTTTTTTTTTGGTACACCTGGAACTTCATAAGAGCTTCTTCCAAAATGGTGTGCTAATAGGACATGGAATAACTGAATGGCCAGTTGTCACTGAGACCTGCTTTAAAGTCATGTATATATGCTTTTACAATCTAATCTCTCCAAGAGCCTTAGAGACTATTGCGAAGAGCCTATCATACTATATCATATCATATTATACCATATCATATTTTCGGTTGCTTGCAGAGTGCGTTTTCATTCCACTTTTTTTTTTTATCTTCCTGATCTATTGGATGGGGCAAAACAAAAAAATTGGTTGAGTCTCTTATAAAGTTAATAATACTGCTAACAATTTATCCTGATTTTTTAATAAGCAGTACTAAGCATCTATATGGAGAAGGCAATAAGTTTAAAGAGGTAGTATCCATTCTGCATGCTATAATGATACCACAATAGGGAAAATAGAGGAGAAAAATAATATATCTTTTTTAAATGTAACCTTAGCATTGCATTTTCTGAAGTCAGTTAGGCTTTGGATAATTCTAACATCTCTTTCATCTACCCCTAACTATTCCAATGCTTTCAATTCTACTTCAACAGTTCTGCTTGGAAATTTTTTTACACAACACTTTTTATTCAAATCACGGCAGACGAAGTACCAAAGCAAAAATAATTTTTCACATAATCTTTGACAGCACACAGGGAGTGATAAATATTAACGTGCATTTATCTCATGAACTACTGACACTTCAGTTAATAAAGATACTCTATTACAGACATTCAAGATTTATTTTTTAATAAACCTCTTCATCAGTAAATGACAAACATAAAACTAAAGAGCTCTAGGGATAAGGCCTGGTTGCAGTAAACTGCTACACCAAAGACAGGGTCAGTCCCACAGAATTTGTTTCACCTAGAAATCTTAAAATCTTGATTTTCCATCAGGAAACCTAGCATCACCTCAGAACCTAGACGGAATCAGGGTCCTGAGACTTTAATCCTCTGTTCCATGGTTCCAAACAGGAGTCTGTCAACATCATCTATACTCTAGATCAGGGCAGCCGAGGGCGGGAAGTTACAAAAACATTTAATTCAAAACATCTGTATTTTGGAAAAATCTGGAAGTTTGGGGGTCATATGATCTGCAAGGTAAAAAAATAAATATCAAAACAACATAACTTCCTAAATGAAAGAAATCCTACCTTTGGTCAGCTCTGGTTTAAGTCCCTCAAGATATCATAACTAACTTAACGCAAGAAAATAGTTCTGATTTGAAGTTGGCTTCTGCCAAAGTTTCAGAGGTGATAAGAAGTAGAGTTGGGTCCAGCTAATCATCAGAAACTTGTTATCACTGAGTCCAACATGAACATCTGCTTCTTTGGCCGTGAGTGTCAAACATAGATTCACAGATTTAAATATAAACACAGATGAAGGCTTATAAGCATGAAATAAGTGCTAATATATCCACCTTCCACTTGAAAGGAAAACCTTGTATTTCAGTATGGGCGGTCAGCAACACTGAAGAATATGGGCCGGTCCCCTTTCCTGAATTCTTCAGTAGTATTATACACTAATTGACAACACAGCAGGACACCTCCGGATGACCAAGGAAGATGAAGAAAGGTTTCAAATATGAGTTATGAATTCAGCTGAGATTCTTAGTGGTGACTACATGGTTAAACTTGCAAGGCACAAAGCAATTTAGCCCTGTCCATGAAAAGCACTTAAGCACATGCATATCTTTGAGCACATGAACAGGGACTCAAGGGCTCTCAATGTTGCATAAAAGGTTGATAAAGACTGACTGCTTTGCTGCTAAGGTACTGATACTCGATGTGACCCTGCCTTAAAGCACACAGCTTGCAAGCCAGTGCAAGTAAAACCCTTTTAGTTACTTCTACACTATCCACTGCTAACATTGGTGATCTGCAGAAGCTAATTTTTGCTATTTCTCCTTACAGTTGCAATGTGCACTTATATCTGAATGTGCAGGGTAGTCTCAGTGTTTTCAACTCTTCTCTTCCTTGTGTGCTCTTGGAGGTGCGGAGAGACAGCGCCCTCCAGTTTCAGCTTCTGTAAGAACGATGGTAAACATTTGCTAGTGCTAGTTATATCTATTATTAAACAATCCTTCTAGACATAAAATATCCATAGTATTTCTACAGGAACAGTACAGCTATGCTTAGAGTTTTGGCCTCTTGTGTGCTGAAATGTAATGCCAAAAAAGCTATGAATAAGAGAGAGAGGACGGCAATCATTCGGAAGGACTACACTAAGAATAAAATTTGATAACAGTGTGCCTTGTACACTGTATATTGTGCAATGGCAAGCCATTGATCCACCAAGTAAAATAACTCAACATTGACTGCTGTTCACCAAGTCTTACATGTACTTCTTGAGTGGACTCAAAAAAGATAATGCTTAAATCATCCTGAAGCTGCCAGGAATTATGTTAATGGTTTAAAAAGTGCTATCATTTTCTACCCAAAATAAAACCAAAACTTACTTCCTCCTTTCTTGAAGGTGCTGCCATTTTTCCACTGCACAGTAAGCATAGTTATCAGTACATCTATATTTAGCTTAATAGAAAATGCATTATTTTTTTTTCTCAAAGAGTATCTTATATTTCAACATCATCTTCCTGGAGGATTTTATCTTACTAGAGACTTAAGCAATGCACAGACACTACCACTGCAAAAATACAAAACCACTTGTTTCACTCACTGGCTTTCCAGCAGCAACACAAAAACAGAGAGCAATTAACTAATGCCATGGTCGACTCTGTACCTGCCCAAGCCCAAGCCTTAAAATGCCTATCCACAAACAAACGCTCAAAATTTCATGCTATTATTTTTAGGTCTGTTTGAAGCTATGCGTTCAAGTAGCCACAGTGATATCCAGACCAGAGAAGCACAAGATTTTAAATTCAGGATTTCCAGCAATAGTTTCCCAATGTTTGAACAGTTTTGTTCCATGCCTTCCTGAACATGCCCGTTATTCCCATAGCCAAATGTCACAACTAGAACTGTGCCCAATAGAAAAAAATTCTAATAAACTTACAAACAAGGCATGATTCCTGAATATAAGCAACTTTTTGTCCTACAATATATTCACTTGCATTTCAAATTATATTATTTCTTAGATAATAAAACCACAAGAATTTGTAACAGCTTATAAAAAAATACATAATTACCTAAAAATTTTACTTTTTAAAGTAAAATAAGACACATCATTCCAAGCTTTGTATCTGCACATAAAATGCAGGTTCTTTTGTACTCTTTCATGTAGATATGTTTCATGTAGTTCCTTACATTTCTCTCTGTCTGTCTCTCTTTTTAAAATACTACAGAGCTCTAAGAAGGAAAAAAGTCAGTTTAGAGATAGACACTGACATTGCAGGAATGCCAACCAGACTTGGGTAAACACAGTCAAAAATGTTATGTGTAATTAAAAAAAAAATAAGATTTAGAAATGAAAACATAAAAAGTGCTGCATAGGATAATAAATGCCTACTTACTCTACCTTCTTGCGGGATTTCCTGTTTTTCCTAGAAGTTTTCGTGCCCGGAATACTACTAGAACAGAGCTGTATCCCCTGCCTCAATAGACAATACCATCGTTCAGGCTAGTCATAATCTCTGACTCACAAGTTTACACAGTCAATTTACCTATTTTGTTAACAAAATATTTTGTCAGACAAGACTCAGAACCTAACCATTCATTTTTTTTCCAGATGACACTCATAAGTTTTCAAAGCAAACAACAGCTACTTCACGTCTGCTTCTTAATTTGACGGGTGACTGTACCAAGCTAAACACAGGAAATAAATATCATCTCAGATACTAGTGCATATGAACACTCAGCAATCTTAAGCCAGAGCTGTTCCTTCACAAGAGGATTTGAGGCTTTTAATACAGAGTTCCAGTTACTTCCCTTGAGGAACCAGACTCTCCATATTTGCTAGTAACAGATAATATTTATGTTGAATTCAAATTAATTCAGCCATTATTATCTGTTAGAAGCAGTTCTCACAACTTACTTTCTTCATTCCTCTGTCATGGTCATAAAGAGCAGGTAACTCTACCCCGTACTAAGCTCCTTCTACCACTTCCAAGTAATGGGAGATGACAGCAGGTAATGTGTTACAGAGTTGAAACACATTTTTAAAAAATCTGTACTTACTAGGAGGTAAACAATTTTCTCCCTTCAATACCTACCTCTATATGTGCATATGCAGCAAACAAATTCCATGCAAGGCAGTGTGAGAAGGGAAGGCTAGAAGTATATGTAAATAAGACTAATACAGCTTTGGCAAACCCAACCCTACACCATGATGTTTTCACAAGAGAGTAAGTGTGCATAAATATGTGTACAGAACACGCAGTGGAAGCTGTGCTATGAATTTCTATTCTTTGCAAAATTTTCACAAGGTGCTGTTTCAGCTGCTTCAGCTCAGACAGAAAAGTTTTAGCGTCTTTCTGAAGAGCTTGCATTAGTATCTCCAGCACAACATAATGCAGCTCATGATCCAGTTGAAAAGCCCCTTGACTGAAACGCATCGGTGTTTCAACTTCAACTTTGCATTTCAAAAATGCAAATGATCTGAACTGTTAAGCCCTCCTGTATCCATAGAGCTGAAGTAACCTAGGCAAGGGCATAGCTTTATTCCCTCTTTATCAGAGGTGCTTAGGGAAGTAGAAAGACAAGCTGGAAAAGCAACTTATTTATTGAAGAAACTTGGTTCTAAAAGTTCCCTGGTATTTGAAGAACATATTATGATGCTAGTATGCCATACAGCCATGCAACTTTCTTCTTTTTGAAAATAATATTACTTTCAAAAAACCTATTCCAGTGGGCAAATGAAGAGGACCAGATAGCTTCCTATAAACATAAGTAGTATCCTTACAATGAAATCAGGTGGTTTTCTGAAGAAATGAAAACACAAACTTCTCAAGAGACTAACTATGTTGTAAAATTCTGTAGAAAACAGATTACAGGAAGTCAGAGAACTACAGATCAATAAATCCAGCTGGCGTGCTTGGCAAATCAGTGAAAAATATCACAGAGCTGAGAATTAAACAGTTAGGTAAGGACCATACTCTGAGGAGGAGTCCAGGTAGTTACCACAGAAGATGGTTATGCCTGGCAAATCTTAGAAATTTTCATGAAAACCACAGAATATGTGAATAAGAGTATTTTAGGTGATATAGCAAGCTTCGTTTTCAATAAAATTTTGGCGAGTATTTCAGAAGAACAAACTTCTGTCAAAGGCTTTACAGGAAATGACCTGTCATGGGAATGGAGGAAATGTCATCTTGGAAAACATCAGCTCTGGCTGATTTATCTCCCAGTCCAGTTGCAACAGGTTCAGAACAAAAGTACTTTTTTTTTTTCCCCCCATATTAATATCAGAATTAATCTGATTTGCTACATTCAGCCTAGTACTCCTATTATGTGATGAATAAAACAGATGTAGATGTACCGCTTTTAGCTGGGATAGAGCTAATTTTCTTCATAGCAGCTTGTACGGGGTTATGTTTTGGATTTGTGAGGAAAACAGTGTTGATAACAGACTGATGTTTTAGGCCTTTTCTGCTCCTTACCCCACCAGAGAGTAGGTTGGGAGGGGATAGCTGACCCCAGCAGACCAAAAGGACATCCCATACCATATGATGTCACAATCAGCAATAAAAACTGGGGGAAGAGGGAGGAAGTGGGGGACATTTGGAGTTACAGTGTTTCTTCCCAAGCAACTGTTACGCATGATGGAGCCCTGCTTTACTGGCGATGGCTGAACACCTGCCTGCTTACGGGAAGTAGTGACTAAATTCCTTGTTTTGCTTTGCTTGTGCACATGGCTTTTGCCATACCTATTAAACTGTCTTTATGTCAACCCATAAGTTTTCTCACTTTTACCCTTTTGATTTTCTCCCCCATCCCACTGGGGGAACTGAGTGCATGGCTGTGTGGTGCTTAACTGCCTACTGGGGCTAAAATACTACAGTAGACTATAAATATACGTGAAATCTGGGCATCGAGGAACTCATCTACAGTTGCAGAAACACTAAATTTCTTCAGGAGAAGAAATCACAACGCTTCTTAATATTGCAGAAAAGGCTTACACTAAAGAAGAGTGGAACTCAGTGAAATGCTGAATTCCTAATGACACACTAGTGTTTTCTTGCAAATGGTATGCAAAAGACATTCACTGGAACATTCAGCAAAACAATCAGAGAACAACAACTACATCTGTATTATTGCTGTTACATCAATTCCATGTGTGCCTACACAACAGTTCTACCCTCTTAATCTCTCTGTATGTAAAAACACAGCTGTAATGTTGTCTACCATGTTCTAGGTAGATCAAGAAAAGGAATTTTGCACAAATAATCCATTAATTTCAACTCTGAAATGTTTACTATGAAACGGCCTTGATAAGCCTACAGGTCAAGACCATAAATGAACCATTACATTTATTGAACCATTACATTTCCATATGAAGATACTTGTTACATTTTTTGGACAAAGAAAGAAGCAAACAGTTAATTTTCACCCAATTACATGCATTCTGTGTTTTGCATAGTGAAAAAATGTGGTAAACACTATAGTATGTCAAGCCCATGCTACTAAGCTGTCTTTCAGATAAGTGTATAGTTGAGTAATGAATAAACAGTAATGTCTTTCCTTCCTTCCTAGGACGGTTGCTACCATGGGCCAGTTATTTGGTGGCAGCAGTGAAAATACTTTCAGGCTAAAAGAATGCATATCAGGTGTTGACAATTAAATGTCTTCTATGAACAAAATGAATGGTTGATACTCTGAACACAGGTAAGGAATGGTCAAGAGTAGCATATTAGTACACAAATCTGGGAGAAAGAAATTTACTGACAATTTTTCATTATCCGGATCTAACAAGTCCAAAACTAGAAGGGGAAAATTTTCCCTCTGAATTTTCAGAATTATTTTTAAGTAGGTGGAAGGAGTTCAATTTCTGATGAAGCAAAAACTCATGAAAAGGAAACTAAAAAGTGTGAGATGTCAAGGCGGAAAAGAACAAAACTCAACAGTGGAACTGATTAGTAATCTGGAATCTCCATTATCCTACAGTCCACTGTTAAAATATTGGAAACTGCGAGCATAAAAGAAGCATCTATATCTACATTGGTACAAAGCAAAAGCCCATTCTCACCAGCAATCAGTAGCAGCTATAAGCATATGTCTAGTGAAGCATGCAAGAAGACCAGTACTCCCTCCAAGCCGCTAATCTTGTTCAGATTGCTTGACCTAGATCTTTTTGGTAAATTTATCTTCCATGAAATTTCCCAGCCTCCCACTCAGCCATGCAAATTTTCAGCATACACGTTATCCTGCAGCAGGAACTGCCACAGGTCAACTGCTCACTGGATGAACAACATCCTTTTGCTTGTTCCCATTTCTCACATTACGAGAAAAAGAGAACAACTGGTCACTATCCATCCTTTCTCCATCACTCTTTATTTCATACCACTCAATCATACAGTCTTTGACTTGCACCTTTTTCCAGCTAGGGCCCTAGCATACTCTAGCTGTTCCTCAGACACTGCTGCATGTATTTAGTTATCCCCATCAGCCATCTCCGAACTCTTTTCCAGTTCTACTACATTCCCTTTAGGGTAGGGCATCACTACCACAACAAAATACAGACATATCATTGCTTTATACAGCAGTACAATGTTGTTTCATTTCACGGTTTTATTCCTTTATGTTCACATTTCTTTTTTCAACCTTTGCTGAGGCTCTGAACTAATGTTTCCATGAATGCATGTATCACAAGCCTTGGATTGCATTCCTAAGGGACAATGTCAGCTCAGTGACCACTGTTTTATGCAGCATTATTTTTCTTTTAAACTTTACTTTTATATACACTTGTCCCACAAGATCACAAGTAGGGTAAAAGGAAATCAGTGCATTCACTGACTGAAGGGATCTTGTTTTGTTTTTTTTTCCTCAGAGATGCAGCCTTATGTATAAGGGTTACCAGATGCATGCCCTTTTAAAAATGTGATATTTATTTGGAAATTCCACCAATCTCCACTGCGGGAAATACCCTTCAAATTTCTCTCTTCATATCAGACACTTTCAAAGACTGTAAGTTTTATCTGCCTGCTTCTGAACAAATAAATTCTCTCAAAACATAATTTATCAGTTCTAGTGCCTGGAACCTATAGTAAGGAAGATTGCCTAACACTGAATAAAATTTGTCATAGACCAACTTATTTCATCCACACATCAAAAACTACATGAAGAAAAGTATGTACAGTCTTCAAAGATAAATACTTGAGTTCTTCTCTGTAGTCCAGTGGGATTTTATCAAGGTTTTTCAAAATAGTTATATTTCTCCAGTAAGAATAACCAATTACCAAGCATTCACTGCAAGACGTTGGCTGAGTAATGCTCATGTCCAACTAGATCTAATATATCTGGCATTTTGTCCTCTGGGGCAGACATAAAAGGATCAGTAGTTTCATTCTTTCACGTACAACAAAAATTATGGGGATCCTACAGCCAAATGTAGTAAAACTGCTTCAACACTGAAGCCGAATTTGGCATCTATGCTCGGCACACATGTAGTCCAATTGTTGTCCAAGCAGTGTTTCAGGATCCAAGAGGCCTCTGGAGTGGTATATGAGACATCACTGCGATTCAGCTGGGATTTCTCACATATCTGCCTTTCTGGTAGAAGGATTTGGAATCATCCCCCGGACAACAGTAGGGCCGGTTGGACAACAACCTCAGACAACTCTTAGAAGAAGCACTAGGGACTGGAATAGAGGACTACACCATTTACACCTCTTCTTGTGGATGCTTGTCAGAAATGACTGCTGCTTGAGCACTTTTAAATACTTTTCCCTGTGGTAGGAGATCTAGGTGGAACATGAAAACCCAAATATACAGAGAGTAACAATATGGAAATGGTATGTAAGATGATGGATCGGAATATGTGTACTGCCATGTTTCCCAGGGTATGGTTTTAGCATTCTGCAAAGCAAGGAACTGCAACAGAACAGCTCGCTGTTTTCACGGCCTGGATTTATAAATGATTACTGATGTTCCCTTTGCAGACAAAAAACACACACACAGAAAAACCAAACCAAAAACCCACAAAAAACAAAACAACAAAAAAAACAACCCAAACAACAAAGGGAATGTTGAGAGGCATAAAGTGTGGAGATTATGGAGGATATGAGGAATGAGATATTCCTGCACTCTTTACAACTAATGAAAGTAGTGTCTCGGTTCTTTACCATGGAGTATGAGCTACAAGTCTTGATCTAGAGAAAGGACCAGAAAATGTACTTCAACCACTGCTCAAGACTATGCAGGAAGAGGAGCTAAGTATACCTTTAAAGACTACTTAGGTGTTTCTAATCACCCAGAAGTTTATACAACAGTCAAAGAGACTTTGACACTGTAAAATATCAGCTCAAAGCTGCCGAAGCGCCAAAGAGCCCTGCAATCCCGCACTTTGTGCCTTTTGATGAATGGTGAAGGGCACTAAATGTTGCAGGCCTAGCCTTCAAAACTCCCCAAGAGCCTGAGCTTGGTTGCACAGAATAATATCTCTCCTATCTGCAATTCTAAAAAGACAAGCAGTCAAAGAATAATTAATTTATATCTGTCATACCTGGAGATGCAAGTGTGGAAGACAAGAAGAAAACTCTTGTTTGGCTATATGATCTCTGAATAGTCATCCAAGTGTCATCTAAGTCACTGATATCATTGAAATAGCATAGTGCCTAATCTGCAGTCACCATAATCTCATTATCATGACTATTTTTATGACTATTCCAGAAAAATGCAATTAAAAAATGCCTTAAAGTTTTCGCGCTTAGGAAAGAATGGCTGCATTTCCAATTTGAAAGAAATTGAAGTAGACAACATGTTCACTTGCATGTAGATTGGTCTTTACATTTGGATAACCTCAAAAATATTGGTATGAAATAAGAAACAAGGCTTGCTTTTGAAATTATTATGGAGACAAGAATGGACATACTTCACTTTCACAGTATGGATGTAGATACATGCGTTGTGTTCATACAGGAGTACACAACACATACTGGCCATGTAAATATATGCTACGTAGACATTCTTATCAGCTCATAGCACAGTTAGTCTCACTTGTAAACTGAGGCAACAGTATGTTAAGATTATTTTGTCATCTAGCTTCAGCCCAATAAGAAAACAGTTGTGCTTTAACAATTCCAGCATGGCATATTCTGGACATCAGGAAAGGAAATATTTTGCTTTGTACAGTATTATCTCTAAACCAAAACCAGAACCAAATATAAATGCCATCTGGTTATGTTTCATGTCAATATACATAACATAAAAACATTTTAAAATGTAGTCTTATTTTAAAATAATTTGCTGTTTTCCATTTTCTTTTACATAATACTTTGCTACTTACCTGTAACACTAAAGTAGAACTATGTAATTTACAAAGAAACAATTCAGATTCCAATATGGTATGTTACTTAGTGTATGATTGAGTGAAGTGTCCAAAAAAATCATACTTCTGTGAATTTTGTAGGATTATTACAATTCAAGAAGTATTTAACTATGAAGTCCAATAATGAAGGGGAAAATGTGCATTTGATGTTATACTCCAGCATCCTAACTAAAACACTGAAGGACAGTGTTAAAACAAAAAATAGCCACATGTCTTACAAATATATACTCCTGCTATAAAACACATCTGTATTCAGTACAGAGTCAGTAGCCTAAACTATTTTCCAGTCAGACAAATTCAGACCTTTTCTTAGTCTACAACATACTAAAAATATTTATTATGAAATGATGTTCACAAATCTCACAAAAGTGGAAGTCTGATTCTATTTTTGATTGCCAATGTTTAATAATTCAGGCTGAAATTCAAGTTACAAAAGGAACTTTTACAACACTTGGCAAGAGGGATGAAATGCCACTGTTCAGCTCAAGAAATCAAAAATACAATTACTTAGTTTGAACTTACCAAAGCCTAGGTATTTTCTTCACATTTTTTTCAGCATACCAAAGTGAAGAATTTCGACTTTGACAACTATCAACATTTCCTCACAAAAAGCGCCCGATTTTGTTGCAGCACATATTCCTCCTTTAAAATTACATACAAATTAATAACAGTTCACTAGGAATTTTTCATAGAAAGTTATGAAATCACAGAAAAAGAAAGGATGCTGGAGAAAGAATAGCAACAACACGGCATTAGCAAGCATCTTCTGAAGTGTTAGTGACACTTTAAAATGGCACTAAATTGGCTGTTTTCATACAAGCGTGTGGCTTGTGTAATAGATGACGGCAAGGGCTACTACAAAGGTCTCGGGGCCATTTTCTGGGGATAACCTCTGGAGCACGTTCAGGGCTTTTTGCCACATGTAAGTGATGCAGCCTCGCAAACCCACGCTAATATAACTATGTTGATGTTTATACACCGCCACGGCAACATTTGATCTCTCTGTATAACAGATAGACATACATTATAGAGAGAGCTGAGTACACTCACGCGTGCATCGCTACCATAACTCACAGTTTGTGCTGTCCCACACCAAAAAGCTGGGGCATTAAAAACTAAATAAAACTCCAACTTGGCCCCATTGCAAAAACACTACATTGGGCACCCCAGCAGGGAGAGGTCCGCATTGCCCAGCACTGGGATAGATGGCCCAGGTCTGCCTCGGAATCCCACAAGGGGTACACACACCCCCTCCCCTGAAAGCTGGGCTCTGCTCCGCTGTCGACACAAGCTGAGTTTCCAGCAGTGCAACAGGGATATTTCACTCCCTGACCCTCTGCTGACGCCCAACACAAATATTAGGAACGCAACAGCCTGCCATGACAGTAGTTGAACAGCTCTCCGGGTTCCTGCTCTCCTCGGACAGAGGGAGAAGCAGTATTCTCCTTTATTATTATACCACGTTTCCTTGTGTATGTCAACTGTTCCTTAGTTACAGAGAACTGTACTCTTTCCAGACAAGTGTAATGAATCTTCAGAAAAGGAGTAATTTTTTTTTTTTTTAAAGCATTTTAAAGAAACTCCCAGAAGGCATTAACATTTTTATTTACAGTCTTGTCTGCTCAGATGTGAACACATTTCAATGTAGCCACCTCATGGTAGCGTATCCTAGCCATCTTGTAATGAAATTATTGTGAACATATCAGAAAGACATGATCCCACATATTTAAGTCATTACAGCGAACTTTGGCATGGATCAAAGTACATTAGTTATTTTAATTACAGCTGAGTCAATCTCCATTAGGTATGATTAACATTTGGCCTTTCTTTTCTCTCTCTTGAAGCAAAAGGAGCCTCCTTTAAAGTTCAAGATTAAACTCATGTTTTTAAGGTTTACATAATTATTACAACTCTGGCTCAACCTTCACACTACCATTACCTCTTGTTTAGGTAAAATGAAAAGAAATCTAGGACAAGAAAGAAATAAGTTTAACCAACATTTGTTTCTCAGACCAAGTTAATACCTAATTACTAACACACAGAGGATAACAGTTAAGGAACATGGTAAAAAGTTCCCATTTGCAGTGTTCTGAAGACATTTTAGACATGCAAAGATTTCAACAGAGACTCTTCCAGAGAATACTGACAAGAACTACAGACAGACATGTTGCAAGATGTTACAGCAGTGATGCACCTCGACCGGCAACCCTCTACAAAAGACTGCAAGCTCTATGGGACCTTTAAGAAAGCATAGGTGGAGACTGAAAAATAAGAACTGGGAGAATTGCACTGACAATACCAGTCTCATTTAGTCACTTCAATCCTTCAAAACATTTTTTATGACTGTTTTGGTGATCACATTTACTTGCCGGGATGCTGTCAAACAATTTTAAGCTTTCTTCCACTGCTGCTCATAGTAATTCAGTGGTGTCAAATCACATGCAAAATGGGAGCACACCACTTTGGGGACAAATAGGCTCATAGGGTGCCTGACAAGAGGATGCCTAACCCCCACACAGGGCTGCCAAGCGAGGCATCCCACCCACTGCCAGTGCTCAGGCTCCTCAGCTGGGACACCAGAGCATTCACCTCTCTGGTGGCAACGCACTTGGGCTAAATGGCAATGCAGTGTCATCTTCCTCCCTCATTTAAGGGGATTTAGATCTCGGTGGATCAGAGGCTGCTGGCTGAGCCTGCCTGGACCTCGGGGTCTCCTCAGCTCCAACAGGCCTTACACAATGGTCAGATGAACTACTCAGTCCTTGATGATAGTTCTCCTCACTTTCCTATGCCGTAACCACCAACCCAAGTATCTCATCCTGTCATTGTCTTTGAACCTACCAGCTTCTGTCCTTGGGGAGCACAGGCTAAGGGACATGAATTTGTGTCTTTCGATGGCTACTGCACTGGTACGAGGCAACTCAGCCTTGCCAAGACAAACTGAGGAATGTTGTTGGAGATAGCTCACATATTTTGAATTTGAGATACTCAAGGTTAGCTGGCAGATGGTCAAAGATTTTGAAGAGCCAGTGGTTTTATGTGGACATTTAAAATGGAGCTTAGGCAGCACTAAGCATCTAATTGCTCCTGCAATTCTACCTTCTCACCCCAAACTGCTTCAGAAATGCCTTGACCCAAGAGTGATATTTCACACAGCTCCTTTCACAGCTACACTTATCTATGGGTATAGCTCTAATGCACAAACCCTTTTGTGAATCACTGAGTTCTGTGGTAGCTTAGAAATTTCTAGAACTGATATCTGGACAAAGGGAGGCAGCTAAGAAGGAACTTATTTCACATTTTGAAAAATATTCAGTAATCTTTATCTACCACCAGCCTCTCAATCAGTCTCAGTCCCCTAATTTTTTTCCTAAAGACTTATTAAAGCCAGTCAGGGAATAGAGACAGGTCCACATGATTAGCATAATCATTCAAAAGAGACCCAAAGCAAAAAGTGAGTGACAAGGCACAAAGCCAAATTCTGAATTCTGAAAACGATCAGCAGCTTTCGGGAACATCTACTGATGCTATTACTGATCCTCTTCCAAATAAAAACGTGTTTAGCAAAACACATGTGTAGGTCCTCATAAACACTTAGAATAAATATGCACAAGACCCCAATAATCAGGAAAGGTCCAAGATGGTCGCTCTCTGAAGCATTTAGATTCTGGACTACTGAAAGTTTAAAAAACATTATTCTTCCTTTAATAACCTCTGTACCTCTTGAATGGATTTTTATAGATACCATGACCATTCTTACTGTAGTATCACAATCAGTTTAGTAACAGATGTATTACTGTAACTGTAGGACAATGCATTCAGAAGGAATCCCAACCCTGACAACCTATGGAAGCACAGAAGAAGAGACTTAGCAAAGACCCTGGTCACTGCAAATGTACTACCAGGCATATAAGAGGGCATATGAAGTAACGTGACAGGGTGCTGTTAAAAGTTACTAATGTTAACAGTTTAAAGAGAGTCAGTACAGAAACAGGCTGCAAAAATATTCAAGATGCAGCAGTTCACTGCAGAAGTATATTTCATATACAAGGATTGCAAAGACAAGGAGAAAAAACTGCCGGGCATGTGAATGTGTGCTTACTTCCTCCATCTCCTAAATTCCAGCAGAATTAATGTAGAAGGAAGAAGGAATAACTGAACAGCAGATAAGGACTCTAAGTCAGTTTATGATAGCTGAATTAAGTACTAGAAACAAATTCTGAATAAAAACACAGTATTTGAAGAAAAAAATAAAGAAGGTAAAAACAGATTTGTGCCATACAGATCAAATGACACGGTAAATTAAAAGGACCCTTTTTATACCTGGAAATTACAGGCTACTGAATGCAGGAGAAGGGAAGCATTCTGGAATTTGAAATATGCTTAAAAGACCTAAAAATGAGAACAGGTGTTGTCTGCCATCCAAATTTACTTTGAAGAAATGACAGATAATTAAGGGAAACTCTGAGTCATCATCTAGTGTTGCTTGCTTAACCGTACAAAATGACTGAGACGTAACACTACCTTTATTTTCTACAACTCAAATGCTTTTTCTGGTACTGAAATCTATGATTCTCTGAAAGAGAAAACCTCCACACTCTGTAAAATTTGAACACTGTAAATGAGACAGGGCACTGGGTTAGGAAACCAGCCAGCCCATCTATGCTGAAGCACCTGAATATATTAATTTGAGATTTAACAGACCCAGCCCTTCCAAAAAAGAATTGCAAGCTAAATGTGAAGGGTGAACGCTCAAGCTGGTGTGAATCAACATTGCTTCACTGAAGTCAACTGAACTATGCTGTTCAAAGAGGCTGAGGATCAGTGCCCTAGTTAACATAAACAAGTATTAGGCAAACATTCCCAATTTTCTGCTGAAATTTTACATGCCAGTCAGATTGTATTTCTCACCTCCAATTCAAGAGTATAAATGAAATGGTTCTGTACAACTTTCTGCTGGTAACATGAAGGCAACATTTGGCAGAAGGAAGCCTTCTGCAAACATCCAATGTGGGCTTAAAAATATTGTTGCTTTTCTACTGACAAAACTGATTTATCTTTAACTACCAGATGGACTCAGGAAAGATGGATGAATTCTCTAATGGAGATGGAATGCCCTATTTTATGCCTGTCTCACTGCCACTCTGTATGCTCCTTAGCTCTGAATTCAATTGGATTAGAAAAAAAAAGGGGGAAACTCTCACAAGAAAAAAACTATTTTCATGAGTTTGCCTGGTTTTATTTGCAGAGAAGTGTTTCAGTCAGCCTATCTTTAAATTCCAGGGCACTCAGATAAGCAAGAAACTAACTAGGAAAATAGTTTTAAAGCAAGTACCAGATTTGCAACTTCAACAACCTCTTCCCTCTCAGAGTCCTAACAGCCTTGCATTGAGCCCTAAAGGAGGCAGATATTGCCACTGGTTAGAAGAATAGCAAGGCACCTACTCCTACCATGAACAGTTTGGGAACCCAATGGTCCCCATTACCTAACACCAAAACATCACCTGAGGGTCAGCTTTTGAATTGCACAAGTTCAGTCTTGGCAAAATAACTCCTGTGCCCAGGAGCACAAATGATCTAGCTTTTAACCAGCAAATCTACTGATTAAAAAAATAAAAACCCTACAACTATCTTGTTTTACTGTTATGCAATAACTACTTATGTCATTAAACAAAATGTACAAAGTTCTGCAAACACAAGCAGCAGGATAGCAAGGCAGGAAGCTGGACTCGAATCTCTGATCCACTTCATGACCATAACAGACAGCAGGGCACCCTGGAACAGGGAGTCCCTCAACAGGGCATCAGAGAGAAGAAAGGATAACTCCAGTGTATGCTGCTGGTGCTCTCATTAACCCTTTCTTTTCAGGACCTTAAGCATGGCACCTCTGGAAATCTGCCTTTGCGACTAGATAAATGCAAGGACAAAACCAAAGTGGCTACACATTTTTAAAGTAGTATTGTTCCCAGATATTTAGCAACTCTCTTTCTTTTTAACTAGATGTGCCTTTATCCTTGGCTGCCTGCACGTGTTTACAAGCTTCCCTTTCACATTTCCTGTAATGTTCATCACAGTAAAATAACTACCAGGTTCTTTCTTATTCACTGGGTCCCTTGTGAGCCAAAACAGTTTTAAGCATTTCCCTAAGTGGAGACAATGGTATTGCTGAGAGTCACCTGGGTACGGCACACACATCTGAGCAGGTCACTGACTTCTAACTCGGTGTCTGTCCTTCTGCTTCCTACCCTACTCTCCATCCCTCCTATTTGAAAGGAAGCAGCTTGGAGCTTTGAATACGCTTTCGTGTGTAGGCTCCCCACCTAAGGAAGCAGCATCAGTTTCAGCTGAGGTTTCAAGACACTATACTGTGAATAACAGTACAGTAGAAAACGCTCTGTGGTGTTCTACCATTAGGAGTGATTTCACCCTCAGACACACAAAAAGGCAACCAAAGCCTGTGACAGAATATAACACTGTGAAATCAAGGTGGGCTTGGGCTTTACGTTTTTATTCTAGGACAGGTGTCACTGCACAGTCAACATTCAAACTTCGGAGTTTGTGGTCTCACAACGAATACAGAAACACAGCACTGAATTGTCTTCAGCAAAGACAGTGCAGTGCTGGTTTGATTTTGCTCTACTTTTCCCCAGAGGAGGAAAAAAAAAGGAGGGAGGAAGGGAGGAAGGTGATGAGCCTAAACCTTTATAAAGTTTTCAAGAAAACTATCATGGAATCAGCTGAGGTGTTGTTTGCAAAGGGCTGAAGTAACTGTCCAGGTTATAGAATGCTGCATCATCTGCCTGTCAGGTTCAGACTAGAACTGACTTCAGTCAGTTTGGTATCTACCCTCCATAACCACTTTTATCTATCTCTTAAAGCACCAACTGCCTCAAGGGATTTACTGTGAGGATTTTCCTCTGCTTAAAATCCATGAAATACTTTTTCAGGCACTACTGTTATTTCCTGCACTACTGAAACACACAAGTATCTTAAAGCACTTAAAAGTAGATTAATTGGTCAGGCCTGGTTAATTTATGAATAATAATCATGGGTTTGGTCTCTGGATGAGAGACTGATTTTCATTTTTGTCATCTGTTGGACATCATTTGTTTGAGTTGGCTATAATGTGCTAGAAGTGTGACTCATACGCTGAGAGCCAGAGTCTCCATAGAGTTAAATATCCTCATTCTCTCTCCATTTCTGAAAAAGAATTATTGCCTTGTGACCATGTTTCTCGCTGCCTTGTTCTGCATTTTTATTTTTGTATTGGTAGTATTATCTTGGGTAAGGTATAAAGATTGTTAGGAAAGATACAGATGTCAGTCCCTGCTCACATCAAGACAGGCCTGGCTTAAAAGAGCTTTTAATCTAAACAGGCAAAGGAAGGGCAGAGGAAGAGAGACACGAAAAGGTTGCTGGCAATATGGCTATAAGCTATTAAAACCATTGTACAGGAATACAGGAATGATGGAGTCACCTTCATCTGACCATGTGCTCTTGCTGGAGTTTCCCCCTCATAAAAATAATTTAAAATAAAGATAATATCTTTTTTAAAGTCCTCTGTCCTGTATTGTCATCAAATATTACCATACTGCCATCGCACTTTTTTAGGTGCTTCTTGAACTACAGCGCAGCACTAAGTGATCACCGCAGAAAGAAACTCATTTGCTGTGGTTTTATAAGAAGTGAAAGGGGAGATGATTTACTCAGATAAAACTATGTGCCATCACGAAATAATGTCCCCAAGAGGTGGGGAAAGAATTAGATCTGGTTTAGGACTTCTTTGTCCTGTTTGGTTATGTTCTAGAGTACTCGGCAAGGGGCACACTGACTGCAGTTCTCCCAGCAGTGTGGTATTCATCACACTGAGCACCATCAGAGAAAGGCATTGGCATGGTTCTGCTGCAGACAGTAAATAAGTGATTTTAAACATTGGGTAGCTTGAACTTAAGACAGCAGGAACATAGTTAGAATTACGGAATCTATCTGTACTTTCTCCAACATGAAATACAGACAGTATTACCTTTAAGGTAAAATTTTTACAGGAAGAATAGGGTTATTTAAATACTTATTTTGGAGGACAGGTTGTGGTTGGGGCTTTTTTATTTGCTTGGTGTTTTTAAGTGTATTAACTTAGAGCAAATAGATAACATCCAAAAAACATTCCTGGTTCACACACTTCCTGTAAACTTGAGCAAACACGGCAATTTTCAGACCAGGCCAATTTTTTGACTCAATTATATTTGGCTTAAAGTAGAGTTTGTAATGAATCCTGGCAACACTTTAACTAAAGAGAGACTATCTCCCATGTATAAGTAAGAGTGTTTTAAATGTGAGTCATCTGAAAATCACCATCCTTGAAATGGGTTGAAGTTTGAAAATGAACTTAATGACATTTTAAGGAACCCAATCTGTATTTTGAAGACGAAGACATTCTAAAAATTCAAACTGTCACTGAAGTCTCACATAAAATGCAACTTTATTGTACAGCACTGTACTGAAAATTTATGCTTGTTTTTAAATAGCACTGGATCTAAAATCTTTTCTCAAAATTTCTTTTTTTGCATATGTACATCATTGGTATGTGTGGTATGTGTGCGCACAAACAATTTTATTGTGCTTCCAGAAAAAGAAAAGAGTGTGACAGAAAAAGTAAATGATTATGCTGATATTATTTTAGATTTTCTCAAGAGCTTTCTCTCCTTTTTTTTTTATTTTATTTTTATTTTATTCTGTTTCAAATTTTCCAGCTTAAAGTAGGACACAAGCCTACAATAA
>JAOXJM010000012.1:103715145-103725499 GCA_026413425.1 Tringa solitaria | reverse complement strand
TTGTTATGTTTTATGAGGAGAACCAGAGGAAATAATGAAATAATTTTAGAGAGACCGCCTGTTTACACCCAGTTGACTTTACGCTCACCTGCTCTGATCCTTCTTTGGCTCCCTGACATCAGGACCATGCTCACACACAGATGAAACCCAGACAGTGGTTAGTGGTGTGAGGCAGTATCTAAACTTAGGCACCTAAATTAGCAGGTCTGAATGTGACTGTATGAAATGAAATTTCCCAATACCATTTATCAAGTAGATAAGAATTGCGAGCTCACAGACGAAGAAGCTGTATAGGCCAATACTAAATGCAGTAGCCCTTCTAGCCCCATACCCCAAACTAATTCCTTATTCATCATTAACACACGAGAAACAAAATGATCATGGTACCAGATTATTTAGGGTAGTAGAACACATTTTAGTTAACAAGGATAAACTTGGTTTATGTCAAACAGTCAAGCAAGTACCAAACAGCTGTAAAATATATACTATGAATTTTACTAAAAATTACTAACTTCCACTTAAATGTTTTTTATTTGATTTCACTATAAAGAAATTCACCACTGAAATAATTTCAGAAAAAAAGACCAACAGCACAAAAAACTAATCAGGTTAGCAGTGAGATAAAAACTCACTTGAGAAATAAATTATCTCAATGTAACAGACAAAAGAGAGTCACTGGTAGATCAATGTACAAAACAAGTGGATAGTAAAATGAGACAATTGATGGAATTCGAAATGCTCGAAAACATAGTTACTCAGGGAGAAGGGATGGATCCAGTGGTATCCTACGAAGTTGTGCAGCATCCTTTCTGTCTCCAAGACAGCTAGGGTTAGTACCGTTTCTCAGGTTTTTTTTGTATAAAAATCTACTCAGTTTGAAGGTTATTAAATTCCTAATGACATAAATAAAACCCTAGGGGTAGTTTACCTAACAGATGCCAATAAGTAGGGCCCAGAATATTCAAGTCAAGAAATTGAATGAGGATGCAAATAAGCCACTGAGCAAAAGTTAACTGGCAAACCAATTTCTTAATATCCTGACTGAAAACCACGGTGCTTCAAACAACAGAAATTATGAAGACAGAAGCAGAGACAGAGCCTGAACATTGCACTGGGGAGTCTCTCAAAGTTCCTTCTGCAATAAGTCAACAACATTCCCTTTCACACTGTTGTTTGCAACAGCTCTAATGCACAAGCAAAGGTGAACTTCCAGTTTATGAACAGAGATAACAGCCTGTCCTTGCCTCTGCATTATCTGATGCTGTACAAAAATAAGGGGAGTATGGAAAGTAAAGGATAAAACAGAAAAGGGAATTGTCCCAAGCACCAAAATCCCTGCATACAACTCTAAAAGAATGTCTGCACATGAAACAGCTCTAACCATGACATCTAATTCTGAGGTATTAAAGAAATACATAAAATCATAACTTGGCACACAAATGCCATGTTTGCCAAGCCTTAGATGCTTTTTAAAAAAAACTCAACTGCTTCACTGAACTGGGGACTATGTCATTAAAGAAGATACATATAATAGGGACTTTATTCATGACTAAGCACAATTGTGAGGTCCTTGCTTCTGATTTTAGAAAGGCTTTACCATGCTGCCTGCTACTACTGACTCATGGAAAAAACAAATGTGACATCAATGAGCCGCAGACTGACTAAGCCTACTCCTTTCTCCAGGAACTGCAAGCTTCTGTCCTCTTCTATGAGCGTGGAGAGAAATTATAGCAGCCTCTCTGATTTCTTGATCTAGACCCAAGCCAGAGTACACGGAATTTCTTGTGAAATGAAATGACAAAGAAATATCACCAGCGTTGAAATGTTGCACAGACAAACAAAGTGAAGAACCAAGGAGATGGTACTGTGTGATACAGGGTCAGAGCCTCTACAAGTATAAATCAACAAAAATGTTTGGACCGTAATGCCTTACCAAAAATTCCCCTGTTCTGTTATCATAAAGTGCATTTTTTCAAGCATTTGTATTTCAACTCAAAATTTATCATGTGTCTGATTCTGTACTAACTGAAGGTTATGGCGGAACTTGAAAAAAACCACATTGAGCCTCTGAACACTTCTTAGGAATCTTTTCAACCTTTTTCTGATGGTTCTTTGAGGTCAGGAAAAACAGCCAGTAAAACAGATTTATAGATTATTTAAAAAAAAAAAAAAAATCAAAAATCTCTGAAGTTCCAGAAAAGAGCTTTAAAATGTCTGGACTATTTCTTCTGTGGAAACCAATTCATGAGTCTCTTAAAGCAGTCAGCCTTCCCTACTTTCATACTTCAGGACTATGAGTGATTAAACTCAAGGAGACACCAACAAGCTAACGTTCACCCCTAACCTACCGCCAGGAATGAGGGCATGAATTTACAGATAATGCTGAAATATATGATGGGGAAGACTATTTATTGACTCCCCCACTAGCAGGGGTATAGTAAAGAATGTATATCTATAAGAAAATATCTAGTATTTCCTGACCAATTACCTACAAATATAAGAGTGTTTGGGTAAGTTCCCAGGGATGTGTTTATGTTAGCGAGTGTTGGCAGGTATGTATCACTATGTTTATCTGTGAGATAAATCGTTACTGTGCTACAGTTTTTGACAACATGGCTGCACTTGCTTGTTAGGAGCACCCACAACAAATATCTGACTCACAGAGGCCAGCTCTGGTGTTTATATTACTTTATTTGTATCAACCCAAATGTCAAAATAAGCATAATTTACTGAAACTAGACTCAGTCCCAAATTATACACCACAGAAGACACAGACACCAAATACCTATAATGAAATACTGTCACGGTGCTTTTATAGCCTGAGGAAATTCGTACAATCAAAAACAAACAAACAAAAAACCCCAAAGTCTTCACAGAAAAATCTGTTCAAACTAGGTGTTTGGCTTGCTGTAATTAGTTAAGCAAAAAAGGAAGAAAGCTCTGTGACCCCAACTGCCTTTCGCCACAGACCACCATGTGTCCGTGGAAGGTTTCTGTAACCTGAGGATCTGCCCCACAGCACACAAAAGGCTGCGGAGCTGGGTGAGACGAATTACCACAAAATGATTCTGCAATTATTACTGCAGCAGCAGTTACTGCAGCACCAGAGGCCAAGGCAAAACTGCAGAAGCTACGCCCACCTAAAGGTAAGTGGTTTCTAGCAAGGAGCAACAGGAGAGTAACAAGATGTCCTAAGACCATTTTCTTACCACCTTGCTACCTTTTCTCCATCACAGCCCTACAGGCTCTCTGCCTCCCCAGGCTGTGGCAGAGATCTTCTCAGATCACATACTGCACGGACAGCGGACCACAAAGGAACAGACGTGACCTGTTGTCCCCTGCTGAGAAGCACTCCTCGTTCTGGAGAGCAGTGCTTCAGAAAAATACCCAGGCTTCGTAAACCAAAGCACTCTGCTCAAAGTTACTTGCCCAACCTGCGTCACGAGAAATACTTGTGTAATGAATATTGCTGTGAAGGAGGCTCTGAGGGAATTTGTTATTTTATTCAGCTCTTCCTTTAAGTTTACCTTGAAAACAGAGGCAAATTGTTTCTTTTTTTTTTTCTAAGCAGAGAAGCTGTTAATATTAAAAACAAATCTGCATCTCCTACTGAGACTAGGTTTTATTTTCTTTCTTTTTTTTTTTTCTTTTTTTTTAACAGGAGCATCTTATGAACCAAGACAAACATGTGAGGCTTGGTTTGTGACCAGCAAAAACACACATTCTAAATATCAGTAGACTGCAAGCAACCCTAACTTTTGCTACTGGTCTCAAAGTGTTTGCACAGAACTTCAGCTTGATTCTATTATCATTTTTACCTAGAATAAGAGACTAAAACTGACCAACACAAGCCTCCCAATTAGAAGATCCACTGTAAAAAATGCAAAGCCATACATCCCAAGGCACAAAAGCAGCCCCTGAAAGAGAAATTCAATGCATTTTCTGTATTCTCTTCTCTTACACATGGCTGCACATTTGTGATTTTAAGAGAAAGTACTTGTCAGAGTGAGGTGACTTTAGGAAAAATCTGTGAATCTTGAAAAATTTGGAAAGAAAATGGATGTGGATTATTCTCAGGAATCAGTTTATTTGGGGGAAAACCCCGCATAAACACTGTAAATGAAGCTCTCCTGGTAGGAGAACCTCAAACTGATGCAATCTTCCTTTCAGACAAAGACTGATAGTTGGTTCTGTCTTCTGCTTGTAGATAGCAAAACATCTACACACAGGGGAACACTGTCTTAGCAGCTTGACTTCAAAAGGACCATCTGAAATCAGACTCCTTGATTCCCTGGCCATGCTGAATTAGCTCCTCTGCAGAGTTGGGACCAGCAAAGTCTTTGTCAGAGAGCAAGGAGCTTTCTCCAAGCATGCAGCAAAGTTCTTCCTCAAATGGATCTTAGCTGTTGGGGAGTTGTTCAAGTTTTCCTAAAGTAACAGAACAACTAGTTCCTTCAAACTTTATTTACACAGGTACCGTATGTAATAATATGCCTATTGTTTTCTATATTTATATAAGGGATACAGAAACCGAAGTTACAGGAAAATGTCTACATATCTATGTGATGACCACTTCTGGGTATATTAAGGCACTAGTGATGTACTGCAGCCATGCAGGAATGCCAATAAAGATGTTTTGTGTCTTTCCTACAGAAGGTCTTAATACAAACAACCTAAAAGCCTGAACACACATCATCTATAAACATTCAGTTGGGATCATCTAAGCAACAAAAAGCATCCCTTCTAAGTGATGAATTTTATCATCTGATCAATTGCTAGCCAGTAAACTGTCTGTGGCAGAAAATATATTGGCCTATGAGACCCCACAGCACCTTACACAGTTTGTAATAACTCTATTATAAATAATAATGAACTATAATAGCTTAGAGTTCTTTTCCAATCTAAAATATATATGACAAACCCAAACAAAAACATAGGGTGAAGTGCAAGAATAATTGTCATCGTGGTGATGGGTGCACTACACTCTCTAGAATGGTCTAATATATACAACGTCTTATGGATAAGAGCATGTGAAAGCCACAGCAAAACAAGACACTATTAAGGCCTGATTAAGATGAGGAGCTGGAGATCATATCATAATGAGAACACTTCTAAAAGTACAAAGGAATTGAGTGTAGTGAGTATGCAGGGCACTCCTAGCTAAAACAATAGGTTGAGAGATCCTCTGCTCTCCCAGTTTTGCAGTGTGGGGTTTTTCCCTTGGCTCCTGTGCAATGTGTGGCAAACGCCAAGCCCTCTCTGCCTCGGAGAGCGTCAGTACTGCAGCAGACAACATATCATAAGGACAGTTAAGCTAAATTTCAGAGGAGCAGTAGAAGTTACAGCACCAGGGTTTTGCCTAGAGCGAGAGTAGCTTCAGGAGCCCAGCGAACCGTTTAACTGCTTAACATACCTTTGCACTTCAGTGCAGCTCGCTCAGTACAAATTCAGTGCTGTGATAGCATAGTACTACAGCTTGCAAGTTTTAAAACTATAAAAGACTATAGCCAAGATCTGAGAAAACTGAACGAGCGGTGCATTTTCTCTTTGCCAGTATCTGCATGCAACCGAATTTTTTTTCGGATGCCTGTATCTGCATTTGAAAAAAAAGAAAAAAAGGTTAAAACTCTGGTTTCCAACAAAAAGCAATTGCTTCCATTATGGAGTAAACATCTCCTTACTGAAGGCTTCTGTTTATCACTTTCTTTCTGATTATACTGAAGCAGACTGCTAGCTGTAAACAGAAAGCACAAAATCTAAACTAAATGCAAAGACGGTCACATAATTTTCTCATGGCTAATGTGAAGAATAACATTTAGCACATTTATTCCAAACCAAAGTACTTTTAAAGAAGATTTTGTTCTCTGATGTAAACTTATATATGGGAGGTCTTAAGTAGCATATGATCAGCTTTATATTTACATAACTGTCATCACAGCCCCGCGTGTTTGTGAACTGGACTTGCTCTAGTAAAAGTGACCAACTCGGTCAGAACATGCTGGGTTTTTTATAACACTGCTTATAAACTGAGGATTCTCCAATTTAATAGTAAAAAAAATAATCTGCACATTATTAATTCATGTTTAATTTATGCTTTCATGTTTACATATATTATTATTTACAAATCTACTATATTTAAAATTAAATCCTCCAATCCAAATTTTTTTCCATTTTTAGTTTTTTCTGAAGGAATTTCTTAATAGCTTCCACTAGCCTACTTTATGCTTTGAATTTTGTAAGAAAAGGTAATGTGCTCAAGAATATGCTACTAATAATTACTTCAGTTACTTAAGTACAGCACCAACTTTCAGGGGTCAGAAGGGACGAAACCTTCAACACCACCCCAAAAATGTTCATTATAATTTTTCTTTGCTGTTTCTTCATTTTTAAAGGTGTTTCACACCATAACCTCTTCAGCCCAATTTCTCTGTCGAAAGATATACACTTAACTCAGCAAGGTCACCTCACTAGAGAACTAATACTCGTATACCACATACGGTATCGAAGCCAGGCTAGATCTATTGGGTCGCAGTGTCATTATCCTGAAAGTCAAAGTAGTGCACAGCTCCATCTGGGATAAGAGTCCCCTTTCCCCAGCTTGTAGTTCCCCTCACTGTGTGTCAGAATGCAGTGATCCCAAAGGAGGACTGCAGTTTATTTCCTGTCCTTCATCCTCATGGAGAGGCGGATGAAAAGGTGACTGCCCTGCAACTACACCCTGCACACAACAGCAGCGAGGGAGGAAAAGACACAACAGTGCCACCTTGCAGAAGTAACTTCCGTACAAAGTACAAAGCTTCCAATCTCAAAAAGCTTCTGCTGAAGGAAAAAGCTGTACAAAAAAAATCCCCACATCTAAACCAAACCAAACAAACTCAATAGCACATAATTTAAAAAAAAAAAAACACACACACACACACACACAAAAGCCAACAAACAACCAACAAAAAACCAAAACAGGTTTCTTTTCAAAAGTTGATTTTCCCCACTCATCCCAACACTTCAGTATGCATTAGGACTAGTCAAATGAAGCCAAAAGGGACAGTGTGCCCCATTCAAACAAAACTATTTTAGTGTTAGCAGTATCCAACATAAACTTTATGACTTTGCACAACATTCTTCTACGAAATAAACTTGAGCCATTTGCCAGCAATAACCTATATATTGACATGGTATTAACAGAAACTTGGAGGCTTCAGCTGGGAGACAAACTGTCAACCAACCACTAATTGGTTTTTATGACGTGACTCATAGTTTAGTAATTTCCCAGAATTTAATCACAGGGCACCCAGAAAGATCAATTAAAGAACAGGCTCAGAATTTGTTAGAGCCCTGTGTGAGACAGGGGAAGGCAATGACCTCAGCAGCTTTGCCACAGAATTTTATGAATGAACAAAGAAAGGATTTAAAAGGTAAGTTAAACTAATCTTGTGTTTCCTTGCAGACCCACTCATTGTTTTTCCAAAGGAATGACTTTTTTAAATTAAGTACAATTTGAAGGATTGTGTGTTGTAGCTACTGTTTATTTTACAACTTCACTTACACATGACCATTACGTGTGTGAGTTGAATTGTTCCATTATTTTTGGCTGTATCTTCTTTTAATCTCTCTCAATAAATAGGGGGGCGGGGTGGAGGCAAATCAGAGTAGGAGCCAATTTCTTTGGATTCTTGTATAAGCATCACATCAACATTATCAGAACGAACAGTCCAGAATTCCTCCTTCCCACCCCCCAAAATCATCATTATTAAAATGGTCCTAACAGTTCTTAATACAAAGAAAGATAAAATTCTATTTTTGCCACAAAATCCTACGATTTCTCTTGTCTCATCTTTCATTTTCAAGCTTTCCCTTCCTCCCATCCCCCTCAATTTAACACAATGAAATCTGGAACTGTTATCCCCTTTCCTTCTTTCCATCATGGATTTTTTTCAAAAACTAAATTAAAATCATAATGAAAGATTGAAAACCTTTTTTCTTAGTTCTGAAAAGGTTTTACACAGATTTGCCTAATCTGATCAGTTTTACTCATTAACGTTGTTCTTCTGTGCAAATTTACAGAGTATAATCCAGACGAGTACTGTACAACTGTGATTAAAACCTCATTCCCCTGCCTTTCTGGTTTTTGTTTTGCAAAAAGCTCTTCTTCACCGAGAGCTCTCAGAAAAGATTTAACTTATTTTCCTCATCCAGTTAAGTAAAGCAAGATTATATTGAAATGGTCTGAAGAAGCGAGAATCTTTGGAGATTTACTAAGCCCCGTTATGATTATCTCAAATATTATTTAAATATGAAAACCACTAAATGTATCACTTTGGTTTTCCTTACAGTAACAATTGGCACCAGACCGAGTCACGCATGTTACATGCTAAAACAAGGGGGAAAAAGAATCAAAGGAGCTTTGCAGGCACACATACTCCCTGAGAAACCACAGGAACACTCATGTTGGTGTTTTGCACCCAAATGAAAATGTTTCTTAATTTCTTCAACCCAAAATCTACCTATTAAATAGTCACGTATTCAGGCTTACTGTCAATGTACTGACTTTTCTGATGGTGATGAACACTTCATAAGGAAAGATGGAAAACCAGGGTATGGGAGAGTGGATTGGGAATAGACCACACAGCTATGGAGCTGCTGCTACTGTTTTAAATAATTCACAAGCCCATTACATGACACTGTCATATAACTCAAGAAGATAAAAGCTTCAGCATCTTGAAATTCTCATACATCCTTGAATGAGTTCAGTGACTACCCAGATGCTAGGAGGGCATCAGGTACTGGGGCAGCTCCATTTTGCAAGAATAATTAAGCAGAGGGATAAGGAAGAGAAGAGGAGGGATAGCAAAAAGGCACTATTAGCCTGGCGCACTTGGGATACAGGAGAACCAGATTCAGGTCTCTGCTCTGAATTACAGCAGGATGTTAACAAATCTGCTTGGGGGGGAGGGGAGGGGGTGTGTATTTTAAAGTTCCCCGCTTCATCCGGAGGAGGAACAGAAACATTTGAGTAATGAGAAACTGCACACCTAGCTCTGGATCTGCATCAACAGCTTCATTTTCAAGAGTTCACAGCTCCCCCTAAATCACATTAAGACCAGAGTTAAAATGTTAATTATGGAGCATGTGCATATTAATTTTCTGCTTCCTTCTCTCCGTAAGTAATGGGAATGCTTTTAAATGCCTTTTGCTTGGTTTCTTATGGGTTTACTTGGTTTCTTAATATATTACAGGGCACTTCCTGCACTGCTTACAGAAGCAAATTTCCCACTGCTAGTGGGAGTTTTCCCTGAGTAAGGTCAGCAGATTTGGTCCCAAGGGAGTGAACTGATCTTTGGGCTTAGCTACCCTGAAGATCTAGCAGAAAGCAAAACAGATATCATTCTTGTTTAAAATTTGCTACTATACTGTATCCTTCTCAGCTACATCATCCAACACAAACAAGTAGGAAACAGTTTGCTGCAATAATCCTTTCAATTAAGGCTCCCATTACAGTGAAACAGCTGCTCACTACAATATATCTTTGTCATGGAACTATTTATTTCCCAGAAAACATTTCTTTAGTTGTTAAGACAGATGCAATAAACCAGATCCACGGAAGTAGCAGAAATCAAAGCAGCAAGCAAAATCTGACCAACAAAATATCCTTGCAATGAAAAAGAGGTGCTTTCTATGAGGGCACAATTTATTCCCCTGTGATAACAAAAGAGCCCACTCAGTTTAAAGCTGGTGTCTGGTGTCTCACTCTCAACATAACGTCAATGAGCTACAACTGAAATAACAGCCTAAGCCCTCACACATACAGCATTAAATAGAAAAAAGAAAACACTCCAAAAACTTTTGTCCTCCTGCTGATCAGTGGTGTTCGCATGGGCCCTTAAAAGCCTTTTGGAATGTCCACATGATAAATATTTGATGGACAACCTCTTGCTTAATGACAGTCAGGTGCTGCTGTTGGCATGTAAAGATAAATGAATCAGCACCTCGTTACTGCCTCCGGTTCCATGCATACATGCTCACACCCTCCCAGCCCTTAGCATGAATGCTATTTATTTATTTTACTAACAAGTCCAGATCACATTAACTGTCACTGGAATATAAACAGTAGTTGACAAAAAGCATTATCATGAATAATTTAATCCAAGCTTTGTGAATGCTTGCAAATGAGCAGTTTTCTTGCTGTAAACTTCGTCCCTGTGCTTTCAACTGCCGGCAGCTTGCCTTCATTTCAGACAATGGCAACAGCAGGAGGAATAGACATTCCTCTTCCACCTACACATTTCAAATGACTTGAAAACTTGTCGGCTGAACATGAGCCAGCAGTGTGCCCAGGTGGCCAAGAAGGCCAACAGCA
>JAOXJM010000012.1:103673170-103698118 GCA_026413425.1 Tringa solitaria | reverse complement strand
AAGAAAAGAGCACTTTATAGATAAGATTGACTTCTCCACTCATAATTGATTATTTTAAATACTCCTGTTTTAATGCATAGCATGCTAAAATACTACCTTTAAAGACTTACATCTTTATGCCATCATACATCTTTATGCCATAGCAGTCAGAAAGAAATATCCAGTGAAAAACATAACATGCAAATGTATTGAATTTTCACAAAAGACTGACATGCAAGTTATTTGTAGCAAAAAATGATAGCTGTAGAATGTTTCATCTTTCTGGCATCCAGCTACTTGCTCAAACAAATGAAAAATTAGCCACAGATAACTGATGTTTTTCTCTTTCACCATGTCAGTAAATGTATACATAATTCACTAATTCTGCTACATGTAAAACATATCTTAAAAAAATATGCACAAAGAAAAAAATTTCTAAAGCCTGCTCTGCTGACATATTCTGGGACTAATAGAGAACAGAAATCAGCTCTGAACATTCAAATTTTGCAATGAAGGACACATTTTAAAATATTTTTACAAGATTTGTTAGGAAGTGAGTCTAATTATTACCTCGTACTTACTCAGGTAAGAGATTCATTTTATTACAATACAAAATCTTTCCTATTATGCTACAATCACAAGAGCTAACAGTTGTGTACAAAGCCTTAAAAATGTCCCCAAAGTCTTAAAAAAAGTCCCCAATGATGAGTAGTGTTATTGACATAATGAGCCATAATTTCTATTAGAGAAGAGTATCAGAATATTTTAGGTTTTCAGAACAACTCCTTAGACAGCCTTACACAAGAACTGAGTTATTTTCTTCTCGAAATTAAGAAGAATTGTCATTACACCTGGGAAATTATTGATTGCTAATATTTTAAGGGCTGCTTGTATATTTTTTGGCATAGTCAATAAAAACAGTCAATATTTCAGCACTAAAAGAGGACATTCATTATTGTATTTTTTTTTTCTAAATTAAAAAAAAATTGAAATGCGCATTTCACTGAGATTTCACAAAGTCATTGTCTAAAATTCTGTGAAAAGGGCATATTCTTACATGAGATACCTTTCAAAATTATGTTTCCTTTTCGTTTATTAGACAATACACTTAGAATTGCCCGACTGCTGTATATACATGCAGTATATTAAAAAAAAGGGAACTCTGAGACAGTTCAATTTATGGCTTCTTAAGGAACACAGGTGATGTTCACTTAAACTATTTTAGTTTGAACCATATCCTTAATGCATAATTGGAATTTTTTTTTCAATTTTTTATTATAATAAAGTTGAAAAATATATACAGTATGTATCATAAAAAAAATTATCTTAAAAAAACAGATAATCATAAATCACATGACATCATGTAACCTTGTCCTTCTAGATTTTAGTTTTCACTATTGTATGATATTCAAAGAAGAATGCTTTTGAACTTTAAGAAATCTACTACTGCTTCTTAGACTTACTACCAAGTTTCTACATGTAGATACTGGGGTTATCCACATCAGAATTCTACAGCTGCTTCATGTTATTATTTCACTTTTATACCAACAGTTCTTTCCTTTCTTTTACTTAAAGAGGATAATTTGTATAGAATTTGTATTTTACCTGTTAAATAAGAAATACTAGAGAGCAAAGTGGGTGGTGATATATGAATTTGCACTGAGCAAAATATGAAGGACAGGTAAAGACAGAATTAGCCATCCACTCACTATTTTTCTGAATTTCTTATAATGAAAAGGCACTGTCATTAATCTTAACAGAATCATGTATTGCTTGCTATACCCTTTTCTGTGCACTATATAAAACCAGTTTTTTCTGCATATTTCTACTATAGGTTTGAAAATTTTATACATCATTCCTAGCGTTATCCTCTCCAGACTAATGTGTTGACGCTAGTGTGTGCATTAGCCTGAGAAGGAATTGATTTGGCCAACTACAACAAAGTCAGTTGTCTGCGTTCTCCAGGATATCGCAGAGTGTTTGCATCCTCTTTTAAAAACTTCACAACTTCAAAATTACTACGAAAGCTATGCAAGGATATTCAATATTGCTACCTTTATATTAAAATTTTGGTTAACGTTCATGCTTATTTTTCCAGTGACAAAAAATACATTCAGTGGAAAGACTAATTGGAAAAAGCACTACTAAAAAAGTGTCTAACCCTGAGCAGGCAAGGGATTTTGGCTGAAAGAGCTGATGCTGTTCACACATTCCTGTACACAGCTGATCTGAAATAATCCTCTGAAAGCAAAGGACCAAAAAATGAAAGGGAAAGGGAATCGATAGCTGACTTATCTGTGAAACCTGTTTGGTCTCTGTTTCCCAGAGGCCAAACATCCAGCTCTTAAAGCCAGAAGAATTCAGCACTAGATTCCTGTCTCTAATGCTATAATTTTTCATGGTTATCTCGTGGTTACTTGCAAATCTTCTACCACTTACATTCTCAGAATTCTGAAAACACCCAATTAACACCTAATTCAGATGTCTAAAACAGGCTACAGAAGGCAGCCTTTGCTACTAGGTATAACATGTGAACGAGACACTGGTATACACCAAAGATGAAAAGCTTCTGGTACAAAAGCCCAGTCTGAGAAGTTACAGTAAAACAACTGCTAAAGCAAATACATCTCCTCCTCCAAACCAAAGTGCTCCACAAGACCATCCAGGAAAGTGCAACATGAATGCTCAAGCCTTCCAGGAAGATATGCAGTTAAGACTCCTCTTATCAGTAAGGTACTGTCCTAATGACATAATTATTAGGCCTTTCCACTTGTGCAGCCCTCCAGTAAGACATTCATCAGCCAGTTCCCACATTCTTTAGAATGTTCAAAACTGGGGGATTTTTTTTTTAATTCATTATTTTTTTTACCCCAAAATATCTTACTGGACACCAAAAGTTGCCTAACCAAGGCAAGTAGGTCCTGCATTAGGCCATATGGGCTCACCATTCAGGAGACTAGATTTGCTCTACAAAGTCAGCCAATAACAACAAAAGTACCTGAGAAACTGAGTGGTGTTTCTAAATAAATTCAGTTATCCTCCCACACACGCAAACCATTACAGAGTCAGAGACAGAGCAGGAGCTAACCCACCCACAGCAATAAAGCAAATATCCTCCCCCAAAAATACACCTCTAACTTTAAAAATATTGCCTGGTAGCAGCACTCCACCACAAAAATGCCAGAAGACCTTTCTTTTTAGTTTCCAGTGCAACCAGCTTAAGAGATGCAAAAACATAAGCCACTGCAGTTTCTTCTTATGTATTCACATTCCTATATGCCAAGGAAATTCCCTTCATAGATAAAAACTTAAAACAACAATTCAGAAGTTTTAAACATTTTAAACTGTGTTAGAGAGGACTATATGGACTATAAAAGAGTTCAGTAAGAAATAAATGTCAGTGCTAAAAGATATAAGGTGATTAAAAATTTATAGAATAAGAATTACTGTGAATAAAGGATTTTTCAAGGAAAAGGAGGTAAAAAACAAATCAAAACAAAAAAGAAACCAAATGCCACCTCCCATTGGCCAGACAGACATGAATTTCCAACAATGTGATACAGAGAGTAGAAGTTAAGAATGCTGAGACGTTTATTTTACTGCTATTTGTATCTGCACAAAGCTTTTATGTTCAAAGCTTTTTAATTTCTAGCAATATTTTCTGTCAGTATCAACCAGTAAACATAAGAAGAAATGAAAACAGAATTTTCCTCCTTTTTCTAATTGTTTATATGCATGCAGTATTCTTTAACCAAAACACACACACGTGCATTCACACAAAATATTAGCAAACTGCCCTCCAGTATTTCCTTACAGTTCCTGCTGCCTTTGCCCCTGGGGACAGGGTTATGATGGAGGACAAAGCCCGTTCATACACTCTTGGTTGGATAAAACAATCCAGTATTAAATAGTGACAGAACACAATCTCTCAGAAAGATGATGGAACAGTTACTCTCATCTCCTCTATAATGTTATGTTCAGGTACAAGGGGGAGCAAACCTCACTTCTCCTTTTCAGCTTACAGACACAAGTGCAAATGTTACTAAGTCTCTATGGGTTCCCCACTGTTGCCTGACATGGCCAGCACTGAACAAATGCAGTAAAAATAAAACAAGTAGATTAAAAATTAAGTTTGTTGCCATCAGAAATGTGTTATCAGTTTCTGAAGAAGAAATGAAAGTTGTATTACTTCTATAAATCGCTACTTTTTATATCTTCTACCACTTCTTCACATTTCATGTTTCTGTTTCAGAAATACAGTATCTGTTCCAGAAATTTTTCCTCCAAAATGCTTTAAAATAACAAGGAAACAAATTGGCACTTATTCTAAAATTAGATATACCTTAAATAACCTATTTTTAAGAATAAAACTCTAAATGTGACCAAAATTGTCTCTCTTCAAGAACTATGCTTTCTAATAATGACTAGTATCTGATAGGCATAGTGCCCAGTGAACTTCAGCTATCTGTGAACTTTATTTTGTGTTCCTGAAATTCAGAAGGAGGGGTTAACTCCTGGCACAGTTTTGCTCTCACTCACTTCTGAGTAATTCCACTTAAAATAATGATCATGACAGACGAAATTGGAAGTATACGCTGCTGTGCAAGGCAGTTAAGTCAAATGCAGGTAATCTTATCATTCTTTCAGAGCAAATTAATAGTTATAGCCTACAGCGTGCACTGCAGTACCACACAGAACTGTATCAACTCAGGATAAATTATCTCCTGCATCAACCAATACTCCGTTCCGCATTAAACAGTTGTGCTGATAATGCTTTGCAAACATATAACCCTCCCCACCCAGCTCCTGAGCCAACATTTCAACATGGTGCTGCTTTATGCAGCAGCACGTATCTAGTCTGTGCTACACCCAGACATAAAACGTTTTTTCTTCTGGAAAAAACACACCATGAATTCTTTAATAAACAGATAAATAGTATGCATTTGGTTCATGTCAGCACTTCTACAATCACATTTTTTCCCTGGTCAACACGCATCAGGAGGGATGGCTGCTGGACAGTGAACACTTCTGAAAGGGTTTGGGGTGGGTTTTTCAACTCTGTCTTTTTTCCCCCCCCTTTCTTCTCTTTCAGTAAGCTTTCTCTCCATCAGAAACCATCTGGAAGTGTTTTTAACTTTGTGACAAATACTGTCTGGGAACTGAGTGCAGAGAGAAGAAAAGATAAAACACCTTGTTTGCCTTTCTTTCAGCTCTTAGGTACAGAAGCTATGCTGTCTTTGACACGAGGGAAATGAGCAAAAGACCTCAAGTGTGAGTGTACCACAATCATCACCTTACTCACAATAATGTATTTTAAAGGAGTATCTACTCTCACAAGCAAATCCAATGTCAATATGCTTTATTGGCATGACTAAGTACACAATTACTTCCAAAGTAAAAAACATGATGGACACTATCATGAGTAATTTTGCCCCTTAGAAAGATCTACTTTATATTACAACTAATTTTAAGCTCAGCGGCAGACTGGAGCTAAACTAAAACTTTCTACTGTCTCCTAGATTATCTTAAGGTTTTGACATTTCTGCATTGTTTTGGCAATCTCTTTGACATTTGAGACGTGGTTGGTGTTTTCTTGGTTGAGTGGTTTGATTTATGATTTTTTTTTGACATTTCTTTACCTTTCACTCCCTGTGTCTCCTCTCACAGTGATTAAAGCTCATTACAGACACACTCTTTCTCCTCCACTCAGGTAACTCATACAATTAACACATGCCAAAGTAAGGTCTACTCAGAAAACAGTGGTCCTAACCTCTGTCCAAAAAGATGCAGTTGGCAAAAAGTCTCCTTTTTTTTACAGAAGAAAAATAGATGGCAAATCTGGGATCTATGTTGTCCTCAGGCTTTATGATCAGGACAGCATATCAGCCATCGAAATAGTGAGCACTCAACCTTCATGATCTCTTTTCACTAAAGTCACAACATTTTGCATTATGTGTACACATATATTCTTTCGTAGGTCTGAGAAGAGGAAGATGATGTCATATTCCTCCACCAAGGCAGCTGCCTGTGGAAGGGAGACTGTCTCTGTTCTTATCCCTGCTCCAGCTCTTCTGTCCCCAAACTTCTCTCTCTAGGAAAGTAACCGGGAGCTAAAGAAATCACTCTGTTCCTCATTCATTTTCATGGGATGAGAAAAGTGTGTTCCTTGCCCCCTGGACATCCGGAGACAGCAGACTGGTTGTGCTGTTACAGTTGCATAACCCTGACAAGACTCAAACTAAAAATAACAGCAAACACAGAACACAGATGACGACCAAATGTCACACAGTGCTACTGCTAAACACAACATCAGCCAGGGACAGATGTGGAGACAGTTGTGTGACAGAGAAATCACCATGAGCAGAAAGGGACTAAGACCTTCATACACAAGTTGCTAAGAAGCTATCAGACACCAGGAACAGCTACTCAGTCAGACACTTCCAGCAACTAGAAGGGAAAATTTCTGCATGTTACCAATCTCCCACAGCCATCCACACTCATCGTCTTTTAAAACACATAAATCACCATAAATCAATTGACATAAGATGCAGAAAGAACCAATTTTTTTTTTTTTGCCAGCTGCTCCTTATGCTGACACCAGTCCTAAAAAACTCTGAGTCAGATGAAGGACATGGCAAGAAAACTAACCCAGACAAATGCCTCTGAGAATATAAACATAACTAAACATCAGAGAGGTGTTAACACTAAGAAATATGAGCATCATTAGAAGTTACAAATACGAATGCAGTGTTTAAAACTCTGCCATTATTTATTCCAGTAGAGGAAAGGACAGATAAACTTCCTTTCTTCCTCCACCACTGGAAAAAAAAAAAGCGCTCAGAGGGTAGGTTGCAACTGCAAGCTATAAATCTGGGTGATGAAGGAGCACTTCAGACAGTGCTACAAAGCCGCACTGTTTACCAAAGGAAACAGAATTTTAAAAATAGTTATCTCCAGGATATCTGTCAATTGCGTAAAGCAGATGCAAGCCCCTCATTCTTGTAACAGCACTGCCAAACTGATGTTTCTTGTACAAAATAATAAATCACTTTTTGTTTGAAGAATTGTGCATTTCTTTCCTTAAAATATGTTAAGTAATTTTCTCGTATTGTGAAGAAGTTTCTATCTACTACAGGGATCTACGCAGGAATGCCATGAATTGCCTTGTAAACGATTTCTCATAACTAGGAACCAGGAAAGTATCCTAGAGACCCCAAAGAATCACAGAACTCAGGGAGTTGTTGAGAGATTTCATAACTGCAAATCAGCTTTGATTACTAAGATTTCTTCTTCTGGAGATGTGGTACTTAAATCCATCTGACTCCCAATGAAATTTCAGAGACATATAGAATCTTGGAATCATAGAATTGTCTAGGTTGGAAGGGACCTTTAAGATCATCTAGTCCAACCATCAACTTTACTCTGATAAAAAACATCACTAAACCATGTCATAGTTGCTATAAGACAGATTCCTTCTGGGACATGTGCATTTTAATATGGATTTCAAATGCAATGCATACCTAGCATTGAGTGAAAAACATCTATCAGAAGTCCTACCACTGAAACAGGACCATGGCCTTGTTCAGTTTTCAAACAGAAACATAGAGTGCACATAGCCAATTAAGAAAAGAGATAATATCTTCATTGTGCATTTATTCTGAGTAGAAACATTTCTCAGAAAGCACAAGACACATATGCTAAGGCTGCATCTGTTTCTATGCACATCATTCAAGCCACTTTCTCTGCCCCCAACGTGTTGCAATCACTTCAGGTTGCCAAATCTCTGGAACCTGTGGGAGGCCTTCTTCCACATGTCAATTTTCTATTACAGGGCATCTGTAGCAATGTGTTTTCCTCCCCTGGAATATGATTTGCAGAAACTCCACCAGACCTTTGATAAGCTCCCAGCCAAAGTTTAAAAGCAAGACTGGAAATTCAAAATGATTTAATACCTCTTTCATGTTTATATAACAAACCATTGTATCCTCATCCAAGAATATTTGAATGTGGGAAGTTAAGAAGAAGTTTAACTTGAAGAAAACTTCCCACGCAGTTAGTAATTCTAATCTGTTTATATCTAGGCTCAATATAAAGTCTAACTACGTATTTCTTTGGAGTCAAGCCACTGTCCTGAAGATACCCATATGCAGGATCCCATCAGCATAAAAAGTAATGCAATCGCATCCCACCAAGGAAATTAGGGTTCTGAGTTCACCACTACATAATTTTTAGAGCTCCCAACAGCCAATCACAAAGTAAAGGATTGCTTGTTGTAGACAGAGGTAATAAAACCTTGTAATCCTTAGGCATGTTCTGAATACATAAATCCGGGTACAGGTAACATTTAGGGTGACAAGATGAACCTTCATTCTCAAAATGCAATAGTATATTATTTTTAAATCAGAAGAGTATAACAGAAAATAAAATAAAACCCAAACAAACAAAAAAAAAAACCCCTAGCATCTCTCTAATTGGGCAAGATCTCAAATTTAGAGAAATGAGTCCATTGAGAATCTCAAAAGATCCGTTTCTTGAGAAAGAGCCAAAGTATACATCCTGGAGGATTAAAACTAAGTGAAGGCCACATTAAATTTGATTTAAAGATATCCTGAAAATTTAAAAAAGATACAAACACCAAGCTGTCTTTCAAGTTAAAAAAAAAAAAGTGTTTTTCTTTGCAATCTCTGCAGGGAAGCCAATGATCCCTTAGTGACAAGGGTTCTATATACAGTGAAGATAACAGCAGCAAAGACTTACATAATCCTTATGACTTTATTTATGAGCACTTCCATTAGTATAAAATTTTATCTGGTCAAGAAAGTATTTTTGTCAGTAAACTGACAAAAATTTCTATCAGTTGAGAATATAAACCATGGATTTCAAAGAGGTCTTTATGAGTAAACTGGCCAGAATTAGTCTTGGATGAAGTTTGTAGCTCCAGAAAAGAAATGTGCCAGAGTAAGTAAAGTGTTGGGTTTTGCCTGATCCCAGAGGATTCTCTTCATTAACAGCTAGATCAATGTACAACAGCCATCCGTTTGTTGGGAATATTCTTATTTATCATACTACAAAAATAACTAACTTCATGCTTTACCACATGGTGTTAAGTGACAGAAGTGGGAAGATGAAGCTGTGGAAAGAAAAAGAGTAGCCACTTACAAGCTTGAGAGATACCTAACTCAGTAATGTTCTGCTAATGTGTTATTGGGTCAAAAGAGGAAAGTTTACTTACCACAGAGGCAAGAGAAAGTTCTTCCTCAAAGTCGTAGTAATAATAAAATTAAGTAATTATAAAAAGGAGCGATGGAAATAAATTTGCTGTGGGCTGGTTGTTTCTTAAACCAAGAAAAACAAAAACTATCTTTCAGATTGAAAAGGGGAAAATAAGAGCTGAAATACAAACTTTTTCCTGCTTTATCCATTCATATGAGATTCCCTCCCCCTGCAATTAAGCATCCACTTATAAAGCAGTTCAAAGGGCATTACAGTTCCAGATATTAATTATTGAATATTTGGAATATTTAGAGTTCCCACATAATTTTCTTGCTTTTTGCCACTAAACAATTTTGAGAACTAATTTTTTTATAAATCTAAAACTTCCAAGTTATTTCATTAAAGCTACAAGAAAATATGCTCCTTAAAAACAAACAAAAAACCCCAAAACTGCCTTCTCAGCTCTTTGATCAGAGTAAGAGCATACCAGCAGCAAAATTCATGTAACTCACCGTAGTACCAATTGTGAGCATAAATGAGTTAGGACCCTGCTACTAACGTCCACTGAAGCAAGCTGGATTTAGTGTCATTTCATAACCAGGAAGAGATTGTCAGCATGACAACAAGCATTTATACTTTGTTTAGGACATCACTGTCTAGTCATAAAAATATCACTCGAATAAATAACAGAGTATGCCATTGCTACCCCCAGAGTTCTACCAATTCAGAAGATGCTCAGGATTCCAATTTTGGAACAATTCTAGAAAAATCCTGTCTGACTTCATTCCCCAATAGATGCTCTAAGTTGAGACTTTTGAGATGCCTGCTAAAAACCACTCAGAAATACTGCTCACCAGTTTTCAGCTTGTATTTGTACCTGTAAAAAAAATGGGAAAATATTCTGTACTATGTTTGGATGCACATGCATCAGTTTCCACACTGTCTATATATTATTTATCATACCAGGAAAAACGTCTTATTTTGGGCTATAAGAAGAAGAGGATATTTTCACTTCAACACTTAAGTTGAAATGAAATTACTATCTTATGTACCTGAGGAAAGACATCTTCTCAACATCTGAAAAACCCTAACTACTAGATACTAACAATGAACACTCTGAAAGTGAATTTCAGAGATAACACATGTAGAGGAACCATTCAAGATAAGGAAAAAAGGGAGAGACTGGTGGGGGAGTGTGATGCCAAGTTTGGCATTCAGACTCAAAGACTTCTTCCTTTTACAATCCTCTTTCTCGGTGACTGAGGGTTTATTAGGACAGGTACAGCGCCCAACCACAGTCCACTGGAAAATGCTTAAAATTCCATTTAGCCTCCAACTTGAATCAAAGCAGACAGGCAGAGCAGCTGTGACTGACAGCCACTATCTCGATGTCGTACAATCGAAGGGTGAAGGATGAATACCCAACCTCCAGAAACACAGTTATGCTTTGCCGTCAACAGCACAACAACAGCAACAAGACAAATTTGTACCCCACTTGGACTTGACCATTACAGAGTTTTCATCCCACCTTGGGGGTCTGCTGAACTTTACCAGCCTTTAAAACAGTCCTTCACTGTCTGCAAAGGTGAAGACGTGGGAGAGCAGCTCCCACGCTGCTCTCTGCTACCTCCACACTAAGCAAATCCCAAGCAGCACACACAGTACATGGGGCTGGTGGCACCAACATTTCTCCTCCTCAGCAGCTGCCACAAGATTATTTAACAGCTAAGATGGTTCTGCTGGCATGGAAAAAGCAGCACTGTTTTCCGAAGGCGAAATACTTGATAAAGTATACACTAAATAAAGCAATGGAGCATGTTAGCCTATGCCTTTGTATTTAGGGACATGTGACTTTCTTGGTAGCAAAGCTAAAGGAATCCATTTGCCAGGTTTCCCCTATGACTCCCAAGCCATCGCCGCAGTTGTGCCAGCATAACTGCTTGTGGCACTTGGTGCTGGCACAACCAAAGCAGGGAGCACCCTGTGAAAAGGGCAGAGAAGAGGTGACTCAAGAACTCAAGAAACTCACTACTGGAGAAAACTCAAGAAACTCACTACTGGAGAAAACAGCACAACTACATGCCTAAAGCATAGAAATAAACTATCCATAGCTCTTAAAAGGCACCTTGTTCTGTCACCATCACGAGTAGATCATGGCACATCACTGCTAGAAGGTAGAGAGAAGAGAAACTTTCAGCAGCACAAGCTATGAATTCATTGGGCATGTAATATAAATTTTTAGGCTTTCAGGAAAAGCACCAATGTCAACTCAGAGTTGACATCAAAAGGACAATTTACATTTAGTTTTTATATCTTTCTTTTTATTTGTTGCTTTCTCCTCACCTTCGCACAGATTTCTCAAAAGGAGGAACTCTGAAGATTAAAAGGGAATGGGTAAAATGGGGAAAATCCTAACACTTCTCTGAAGTATTCTAAAGAAAATTATTTTATTATAATTATTAATGAGACACGTGCAGAGTTATCTTTCTAAAAGCCCACGGAACAGAAAAAGTACACTGAAATCTTTCCAGAGAAAAATACAACAGAGATTAGTACGTTGTTGTGGTAGGAGCTACACAAGCACATTAAAGGGCAGGCAGCTTCAGTAGATGACTATAGATGACTATTTAGAGTAGGGAAAAGAAAATATCTTTACCCGGTTTACACAAGTAAGAAACCAAACCACAGAAAATTACTTGACTTTACCACGTTTACATGACAGTCCTGTAGCAAAGTGACTCCAAATTCCCAAACCCAGACCTGCAGTTCCAAGAGCACAAACTCTCCACAAAATTATATTCTTGTGTCTCTTCCAAAGTGGTGGTAGATGTACATACAAGCCCAAGTTTACTCTGAAATCAATCATTTTTTAATCACACAAAGAAACAGGGAATCCTGAAGTGGCAAAATGACTCTCCTAGTCATATTTGCACTATTTTTCCAGTTGTTTTCCCTTTACTATTTGCCTCATTTTCTGCTGGAAAACATGATGGAGTGAGTCACTAGTTCTAACTAGGTTTGTGCTGTTCTACTGTGCTGACCAGTGCAGCATCCGAACACCTTTCAGGAAAAAAATTCACACATACCAAATGCAGCCATGCTGTTTGAGATAATAGAGGTGGTAAAGGGACAAGCAGCAGCCCAGGGATGTAGCCCCAGCACAGGAGGACAACGGCATTTCCAACCCCCCTCAGGTGACAGACTTACCGCACCTCAGCTGCCTCCAAGTGCATTACCAAACAGCCTACATGGGACCTTAAGAGGGGTCAGCCCTGTAGCCTCAAATACTTTCATTCAAATAAAAAAAATATTTGTGGGAACATGTTTGTTAATAGTAAACCGTATTACAGGAAACCATAAATCTAATATTAGTGCCTCAGAATTCTCAACCATATCTTGTCTCAAACTTGCGTTTATTTCTGCATTATGATTAAATTCACTAATTTTGGGCATTCAAAAACAAAACAAAAAAGTGCAAGATGAGACCCATTTGAGAAAATGGTGTGTTTGCTTTCCTGGTGGTCTTGCATTTTAAGCCAAAAGGTTGGCTTAAATTTAAAGTACTGGTATCACTACTTCAATATACCAACTTTTAAGGGAAAAATCAGGTTTTACAGAAATAGTAGAAGTAAATTCATACTTTATTCCAAACCATGAGGTGCTCTCCTTCTTCCTGTAAATTAGCAGAGTCTTTGAGGTCTCTTCTTTTCTTTCACATCATCTTATTCTCTACCCTCAAATTCACAGCAATACCAGAAATATCACAGTTTAAAATTAAAGAATAAAATCCAACAAACATTACTCAACAATCTGAAACAAGCCCATCAGTGCCTTCACTGGTTAATCCTAAAAATCTGATGCTTGGTTTACCTGAGCTACGTGGTTTCGTGATGGTTTTTTATCAGAGTTAGGTTGATGGTTGGACTAGATGATCTTAAAGGTCCCTTCCAACCTAGCTAATTATATGATTCAAGGAGCTCATCCAAACAAGCACAGTCATACCCTGACCCTGAACTCTTTGCTCAAGAATTTCTGTCCTCTCTCCCAAGGACTGTTCCAGTAAGGTCAGATGAATTCATAAACTTTAAGGGTATCCACAATCTAGTAGCTAAACTTGCTTGTACATTAGACAAAATACATTGCTTTTCATAAACCACTGTAACCTGATCAACCACAGTGACTGAAAATCCTTCATACCAAAGTATTTCTGAAAACAAGAACAACCGACTAGAAACCTGTCCTTTAGAAATATTTTTGCACTATGTTAAATGACCCTGAACCAACAATATTAGATGTAAAATATGACCAGCACGAAACATCTGGGAATACTGCATTATAAAAAATTATACTCCCAAACAAAGCAAACAGATTTTTATTTCAGCTCCATTAATTGTCATGGCAAGACAACAGTGAGCATGCCATGCTCTCTCACTCTCACCCAACAATCAACCAGTAAATTTGTTTCTTTCAGCCAAAAGTGCATGGAATTTAAAAAAAAAAAAAAAAAGTGTTTCTAGAATAAGCCAAAGACTGAATGGTTTCATCCAGAAACGAGAACTGTAGCCCAACATATCTCAAAGAAGAAGAAATGTTATTTTTGTGTCTGGAAGACAATTTGAATTGAGCTGGATAGAAATACTTCTAATCTCTGAAATGCTGTGTGAACTGCATCCTGCATTGTGCAGCCCCACAAGGCTGCCTTTGTTGATGTTGATACAGAACACAGACAGCAAAGCGGCTGATGTGCTTGCCCATGCGAAGTTAGAGTTTTAACTCCCGATTTAGAAAAGCACACAACATATTTGTGATTATGCAGAAGACAAACTCTTAATTCAATTTATACGTTTTTGTTAATTTAGCTCAACTCTCCTGCCAAAGATGCAACCGTTTTCCTGAAGATGAATGTCAACCTGGTAAGCCAAAAGCCATTTATCAGCTTTTAGCTAAGAAATATTTGAAGAGCTTAAAAAAAGGCAAGTATTAAAATGCTGATTGAAACAAGCATGAATGGTTTGATTATTACATGGAGTCCTGGTGTGGGGAGAGGGGAGCACATCCTGTTTTGTGGTTAGGAAAAGTTGGCAATCTGAATCTGACCCCCACCCTTTTTTGTGCAATCTCTGCATAATAAATCTGACATTTCAGAAGAAGGCTTCCATTCTCCTCCAACAACCCTCTGCAGAGGAGTAAAGAAAAGCGGGTCCTCCACTCCATTTTTTTCAGTGGTCCACAGGACTTCCAAAAATAATACTCTGCCCAGATGTTGAATCAGACTTTCAGTTTATTTGCAGGCAGCAGAATCAGTAGATTTCAAATTAGCTTCAGATGCTGTGAGTGAGGAAACATCACTTCCCTCCAAATTCAACATTTAAAAGTTTTTTTCAGTTTTATGCTTATTTTTTAAAAATTATAGGCCAAGAATTAACAGTTGAGCTCTAAATCCATGCTTCTTTCAAGATCAAAACTTCTGGACTCAAAGAAATCCTTACTCTTGGTAAAACTTGGGCGCTAATGGTACCCACACATTCCACGTCTGCCACCCGCACTTATTTCACTGAGAAAAAAACCACACCCAAGACTGTAGAATCTACATATAGTACTAAAAATGGCAGATCATCTCAGACACAATAATGAAAACATATCTGTAGTTCCAAGTAATTTTTCCTTAGTTCAGTATTAAGAGTTACGCTTGACCCCTTCTTCCAATCCTACATTCTTTTATTTGATTACCAAATTTATCTTTCAGAATATCTCTAATGTTTTATCACTGTACTCAGACTTGGATGAGGTGGAAGGGGAAGACAAAAATCCCCCTCAAAACACTAAAAAACTTGTCTACCAGGTAGGCATACCATGCTATGCAACATGGGAAAGGTTTGCCTCAGGAAAAGTACACTCCATGGTTCAAACATCTGCTATTTCTTTTTAGTCAAAGCACATCCGGAGCACACAAAAATACAATTGCAGCATATTCTCAAATATCTGGATGCTTCTATTAGTACAGTTTATGTCTGGGAAATGAGGATTTAAAATAAACATGGAGCCAAATCCTAAAGCCCTTAACCTGGGCAAACTTCCATTCACCAAAGTACAACAAAAAGTCAAATTCTTCTCTTTTTTGTTAGGTTTATACAGATTTAAACAAATTCAACCAGGTTTCTTGAATTCACATCTGTCCATCTGAAAGTTAAGACCATCTGCCGGTGCAAATGTAGAAAGAGTAAAACTGTAGCCCCAGATTATTTCAATATGAAGCATCAGGTCTTCTAAAAGGACAGCACCAAAACAAGAAAAACAAGGCATTCAATTAGCTCTACAACCCTGCCATAGTTTTGGTGTTCTTGTACTAGCCTGTTTGTCATTATTATTAATCCACTTAGGAACAAAAACAAAAGGACAAAGATTATTCTTTGGGATACTATCAGAGACAAGATCTTTAAAAAGATGCTCTAAGTACCATTCTTGGCATGTTTTCACTCAATCCATTTCTCTATAAACACTCAAAGTCACCCATGTTAAGATCCTGGTCATTAGAAAGCAACAACTTCTCTGGTTCTATTTTCACTCTTTTGGATACGGATGAGAAGTTCACATTTTTCTCCTCCACACCCAAGGCAGGCTCTGCCCTCAGGCATGGGGGCACGAAACACCTCACCACAAACACCATCCTGCAAAGGCAGCTCTGTGAGAATATGCACTGGCAAGAGTGAGTAGTTTTACAGTATGCATCCACATAGCTGAAGGAAGATTCAAGGAGCCTAGAATTTATGCTACTGATACATCTCAGGGAACTTCGGAGAAGCATATGACTACTTTATGAAGAAACTAAAACAAAAATTTAGGTTTTTTTTTTGAAGGGGGAAGAGTAATGTTCAGATGCAGAGCGTCAAGGTTATAATAAGCAGAAATCAATTCTGGATGCTGCACTTAAGCTATTCCTGGAACCCTTTTTTTTTTTTCCCTATTTGTTCTTGAAACACAACCAGCAGCACCACACAAGAAACAAACACCAAACAATACCCCTCTAATAAAACATAAAGATAATACAGTGATATAATAATATACTGTACATGTGCTTGCACACACCCCACACTAAACCAGCCATACACTTGCCTCAATATATTTTAAGTAGTCTATAATATGCCTGGATGTCTCATGCAAATATTAATCAGGCTGAATTAATAATTAAGAGTAGCTGGAATTATACAATATTTCAGGTATATCTTATCCCTGAGGTAACTGTTGGTTACCTCAGTATCTGGAGATCAAAAGTCACTTCGCATGTTACGAGTGATAGCTGACTTTATCCTTCCAACTCTACCTTGTGATCATAAGCAGGTTGGCTTCTTCCCCCTGTCTTGCATAAGTTCTAATCACTGTAACACCATTACACGTTACCACTACACGCTTTGAGCAGCAAACAAGTTATCTGCATTGCTAATCATCTTGCTCTACCCCATTCTTACACAAAGTACTGTAGTTCCGGGGTGACTGTAGTTATTATTTCTGTCAGTTTGTTCTCCAGAAAAATAGTGACCTCAAACCACTGGTTTTCTCTTCACAGAAACACCAAGTAAGTGTCATGATCCCACGGTGCGAGAATACAAACCTTCATAACCATTCCAAAAACCTCAAACCCCCCAAAAAACCCCACAAGAATACTTCTGAGACATTTATACTGTTTATTCATCAGTACTACACAATACAGACTTGTGACAAGCCCTGTGTAATCTTTTTCCATCATATTATTTACATTTAAATCATGCTTTATGTAAGCTGGCATTCAGTTAAAGAGACTCCAATAGCCCTGTGTATATATCCGTTGTGCCATTGAGTCTGGATATAACCATTTAGTTTTGGACTGCTAAAATACAAACAAAGCTCTGGAGGTAGTTCACAGCATGTGTTACTGGGGAGTGTAGTTAACTATCTCTGTCAAGATTAAGAGAGATTAATTGTTTGACTACAGAAAAGTGGAAGATTCTATAAAAAGACATCTGAAGGGCAGAGCACACCAAGCAGGAAGAGGGATTGCTACATGAACTGAGTTTATCTGAATTGAAAAAACAGTAATTTATTTTTTTCTCTTCATCTGTAACCCCACCCCCCAAACCGATACAAGGTGCATTACTGACGGACTCAGAACTGTTTAGGAATCTAGACATTACATTTAAGCAGATGAGTAGAGATTCTGTTGCTATGTATGACTTTACATTTTGTATAACATCCTAAAGTAATGGGGAAAAGAAGGTCTATTGTCAAAAAAAATCAATTGCTATAGAAAGCCTCAAAACTAAATCAATCTTGGGAACACAACTTGGGCATCAGGTTTAGCCATAACACCCAAATCAACGTCCAGACTGAAAAAGAGTGAGAAACTAAAGCTGAGTAAAGAACCCAAAGGTTCTTTGCCCAGAGCAGGCTGCTCAACTCGCACGTTAGCGGTAGACTGGGAAGCTAATTGCAAAGCAAGTTTGCCTTCAGGTTTGCTCAGGTCCCTGAATTTCATTAGAAGCTCACATAAATGAATGTCACTTGGTGGAAGTAGTATGTGTTTTAACTAACTGACAACTCCCCATGATGAAGAAATTTGTTTTAGAAAATTTCCCAAGTAGTTCAGCTGAGGAGCAAAAGTTGTATTTGCCAGGGTGATCCAACGGGGCTTCTCTATCTACCACTTCTGGTTCTGTGGTCAACTAAAAAAGCAAAGACATAGCAAGTTACACTAATTCATAGTGAGGAATGTAAGATGTCACGTAATGACAGATAGGTTAATCCCTGCAGGGCATGAAATCTCAATGGCAAAATACCAAATAGCATAAAGTCATACATATTATGCAATCAACTCCTATATTTTCTAGTTTGGTTTCAAAATAAAATAAAAGAGAGAAAGAGCGAGAAGAGAAAGAGAGAGACACAAAAAAAATTCCAATTCAATGTAAAACATTTTAAATTATTTTAGAAACAAGCAATGGCTATAATTCCCTTAAAATCTGCATGAACTCTGTAGCAATGCTCTCCTAAAGGAAAACATCACCTCCTCACTATGCCCTGCATATAAACAGCAATCCTGCTTCCTGACAGGCTGCAAATTTCAACTCCCTTTGAGAATACAGATTTCCAATAAAAGACATATATTTATTTCATTAGAATTCTAGGTTAGAATTAGACCTACCCCTTCAAAATGAGCATAAGGACACTGAACTCTCTGAAATCCCATATTTCAGTTTAAGCCGTTAGAAAGATAAAGCAAGTTCCATTTGCCAAACACCACTGTGCACAGAGACACATTTCTCAGATACGGTTTCTGTTTGGGCTCATCTCTAATTTGTATGATTAGTGCAATGAATATATGCATCAATTCTCATCTGGGATTTGGTTTATTGAATAGAAATATGCTGCTGAGAGATAAATACTAATAAGGAGTTTGTCTTTAGATCAATATCTGGATCCATCTGTGGAAATTAAAATAAACAAGAATCTGTAGCTGCTTATTAGAATTTAATATCACATTCTATCTTTGGTAGAAGCAGTATTAAAACCTATTGATTAGTATAGCTTCATAGCTTTTTTAATGAAAATGCAATTCCCAAGTACACTTTCAGATATGTTCCTTAATATTAGTCTCCTTCACTATGATTATTCTTTTACTGTATTTCCTGCACTTTCTACTTCCTCGTATCTCTATAAAAATTTTTCTTCATTACAAATTTTTAAACCACTGAGTGGCAGGTCTTCAGCTAGTTTCACCAGCAAAGTCTAATGGAAGTGCCATGTATATGAATTTGACAAGTTCTCTTGCAGGCACCTTTCCCTTTTCATTCATCAGTTTCACAACATCCTCCACTATCCCAGCTCTTATTCCTTTTTCTGTATCAGCATAAATCAAAATAACAGAGAAGACGTGACTAGTGAATTCACATTTTGGCTGAAATTTAAACAACAACAACAAAAACCAACCAACCAACCAAACCCCCCCAAAACCCACCAACCAAAAAAACCCCCAGAATAAACAAATAAACAAGGAAAACCACGTACCCTCTACTTCCTTTCAGCTACCTCATGAACCACAAACATTCTCAGCTTTTGCTTGTAACCTCCTTCACTAGCCATTCTCCACACAAAAGGTCAGTAATAGCAAACCTGTGTCTCCCGAGTAATCAAGGGCTGCTCCGTGGCTGGAGCAACGCAACAGAACTGACAGGAAGTAATAATGAACCTGCAGCAGCTCAGTGACCTGCCAACATAGGCACAGTGCCACCCTGCTTGCTTTTCTGTCACTGGGAATCCACTGGCACCTTCCAGGAACCCACTAGTCCTGCCTGGCCCATTCCCATCAGCTGTTCAAGAAATGGGCTTTATTGGCTTTCAGCTAAATGAGAATTCTGGTAACAAGCCACGTTGTCAGCTGGCTAACAACAAGTGAGCAACAAATTTTAAAATGTTGTACAGGAAGAACACAGATCCAATCACTCTCTACACAAAAGCAAGAATTTTTTAAAGGTATTTTTAACAGAAAAATAGAAGGGAGATTTGCTCATGTCTTTGGAAGCTGACACCAATTCAACTTAGTTCCTCAAATAAAATACATCACCTTTCTGTCATTCTAGTACTCAAAACAAATATAAAATAAATATATAAAAGATATGAATAAATTATCACAGATTTCCTTCATTTATGTAAATTACTATCATTTTTATCCAAGCTAAACTTCAAATTCATTCTGGACTGCATACTCATTTACAGTGAAATCATTAAATTATCCACTCTCTTCACACACTTGGTTAAAAAAAAGTCAAGGTTCATTATTAACAGCTTCACAGATACCTTGTTTCTCCATTTATTGATTTTCAAGGTATTGTAAACTGCAAAATTTTCTTTAGAAATGAAGAAAAAAGTGTAATTTTTTCCCCTGTTTGTCTAGAGCACAACATGGCTAAAAGAAAGACTTGAACAGACTTGCTACAAATTTTATTCCAGAATAGTATTGTGGAATAATAGGCAGGAAAAAATGTGTGATCAGGATATTACGAAAATGAAATACTACCTATTATGTACTTATTTACAAGATTTCTAATTTGCTTCACAAATAGCTTAAATGGCTGATCATAAGCAAGACAGGAAATACCAAGAATGTCGACCATTAACAAGCAAGTTAATGTGAAACAGAATTTGCAAGAATGCAGAAAACAGCACAAATTAATTTAATTGAATCCTGTAGCACAAAAATTTAGCCATATTTGGAAGACAGAGGTAAGAAAAGACCCTGAGAAAGAATATAAAGATCTCCAGACCTTTTTCCACATCACAGCCATCTTGACAGGAAACTTTCCAGGACAACGCTGTCTCAAAGAAAACATTATCACACAGGTGATATGACATTATAAGAATAAAACATATTTTGATTGGGAGAAGCTAAGAGAATCTTAACACTGGCTATAATTTACTTGCCTTTGTCTCTGAAATAGGTATGTATGCAAGATAACTGATTTCACACAATGATCAGTACAGCTGAGACAAAGTATTAAGGACTATTTTTGAGTGAGAATTGCAGTGTAATAGACAATTGTTTCTATTACAGCTTGCAAAAACATAAACTAGGTAATTGAAAGATATTTACTACAACCTAATCTGACAAATCTAATTATTCATATTCCCCAAGACAAGATCTGTGTTCTGAAAATTAGAGAAGATGGCAAATACTAAAAAAAAAAAAAAAAAACACCACCACAGACAGAAACTTCATGCTTAATACAATCTCAATCCATCATGTTAATTTTGCTAAGACAAACAGAAGACTGGTAGAAATCAATCAAAATAAAATGTCATGAAGAATTCTTTTTGCAAGTATTCTCATCTTGTAGAGCGAACCATGATCTTCAGCAAGCATTAGTTCAACTCTTTAAAAGCTGGGCGTTTACAGCGAAACAAGATTCCCTAATGCTATAAGTGCTACCCAAAGGTTCTCTCACACTAGCCAGAATGATTCTAGTGAGATACTGTCCTGTGGAGCTATACAGCACAAGCTAGTAAGAGACATTTCTGATAGTCAGTGAGGTAGCATGGGATCTAGTGTATCTCTGCAGCCTAATCTCCAAGACTAAAGACTTCTGGGAACGTGGATACTTCAATTTCTGATGAGTGATTCGTCAAATTCAGATATTTTCCAACTGCCATTAAAATAATCAATTCAGAAGACAGAAAAACAAGAAAGAGCTACTTGGTATGTTCTGAGTTAGCCTGCAGTGGAACCCAGAGGCTGTAAAGTCAAGCACTCAGAAATTTGAAGCCACCAGAATTAATTCCTTACTTGCCCCTTTTTCTGTGTGAGCTGAGTCTTTCGCTGCTGGCTGGCTAAGGCCACAATTCTCCCAAACCAAAGCCTTCTCACCCTAGGCTCCTTATCCAGACCCCAGCTTCCTACCACATCACCCAGTGCTCCTTCTCCACTCCCCACCTACACCACCTTCTACTTGCTCAGGGCTCTTTATCACCTCCCCACCTCCTCTTGTTTGCTATCTGTCTTGGGTTTTTACCCTGCAAAAAAATAATTCTTCCTTAACACCAAGGTACTTAACCAAAAAAAATTGCCATCCTCTTTGCCATCACTAGGTCCTAATTCTTGTCACCTTGCTCATCATGCCCTCACTGTCAGGCAAAATGAGTCTAACCAAGTTGTTCTTCATATTTGCTTAACTACTTCTCCACTCCAGCAGATTTGCCTACTCCAGACCTCACTGATTTACCCAGCAAGTACCCAGTCCCAAGTTTTTAGCTGCTGGAAGGTGACAGACAGTCTAGCCAAGAAACAAAGAATATTAGAAAAAAGTCAAAGCTCTTTATTGTCTCTGCTCGCTAGTAAGAACTAAAATCTCTAGCTAGTTTTGGTATCACGATGGTACAAGCACCTGCATCCTTTTGGACCTGCACTGGACCTCTTCACAAACCATCAAAGCATGATCTCACCAGACTCACTGGTAAGAGTGGGACCTTGCTAAATGGTTAAGTGCTAGACCGACATTTTCTTGCCCTTCAATCAGAGCTCAGAAAAAGAAGAGAAATAATGTCTTTATCACACTGTGTGTGGGTGAGATGAGAAACAGAAGAGACAAGTATCCTTGTGTTCTTCTCTGATAAGTGCGAATTTGTGACCGTTCAGAAAATGCCCACTGGGAACATCTGTCCTTATGCCAGATCCATCTGCAAATACTTATGTTGTGCTTTTTGAGATTCTGTCATTTATGCCTGCATACAGGAGGTCTGAAAACAGACTGAAACACCAACAAGTAATACATGAGCCAAAATAGTTTAGGACTGGGTTGTATTTCATTCAAAATCTGCATCATAAAATACTTATCACGTGAGTTAAGAATAACCTCTGTTCATCTGGATGACCTTATTGCAGTATTTTACAAACAAAGAAAGGTTTCTGAACTATACAAGACTTCAAACACTGTCTGATCACTTGGCACATTTAATACAAACCCTAAACCAAATCTCCACTTCAAATAATGCTCCTCTTCCTCCTTCCACTTGCCTCCCCCCTCCCCGCCACGAGATACAACCCTTTTCTGATCCAGCTTTACTGGCATCCATCACCCCCAGGCACTCAAAACAGAAACTGGGAGGCCAGGCAGCTACAAGTGTGGTAAGAATTAAAACCATTATCTGTGGGGAAGTTACATATGATCCACCTTTTCATGTTTCACTTGGAAGAGCTAGGACTGCTACCCCTGCCACTTCCACTTATTTCCCCAGTAAGGAAACAGACAGGAGGGTGCATGAAGATTAAATGCTAACTGGAAAAAGAGCACCTTTAAGATCATCATGATGGCATAAATCACATAAAACCTTCTGAACACAAGTCTCCTAAATCAAATTAAATTTAATACAAACTGGAGAAGCGTTTGTAGCCTTTGTGGAGTTCAGGGAGTTCCCAAGTCTTCTGGAAATTATAAATTCCCATGCATATGGGCAGTTTGAAAGATAAACAGTAAAAAGGTCTCCCTATATTCTTCCTGCTCTGCAGTAGTATGATGAACATTGTCTTTAGTAGAAAAGGTGGTTTGGATTTTTTTCTCTGCAGAACTTTGGACTTGAAGAACAGCCATCTGTAGCCTGAGACCAAACAAATTCACAGCTACGACTACTTTAAAATTTCAGAAAGCTAGCAAAGTCAATGGCAAATGCCCTCAAAAAAGTCATCTACAGAAGCTACCCCTACCTTCATAGAGCAGGAGGCTTACGAGCTTCCCTGAAATTTCTTTATATGGGAAAAAGGTATTTTCACAGATGTTGGGAACCTAGAGCCTGCAGACAGATCAAAAGTCCAAACTGCAATCTGACTAACTTGAATTCCAACTTCTCTCTACTGTTCCCCCTCACAAGCTTGTCTCTGCCTTCCTCAGAGGCTGTAGCCACTCATGCTGCTCTCACTGCTTTTCTTTTGCACCCCCCAACAAAAACTGCTAATTTTGCCCAGCAAGGCAGAAGAAGTGGGGCGTATCCATGTGGCCCCTACTGAGACATGGGGAAAGGAAAAAAAATCTGAATTTCCATAACAGGATACATGAGAGGTGATAGTTTAGGTCAGGTTGTGGTAAACTACCACAGCTCTCCGACCCCAAAATCTAAGTTCTTTAACCAGTATCAATACTTAAGTGGGTGCACATGCTGCAAACAGCCTGCATCTTCAATATCTGCACAGTTCATTTGTGGCTTCCCATATTTCAAACGCCATGCTTGGACTTAAATGCTCAGCATTAAAAGAGCTCAAATACTTTTTTGCGTTAGCATTTTTTAATGAATATATAAATAAACACAGGGAAACCAAATCTGAAAACATAATATAACAGAAAGCAAAAACTTTAATGGAGACAAGCCATTATTACTAATAAATTATACTCTGGGTAATGTCAGACGGATGAAAGACAAAAATCTAGGCATAAGCATTAATTGTATTTTTTTTAATCTGTAACTTGAGTTAAAAATAAAAGGCTCACCATTAGGACTTAAAATCTTCAGCTGCACTAATTCAGCCAAATGTAAAAATGAATATGATGTAAAACAGATTTTAAAAAGGATATTAAAAGAATCAGAATTACATTTCAAATCTCATATGATTTCCCATGCTGACACTTCAAAAGGTTTGCAAATGCCAATGTATAAGTCTTTTTCTGTCCAAAATCTACCTCTTTAATATTAGCCATTAACAAAATTAATTGTGGTGTTTTGCTTCGGTGGATTTTTTGAAAAAGATATTTGATAGTTTTTGCATGAAGTACTATAACAGATACGCACCGTCAGCCACCTCCAGGACAGCTGTTTTTTAAAACGAGTGTTATTTCAATTACAAGGTTTCTTTTTGGTGACTCTTGTGAATATAAATATGTTCTGATTAATTTTACAGATCTGCATGAAGTGGAAGGATTTGTGAAATCTCTACACTATTATGTTCATGTCTCAAATGAAAAGAAGCTCTAAATAAGTATACCGCCTATAGCAGCTTAGTGAAGTCTGATGATCATGACATCAGTAACTACTCATACGTTACAGTGACACAGCACAGACTTAGTGGTAGACAACGTAATAAATAAAAAGTAACCTGAGGAAGGAATGTCAACAACGAATTATAAATGTCGTCAATATGTAATTTCCACTCATAAAAGTCTTGTCTCAGTAGAGAGTAAATTTGTTTATTTACTCTCTACAACTACTTGAAAGGACGCTGTAGAGAGGTTGGTGCTGGTCTCTTCT
>JAOXJM010000012.1:103656690-103673070 GCA_026413425.1 Tringa solitaria | reverse complement strand
TTGGACTCGATGATCCCAAGGGTCTCTTCCAACCTAAATGATTCTATGATTCTACTTCCATAAACATGGTACAGACAATTTCTGTTCAATAACGCCAGAGATACTATAACTCAGTTTTTTAAATACCTTAACACAAAGAAACGCTTTAATAAGGATCTATGCCATTTCATATTTAAGGCTACAGATGAAAGCACCTTATTTTCACCTGCTTACAAAACTATTATGTTTATTGTCTAATATTACAGACCATTTGCATGCTAAATGTTGCAACTGCTTTGCCCCACTCTTCTCAAGTTAAGCAGGTGATAGTCTACCTACTTCCCAGGGTTACCATCATGTTTTATTTGAAACTATTTTTCATGTTCTTTTGTATAGCTTAACCCTGGAATTAATTCAGTTAGGCAAAATCATTGCAATTTTTAGTCAACGTTTCATAGTCTTACTGACCTCACTCCAAGCAATAATCTGCCCAAAGACATAGAATAATGAACCATGCAAAACTAACTGCAATATGAAAAAGCAGAAAAGCTTCCTTTAGAAGAACTTAAACCTGATCCTCTAACTGACTTGCACTGAAGAAATAACCCTTTTAACGTCAGATAATAGTTCTAGCAAAGAATTAGTTTGGGGATTCAATGAAGATATAAAAGGGAAGGGGGAGACGGAAGAAGACAATTTTCTTTTGTAATGTTCATCGCTAAATTTAGAGTCAATGGACAGAGCATAAAGCCTCTTCTGTTGGCACTGTACTAATTCAAGAGACTTAGGAATTACTGCAGGAGCTGGGCTCGGGCTTCCCTCTCGCTTCAGTAACCTCTCGCTGCCTGAAGAAGGGCTGGTGAGCCATTCTGGGAAGCAGGAGTCCATGAACTGCAAGATGAAAGAGAGACGGTCCATAAAGAGGGGAGGAGCCTTTGCTATCAAATTATCACTGCCTACTAGGAACGTGTTATTGAAATACTGTAAGATAGCTGAAGCCCAGGCCATCTTTCTGTGACGCCCCAAACACATCATTTCAGTCACAAGTGGAGCCTGCTTGTAATTAAACTAACATCTGTTGATACTTAATCCATTTATTCGACTCCTAATACATGCAAGCCTTTTGCATTTAATCTCTTATCCATAAGGATGTTCTTTGACCTGTATTTTAGCATTAGGCAAGTCAATGTTGACTAACCTTAAGTATAACCTTAGGTCCCCTGTACTTTGGAAATTAATTTTTGCCCTGGGATTCTTTTTTTTCAGCTTATCAAACAATTCAAATCTAGAAGTTCATCCTACTTGCTCATCTTTATCAGATGTCCTATTTCTAATAGAAATGTTGCATGCTTCCTTTAGTCTTCACAAGTTTAATTTCCTGATCTCCAGGGCTAATAAAAAGCAAGTAAATTCAAATTGTCAAAGACTCATACATTGGTTTTGTACCCTGTTGTACATTAGCATGTTATTACAAATAGGGTGGAAGGGGATAAGAAATGTCCTGTGTAGATTTTCACATTTTCCTTCAATACAAGTTTTCCAGAGGAAACTTGCAGGTATGTTTAAGGGCTAAACTTTAATTCTGTTTTGGATTTGGGGTTTTTTTGGTAGGATAGTTAGAAGATAGGTAAAATGAGAAAAGACAACCACAACAGAGACAATTTAGACAATCAGCCTGTGACGCACAAATCCTGTTAAAGAATGGAAGCCACCACAACAAGAACAGTCAAAGAACTAATTCAGGATCAATAAAGATTTTGTAAAATAAGCAAAAGATTTCTGAAAAGCTAGAACTGTAACAAAACTCATAGCTCAGAACATTACTCTCAATACCCTCACCCTAGTCCTAAATTGAAACAAATAAGACACAACATTCCACTGTAATTGTTAATAAGATTATATACATCGGAAACTATGAAAAATGTATTTTGCAAATGAAAGGGTGAAAGTTGGCATTATCCATTGAATTTGGAAGAGATTTACATTGAAAGACACATTCTACCTTTACACTTTAAAGAAAAGTGAAAATTTCAATGCTTTTTTTTAACCTTTTTTTTCCTCTTTCCCTTTAAACTGCCTTCATTGCATCATGCAGCGTAAGGATTACAGTTATAGACCCTCAGAGAACTGTGTGAACAGGTGGGAATGTGTTTGGAAAAGTCACTCAATTACATGCACCTGCAAATTATGCACTGAAAATAAACAGATGGCAATTCAACTTAGCACTGCAGCCTCCTCTCCATGCCCCCAAATATTCAGGGAAAGTATTCATTGTATGTTCTTTCTGTGTCTCCAAGTATAGAGCTGAAATTATTGAGAAATTTTCTCTAAGATTGGAATATATGTTAAGTGCTCCATAAAAATATCAAGCTTATATAGTTTTAAAATACACATAGAAAATTTTATTTTTTAAATTAAGAAAAAAAAAATCATTAGTCTCAATGCAAATTCCCATGGAGCTCCACAATATGAATTCTCAACTGCTTGTCAGAACAAAATTTTAAAGAAACATTCAGCAGGCTTTTGTCAAAGCAGATATCAAATACATTGTACATCACAAATTTGAACTATTGTGATAAACTGATGCCCTGGAGTTTAAAAATACTAGCACACATTATTATATTTCTAAGGAAATTATGAGAGCTATCGATAATGTACCTTAATAGGCACAGTGTAGGACAGGGCCCAAAGTAACAAAAATTCCAGTTTAGCACTGCACGGGCTAAGAGTGCCTGCATTCAGGAGATCTCAATTAAAGAAAGAGGAATTTAGGGAGCCTTATTTAATGATAGTTCTGCTCTGTAAATATGATAGAAGACCAGCTCTTGTTTAAGAATTTAAAGTCTTATAAAAAAATATTCTGGGTTTATAACATTTTCTTCTAAATGCATCTTCAATCTCCTTTCTTCTTTTCTTTCTTCTGTGAAAGAAATGTATAAAAATTATATTAATTTCATAAAGATTTACCTCCTGCATAGGTACCCAACCCCAGATAAACAAATACACTGGACAGAAATAACACTGAAAATATGGAACAAGGGAAAAAAAAAAAAAAACCTTTCTATTTATGCATTCTCCACAAAAAAAAAATCATCAATACTTGAAATTCTCAGGAAAAAAATATTTTAGAGTAGTTGACATGATTAGATGGCACTTTCTCTACTTTAATACTCCCCACCAAAGTACAATGGATGGAACCTTCCTACCACCAATGAGTTGGTTCTGCAGTATCTATATGCACATAGGAAATCAGAAGGCTACTCAACTTTGCAAGTCAAATTCTGTTTTCTCCTCCTGAATGATAATCAGTAAACTGAAGCTAGAGCCAGGCAGGACCAAAGTTTGGTGGTCAGCTATTACCTCTGGCTCTTGAGGGCTGGAAATGCCATAAAAAGGCACCACGCTTGCCCAAGCAGAATCAGGGGGAAAGTAAATATTTTCACTTGTTCTCTCTAGCAACCCTTGTGGTTGACTTTGAAGCAACCAGGCCATCTCCACAGAGAAATAAATAAGTATATATAAGACCCTTCAGTCCTTCATTGCAAGAGGGAAACCGTGACTGCTCCACACTAAAGAGAAATAATTAGTCTGGATGATGATTTTCCTCATCTATTTCTTTAATTGTTAATGTGGCTAGGAAGGTTTTCTTTTCAGGTGGTTTTCTAAGGTAATCCATTCATGCCATCTGTCAGCACCTTCTACCACTTCTAAATGGCAGGGCAAGCTGTTAGCGCACCAAGGTGCACAGCTGTTGATGCCACCTTTGTTTTGGTTACCCCTGGAGGAAATGGGAACATGCCAGCCACACAATGCAGCAGGTTAGCAATGACAGCGAGTAAATAGCCTGCATAATGTAAGAGCCAGACATCTGACAGCTCTACAGGTGATGCCTTGCTCTTATTCAGCCACTCTGCAGCAATATATTTTACTAGTATTTTTATTGCCAGCATGATAATTTAAGTCTGTTGAAAAGCTCCTCTGGCCAAAAAGAGGAGACAGGGATGAATTAGCTCGACCCATTGACTAGATAATTTAAAAAAAAAAATATCACTAGCTGGAAAAAACTTTGGGTGGAGATCCCCATTTAAAATCTTAATTGGGCACAAAAGACAACAAAATAATAAAGACAAAATCATATACATGGGGGTGGGGGAAACTTAAGAAGATGTCTTGGTTTAAACCAAGAGGCAAAACAATGTCTACCCTTGATTCTGGAAGACTTAATGAACAAAGCTTATCTAGTAGGCAAAGTTTCTAATCAGCTCATCAATCAGGAAAGGTAGCATACGGAGAAAAGATCAATTATATAGGGAAAAAAGAAAATAAAAGGAGAACACCTTCAGCCTCTTTGGATTCTATGCAACATCTTAAAAACAGCTCTGAAGGGAACTAAAACAGACATAGAAATGAGTAACACTCAAGTGCAGGTTTATGAAAACCAAACCTACATAATATTGTTCTTAACCAGTCTAGACAACTGCAGTAAGTTTTTCTTTCTATTTCAGCTTCACTAAAGTGACTGATAATATATTACATGAGAAATGAATTAAAAAAAGGATTAAAAGTATAAAATGGAAGTGGCTACAGAAGTGATCTGAGTAATGCTGGAAGTACTTTCCAGCTGCAGAAAGGTCATTAGCAGAGTTCCTCAAGGACATATCTTGGCATGGGCCCTGCTATTTTTTCAGTTGACTTGGCAATTAAAATATGAGTGATAATGAAGCTTGCTAATGACACAGAGCTGGGAGGTACAGTCAATATGAAAGAAAACCAGCCTCCCAGAAGAACTGCATGATCCTGAGGACTGCAAGAACAGGAATGGGATTACATTTAGTAACACCAAAAAGGGATTACTACATGCTTAATGCCAACAAAACAAGCTAGTGTAAATGTGGCTGGGTGGTTATAAACAACAGTGCTCTATTAGCAGATCTAAAAAATCCAGTATGACAGAGCTACACTGGAAGAGAGTATAACTTCAGTGGCACTGGAAATAGGTATGCAATTATACCAATCATTGGTAAAACCTCACCTAGGCAGACGCATACAAGTTTTAGTTATCCTTCTTCATTCAAAAGTAAGGCAGAGGATTAGTAAAAGATTTCAGGAACAATAAAAGAGTTCAAATTGTTTAGTCAAACAAAAGACAGAGAAAATACCAGGTGTCTATAAACATGTAACAGGCAGGAGAGTAAAGCCAAAAGTGAACAGGGAACAAAAGCTATTCATGCTAAAGAAATATTTTTTTGCACCACAATAAAAAAGACACAGGTTGACTATGAAGAAATTTTCATTGGGCGTTAACAGGGTTTTACCCTTGCAAAAGTGATGGAAGGCCTGGAACAGCATTCCCAAGGAACCTGAGAGAAGAGCAAACAAAAGTGTGATTTTAAAGTGGAGTTTGATACGCTTGTGCAGAGACCATATGTTGCCTCAGCCTGTGCTAGCAGAACACATTTATGAATCAGAAGGTCCCTAAAGAAACCAGCTCTATGCCTGGTCTAGTTCAAATGTACCTAAGAATGCACAAAGATGGGCTATCATAAAGCACATCTTAAGTGGAGCGCTGATATGCAAGCTAACGTGAAACAACAGATAACAGACTTTAGGGAACACATGTAGGTAGGTGAAGGAGAGTATTAAATAGAGTTCTCTTTTTTTTTTTTCCTTTTTTGGAAATAAGATGTGCTGATGTTTTGCCACAGAAAGTCTCTCTTTCTAAGTGTACCAGGTTATAGTGGCTCTGTTTATAGTACCCTTGTTTGCAGTAGTTCCTGGCACTTCATACATTTTTCATAGCTGTTTCTTGTTAATATATACTGTATTCCTTGGAGTGCCAACAAAAAGGGCACTTAGTTGCTACTAGCATTTTGCAACTATTTTAACAACAAATCAAGTAGCAAGAACAGCACTTTCTGAAAGTCTTACAAGACTACAACTTACTTGTGGTGAGAGAAACATGACAACAGCATCCCAAAAGAACAGATGTAAATACAACTTTCAGTGCCTAGACACTGAGCCACTGAGAACTGTAAGGGTTTTTAAAAGCAGATTTCTTTACTAGTGCACCCAAACATACAAGCAGTTCTATGCATATCCGTTAAAACATGTTAATACCATGTTTCTATGAACAAACCCAGTTATTATACAGAAGCAAATGCCAATCTGCATGCACAATTTGGTATCTGGCCTCAGGATTATTGTTTTGTATATACAAAACTGATATTTACAGAAGCAGAAATCCAAAAAATTGATACAGCAGTGAAGGAGGCACTCTGACCCTGCAGACAGTTTGTTATGAGGCACTTTTAACAAGCAAATCTGAAGATCCATTACTCCATTTACATAAATGCTTCCCTTTCAAAGCTTTGTTTCTTCTTCCTGTCAAATCAATAAATGGCTTCTGTCCCACTTAGTGACTCCCCCCGTGCACTCACTTTCATGTTCTCCCTCTCAGCTTCAGTATAAATTTACCTTTTCCTCCACATGTCTGGTCCCTGACTGTATACTTTTCCTGTCATCCCAGAAAGGCAAAATTCTTCCTTCTTTTCACAGGCTGCAGCCTTCTCCATCAGAAAAAAATGGTGTAACAGCTAGTATATCTACTGTCAGATACCCTCAATCAAATCAGGATGCATAAGATACATGATTTAGTACTTTCTAAAAATTGTGATTCCTTTTTCTAAGCTCTGTTTGGCTTAAGTGTAAATTCAGTTTGAGGTTTTGCACGGATCAAATCAAAGCAACATGTTTAGAGAAAAATGTTCTAATCAGCCTACGCAAGCATTCAAAGTTCTTCTAAAAGGACAGCTACAAAGAAAGGAGGAGGGAAGGAAAAAATCAACAATTTCTAGCAAAGACTTAGCTTCCCAGTGGAGACAAGGCTAAGGAGTCCCAAGAGCATTGCAGCCATAGCTACAATGGTTTATCTCATTTCAGTACTTCACAATTGTCCAGATAAACATGTTCCGTTTTTCAAAAACAGTAACACACAAGACTCTCAAAGCAAATAAGTGCTTAAAAATTCTGCAGGTTTTCTACCTCTGTGAGATCACTGAAATAAATCCACCTTCAAGTTTTCCCTTAAAATGTTCATATTTTTAAAAAACTAGAAATGAGAAGGCAAAGTTACTATTTTGAAATACTATTAAAAAATCCTTATAAGAAAACATACAGTCAGTGAAACAGAAGACCCGAGAAACAAACAACTATTCTCTCTCTGAACAACAAAAATGTAAAAGTCAATAAATAAAAAAATCTGTAAGAATCAAAGTTTCAGGCCTGTACGGCATTTTATTAAAATAGATCCAGTGATATAATATGAAACACAGAACAAACACGCTTGCATGAATCCTTTCAGTCAGTGTATGACAGCACCACTTAATTATTTTTACATGTCCTGGAAGAAGAAACTTAAAGACCTAGTTGCTGCAATAGTACAATAAGGTCATAACCCAGTGAGACACGAGATGACTAAAATAATGTTCCCAAGAAAAATCAAATTTCCTGAAAAATACAAGAACCTAGTTCATTTGTAAAAAGTATCCTTATGTGATCATGACACTGTTTTTCTTTTTCAAGTTGTTGCAAAGCACATGAAAGAACATACTTCTCTTAAATTAAAAAATAGAACACAATTCAGAGACATAAGACAAAACTGAGCGGACTCTTCCCTGGGCAAGCAAACCACCAAACACCATTACTGGCTGGCTGGGGCTGATAAGACTGACCATGATTTTAATGAAGCAGAGAGCCACTGACTCATTAAATGAGAATGTATTTCACGCTGGCTGACTGCCGAATTCAGAACTCGCTGCACCCACCAACCCTAGATTCATTGTGAAATACAGTTAAGACAGAGGAACAGGAAACATCATCACCGCCCGAAGCAGCTAACCATGATAACTCAAACAGCCGCCACACATGAGCGATGACAGAGGAACAGGGAAGCGAAGGAGCTAGAATGTCTCTCCACTGAGGATGCAGCAGGAGTTGTCATGTTTGCCATATCCAGCATCCCCTCAGCATCAGCAGGAAGGCAGCTTTCCTGAGCACACTCCAACAGCCCCAAGGACCCCAGGGCTGGGGCTGGAGGAGTCTCTCTGCACTGGGACAGCAAGCCTTCATCTCTGCTGAGCTGATGGTCATGCACATCGTCTCCACACGTGCTCATCCCAAGATGAGCCTGCACCCCCCCAGACCCTGCACGTGCTGAGGGACCACCATCCTCGCTGGTGACCCAACACAGCCACCCCACTGCATACAACACTGGGACCGTGTCTCAGGGACCGCATCCAGCCCAAAATAGAATCATAGTATACCAGGTTGGAAGGGACTTCAAGGATCATCTGGTCCAACCTTTCTTGGCAAAAGCATAGTCTAGACAAGAGGGCCCAGCACCCTGTCCATCTGAATCTTTAAAGTGTGCAGTGTTGGAATATCCACCACTTCCATGGGGAGAGTATTACAGTGACTGATTGTTCTCATTGTGAAAAATTTTCCTCTGGTGTCCAATTGGACAAGTTACTTCCCCAGTTGGAATCTCTCCAAGAGTAACTTGTAGCCATCACCCCACATCTTTTCCATTTGACTCCTTGTAAAAAGGGAGTCTCCATCTTCTTTGTACGTCCTCTTTAAATACTGGAACATGGTGATAGGGTCTCCCCTAAGCTTTCTGTTCTCAAGGCTGAACAAACACAGTTCTCAGCCATTCCCCATATGGCAGGCTTCCCAGTCCTTTGATCATCTTGGTGGCCCTTCTCTGGACCCTCTCCAGCCTGTTCACATCTTCTTTGTATAGCAGGGACCAAAACTGAACACAGTATTCCAGGTGTGGCCTGACAAGTACTGAGTAGAGAGGGACAGTGACTTCTTTATCTCTGATGCCCTTGCTGATGCAACTGTTGGCTTGCTTTGCCACTGCAGCACACTGTTCACTCATATTGAGCTTGTTGTCCACAAGGACCCCCAGGTCTCTATCCACAGAGCTGCTCCCCAGCCAGGTAGATCCCAGGCTGTACTGCACTCCTGGATTGTGTTTTTTCAGGTGCAAGACCTTACACTTGTCCTTGTTGAACTTCATAAAGCTCTTGTTAGCCCACTCTTCCAGCCTATCCAGGTCCTCCTGCAGGGTACCTCTCCATTCAAAAGTGTCCATTGTCTCACTCAGACTGGTATCATCAGCAAACTTTGTCAGGGTACACTTGATCACAGAATTACATGGGGTTGGAAGGGACCTCCAGAGATCATCTAGTCCAACCCCCTTCTCAAAAAAACAGCCAGTGATTTCTTTGCTCTTTTTTACAAACACCTTCCACCCCATTTCTCACTCTACTAACATATTCCTTATTCTCATTCTCTGTACTTTCACCTCTCAAACTCCATTTTCCTTCTTTCATATTCTTTGCTTAACTGCCTTTATCTGCCTGACTTCAAATCCTTCATAAAACGGGCTTAAAATACTCTGAAACACACAATCTCACAGCAATCACATTACTATATAATTGTCTTCCTCATTAGTGATTCTCTTCTGTGACATTCAGCAGGTCAGTAAATTTTTGTAAATTTATATTTCTTCAAGCATAATTCAATTTGCTTCCAGTGAAGGTGACTGTTTTTCTGAAGTCACACCAATACGATCCCCATAAGCCATGGCTCACTCTTTCAGAAAAATGGCAAGCTCAGAAAGCTCCCACACGAGGGCATGTGGTTTCTAAAGGGGACACATAAAGCACCAAAGTTACAGCTTTAGATGAATATTTATTCTTCTGAAATCTGTCCAAAAAAACAGTCATCCATCTTGGTACTTTGATCCATCTCAGTTCTTTACAAGAGCCTCACACAGAAAAATTGTTACACATACATAAATATGATTAACTTCTGTATACATTAACAGCAAGGAAAATCATACATAGTATTTTTCTAAGTACTGGACACTTTACTGTTTATCAACATCTACATTAACATCCACCACAGAAAACTGGGTGAGGCACTTGCCCTGCTCAATCTCTTCAGGCAAAGTTGAGTAATTATGTTTCCTCATTGTTGCCAAAATGATTAAATAAATTTTATAACACAAACAGAAGGATCAGCCAGTGCACAATAGCACTGGAAGCATAAAAATATCTGTAATCCCACACAACTGAACAAAATAACACAGGACTTCACCGTGCGCTAAGGAAATCTGTTTAGCTGAAAGAGTTTAATTTCATCCACCAGGTACTTTAAATATACTTTCAAATGCCTGTCCACATACCCTCTGGTTATGTAAAAAAGAAAACCATTCCCACCACTAGACCTGAATTTTTAATATTCTACTCTTCCACTCTTGTTTCAGAGATAGAATTTCCAGACCCTTTCTCTCTAATGCCACATGGGAGAATAATGCAGAGTAAAACTCTTCCACCTACCAATTCTAATACTGGACCAAACATTTATTAATACCTCTGCTACAGTTTTATAGCATTTACCACAAAAGGAAATAAAATCACTTCATGCAGGAAAATTAGATATATCCATATTCTCACATTTTTGAAAGACAATTTACTTCACTACAACATATTAAGGAATTCAGTAATGTCATGAAGACAATGTAATCATCAAGCTATTCCATTATTACTGTACAAAAGATGTAACTGGACTTCCCTCTGCAAAGTTTTATTCTTCTTAAGAGAAACAGTGCAATCACCATCCCAGCCAATAAACTAGGCAGTTTAGCTGGTGATGTTTCCACAAGCACTGTAAGAAAAACAAACAAACCAAAAGCCCTTCTGAAATATTTTAACAGACAAAATCACTCGCAGGTCGATAAGAGAGAGATCTTTGGAAAGAAATACACTCTCCTCTTCACATTAATTCTCACGTACATTTTCAGCAGACACTAGATGACCAGGCAGACCAGACAAATTTATCCCTCGCATCACTGTGAACATATTTATCCTTTTTACAATTTAATAGCTTTTTCGTCTCATAGCAAAATAACTCTTTCACAAGGACTTTGGATTTGCTAACACCTCCATACACAGAGATCCTTTGAATGTTAATTCCTTCCATTTCTACTTCCTAGGATGCCAGTAAAAAAAAAAAAAAGTGATGCATATCATAGTTCTCAGTCTTATGTGTGTCTCGTACTGGTATCTAATGAATAGCATACCTTAAGTAAATTGTTAACTTTATATCATGTTTAATACTCACACCTAATTCATACAATTAAGTTTTCTCAAATTATTCCTCTTTTGGTCATAGCACCAATTGCAGATTTTCCAGTGTGCATTAAAAGTAACTACTTTCAAGTTAACAGAACTCCATCACAAACCTAAGAAAAACACTTAAGGCTGACTCTTTCTCCTGCCTGTTAAACAACTACAAAGGATCCTGATTCCTCTTATAAGAAGCATCATTTAAATTATTAGGATGTAATTGTTTGATATTACTACTTTCAGTAATTCTGACTCAACGAAACCAGTCCTATCGCATCTTTGCTATAATTACTTTTAAATTATAAGACAGTTCAAGTAGCACTACCCATTCTATGTTTGACTAACACTATTTCCAAAAAAAGAAGATAGACGGTTACTGCAGGATGCTGACCACTCAAAACTCACAAGAAATCAATACAAGATACAAAGATTCAAATACAACAAGGTCAAGGCCATCATAACACTTTTTATTATGTTACCTCTACCTTATTAGTAATTGCTGTTTTAGAAGCAATCTAAATACATAATGAGCTTAATTTTACTATAATAGAAAACAAACAGACAGGGAGCTGCGGCGAACTGCAATGAAAGATGCCATCTTCCCACAGTTACCAACAAAAACACATAAAGGAAAGCACAAAGGAGGATATTAAATGATGGAGGCAATTTGCTTTTGTTTTTATTCAGACCACTCCACCTCCCTGAGGGCCCTGAATCTGTTATTCTGGATACAACCAGACAGGAACCGCTAAAAAAAAAAATGAAAAATGAGAAGGAAAAAAAGGTAGCAGCAAAGGCTACTCTGCCAGTCTAAGGAATCTTTTCTCCTTGTTCCTAAGGAAAGATGATGATGCTACAGCCTGTGGCAGTGGTCCTTGAAGGGCAACGTTTTCTACCAGGGATTTTGATAAAGAACAACATGAAACAAACAACTTCACTCTGATGTGCTAACAACAGCTCCACAAACAACACTGATAGTATCTTCTCCTGTAGTTTTTCCTAACCACTTCATGAAAGACACGTTCCTTCTCTTGTGCCCAAGACTGCAGCGTATCTCTTTCTCGGCTGTTTGTGCGTACCCATGACATCATTAATTTATTGACATCATTTGTGGTTATACACTAACCACAGACCACTACGGCTGACTTTGAGGCTGAATCTCAGATATTTCTTATTTTAAGTATAAGGAACAATGTAATTAGATACAAATATACCTCGGGAATGAAGGGAATGACAAGCTGCTGGTTAGTTATCTCAAGTTACATAACGCAGCAACAATAGCAGTTTCTAATTTTGTTTTACATCTTCCTCTGATTTGCTCTACTTTGTTAAGATGAGATAGCATGTTATATGTTATCTAATCCATGGAATGATGACACTGGCCTTTCTGACTAACCTTCTGGCACTGTCAGCACTTGTTCTTGGACAATTGCCTAAGGAATCGTTACTTTTTTTAATAAATAAATAAATAAAAAGATCAAATAAAATAAAAAAAGCCATTCGTATCATGCATTAAAGAATCTGCCGATCTGAAAGGTGATATTTTAAAATCATTTAAGGAACCAATGTGCACCCACCCTAGCTACCAACACGTCAAAGAATAAAACTGTATAAATTCTAGTAAAAAAAAAATAAATGTTACTAACAGAATGAATTACCTGAGCACATTTTAAATGCACCATCTCAAGGTAAAAAAAAAAAAAAAAAGGTGTCATATTGTAGTCCCAATATGGGAAAATACCCTATGTTCACCTTGATTTACCTCACTACCTTTAGTAGTAACACAAGTTTGTAAAATGCTATTCTGCAGCATGCTCCTTCTCCCCGCCTATGCAAGATTCGACTCACTCTGTACGCGCAGACATGGGATGCAAACAGGAAACTTATCAGGTCTGATTTGCCAGAAAGGATGGGTATTCCCAGGCAAGCATGATTCAGTAAATTACACGGAGTCTGGCAATTCTGAGAGTCAGGCACATCTTCTTTAGCTCTTTTTCTACTCCCACATGCCAGAAGAGAGATACTCACTACTTGCTAGAATATCAGAAATATTTGAACGTACAATCTTTATGAAACACTAGAGCTAAAATTACCAATATTTCTAGACTAATTTTTAAAACACACACTAACTTGATATTTCCCTGTACACAAAAATATACCTTTTAAATGTTTTCTATTTAGAAATGAGGGAGGTCTCACAATAAAACTCCAGTTTGAGCCACAGATGAAACAGGCTGCCAAATTAGGCAACAAAACAAAAAGAACAATTGAGTGTGATGCTGCTGCAATGATCTTCTCAGATGACACAGTACATATTTTATTTCCAATGTTGCACGGAGGGTGGTGTTAATCTTTCGAAGAAGGGAAAGAGCAACAGATGAAGACGGTGAAAAATGCAAATGCTAAGCTACAGGAAAACATGAGGACACTTCCCACAATTGCAACAGTTTAAAGCACAAGTAGCCCTCAGAAAAGTCATCTGGGTGGCTACAAGTACACTACAGCAGTTGTTGTTTTCCGTGCTGAAATCATCTGTTGCCTAAGGGCAGATGTGTACAGAACAGGAGAAAAAACAGTAGTCGTGTGTGACTTCTGAGATCAGTAACTGGCCTTCTATCAAACAGAGGCTAGCTACGCTACACGCAACAAACACTTCAACTATTCATGTGGTTAAACTGCAACTTCTCCCATGCTTCTTGTAGAATGAAAGAGAATTTCCCATATACTGTGAGCTGACCCTGTAAAGGCAGCACAGTTAACTAAACACTACAGTCAAAGAAATAAATACCTCTTGACATTTTCATGCAAAAAAATTTGGAAACAATTCATTGTGCTGGATCTATGAAACTCAGCACGACAGATTCTGTGAATGACTAGCACCAAGTATTTCATATATTCAAAATGCAAGCCAGCTTTTCAAATACATGTTTCAAGATTGCAACCCAACAGTAAAATAACTACTGCTAAAAGCAATTTGTCAATACTACATGAGATGGAGATCATCTAGGAGAAAAGAATGCAATACAGAAACATTCAGAACTGATTTTTTTCCTGTGGTTTTAAAACAAATTAGCTGCCAGTGATTTGTAGAATAACAAGAAATACTGACTAATTAAAAATATTCAAGTATGTGAGCATGATTGCCGGGAATATAATGCCAATAATTTACTGGCTAGTTAGCCCCTTAGAGAATGCCAGCATTGGACCGTTCTTGATACTGAGAAGAAATGGTGTAGGTCTTGTATTAATTCATCATTCCGTTCATTGTTAGTCAGTGACAGATGACTGTGCCAATGTTATAGAATAACATTCATTAATAATCAGCACTTCTAGCTGAGAAACGCAAGGCTGACCTTTTTGAGCCACTGGATCACAGCCTCTGTTAAGATACAGCAAATCAGACACGCCCTACAGATACTGGCCTGTGGCTATATGTCTTAATTTATTTTTCAAGCGAAGAAAGGAAAATTGGATTTTCTGAGAGCAATTTGAGGTACCAGTGAGTTTATAGAAAGACTGAAGAAACAATTCCTCACAGCAGGATTTTCAAGACCCACTGCTACAGTTTAGAACCAAAACCCAAAAGCCAAAACCAGGACATCTTGAAGAATATACTTCAGCATATACCTTCTTGTGAGGAAAGTGCAGGATTTACTGTAAAGACTAAATATTCTGGTTCTTAAAACAAAAGTGAGACAGAAAAATTCCTACAAGTTCTGCCTGGCTACCAATGCTAACTGTTCAGATACAATATCCAATATTAATTTATTTTTACTTATGATCTTCTGATCACAGTTTAGAAGTTCTGGTCAGGTTTGTGGTTGTTTTTTTTAAAGGAACAGTAAAAATGGCCAGTGTGTGAGAAAGCGCGAGAGTTCCTCAAACACAAACAAGGTGACAAAGTTTTTGATCAGATCTTCCTTGTGGTTTCCAATGTAAGCTATGGGGCTGTACAAACAGCAGCATAGGCAAGGGAAGTGGTCATTTCCCTTTACTCAGGCCTCATTAAACCCCATCTGGAGTACCAGTGGAGACCTCAGGGGTCGATACTGGGACCAGTGCTGTTTAACATCTTTGTCAGCAACATGGACGGTGGGACAGAGTGCACCCTCAGCAAGGTTGCTGATGATACCAAACTGTGTGGTGTGGTTGACATGCTGGAGAGAAGGGATGCCAACCTGAGGGACGTGGACAGGCCTTGAGAGGTGGGCCCATGCAAACCTCATGAAGTTCAACCAGGCCATATGGAAGGTCCTTCACATGGGTCACAGCAATCCCAAGCACAAATACAGGCTACACAGAGAATGGATTGAGAGCAGCCGTGAGGAGAAGGACTTGGGGGTGTTGGTGGATGAGAAGCTCAACATGAGCCAGCAATGCGTGCTCGCAGCCCAGAAAGCCAACCACATCCTTGGTTGCATCAAAAGCAGTGTGGCCAGCTGGTGATTCTGCCCCTCTACACTGCTCTCGTGAGACCCCACCCAGAGTACCAAGTCCAGCTCTGGAGCCCCCAACATAAGAAGGACATGGAACTATTGGAATGGGTCCAGCGGAGGCCCACAAAGATGATCGGAGGGCTGGAGCACCTCTCCTACAAAGACAGGTTGAGAAAGTTGGGGTTGTTCAGCCTGGAGAAGAGAAGCTCCAGGGAGACCTTATAGCAGCCTTTTAGTACCCAAAGGGGGCATACAGGAGAAATGGGGAGGGACTCTTTATCAGGAAGTGCAGTCATGGGACAAGAGGTGACAGTTTTAAACTGAAAAAGGGTAGATTTAGATTAGATACTAGAAAGAAATTCTTTACTGTGAGGGTGATGAGACACTGGAACAGGTTGCCAAGAGAAGCTGTGGAAGCCCCATCCCTGAAAGTGTTCAGGACCAGGCTAGATAGAGCTTTGAGAAACCTGGTTTAGTGGAAGATGAACCTGCCCATAACAGGGGGTTGGAACTAGATGATCATTAAGGTCCCTTCCAACCCAAAACATTTTATGATTCTATACCACATGCAATTTTGTCCCCCCTCAGGACAAGAAATACATTGATAAACTTTAACAAGTCCAGGGGAGGGTCCCCAAGACAGTTGGAGCTGGAGCTTGAAGTTCCATGAGGAGAGGTGGCAGGACCAATACCTGAAGGGAGCCTACAGAAGAGCTGGAGAGGGACTCTGTCAGGAAGAGTGGTGACAGGACAAGGGGCAATGGTTT
>JAOXJM010000012.1:103645351-103656590 GCA_026413425.1 Tringa solitaria | reverse complement strand
ATGATCTTTAAGGTCCCTTCCAACTCTAACCATTCTATGATTCATTCTATGATTCTATGACCAGGGGTCATTCAGCTCTGAAAGCAACAGCTTCAGGGGCACCTCACAGTAGCACAGTAGCCTAAGGGAGGGTTATAGAAAAGACAGAGCCAGGCTTTTTACAAAGGTGCATACGGAGAGACAATGGCCACAAACTGAAGTCAGGAGGATATAAGGGGGGAAATTAAAAACCAAACTAACTACTGTGAGGCAAATTAAGCACTGGAAGAGGTTGCACCTCTGCTCCCAGAGACATTTAAAACCCAACAAGAAAAAGCCCTGAGCAACCACATTTAAATTCAGTGTTGCATCGAGCAGAAGACTGGAAAAGAGACCTCCTGAAGTGCCTTCCAGCTTGGGGTGCTATGAAGAGGCAAACACAGAGACAAACCAGAGCCCATCCTGTAATCACTCCAGAAACCTTGCAGAGGAGCAGCCAACCTCAGCTGCTTCAAAAGCACGTATGAGAAACCCAAACTGAGTAACTATGGAATTACTTGTCCCACAGAACATTATTCTTTCTCCTGAAAACAGATGCTAGTTTCATTGACTTAGCTATCCCATCCTTCTTGTTTTTTTTTAAACAACTGCTACATTCTTATTTCAGTGTATTTCAACAATGACTAACATGCATTAATTATGCAGGCAGGATACTCTGATAATGAGACTTTCTCGTTCCTTCCAGTTTGCAATATTGTGTTGCGTTGGAACAATGGTACTACTTTTCCATTTCAAGGGCAACAGGAAAACAGCTTCCTCCACAGGGGAAAGAAACAAACGGAATTCCCTCAAATACAGTAACAGTAAATACAGGCAGGAAAGAACTTGGTATCCTTCTGCAGTTCTCACAGTTCCAACAGCTTCATTCTCCAGGGCACACTAATGACCATTTGGGACATTCTGTCACTTCCTTACTACTGTCAGTATAGCTCATCACCAAGCAGCCAAGTTGTAGGAAACAAGATTTGTGTATTGCCTCTTTTCTGCATTTTAATGTGGACTTCTTCCCTTCCTGTAGGAAAGGAACAACTTAAATGGTTAGGCCAACCTTCCTTCCTAGACCCTCAAAATGGCACCATGGGGTTGTCTTACACCCCTCAGTACATCTGCATGCTATGATAAAAATCTAGGTAACAGGAGTGGCTTCTGAAGGAGCCAGAAGCTGCGGTGGCTTATTTCACATAAGGTTATTGTATCTTAAAGCAACTGTTGCTTAAAATTGCAGTCGTACAACAAACTTCAAAGATCTTTTAAAATACACATAAAAAGAGCATAGAAAAATACACATAAAAAAGGCTTATTTTTGCTTTCAGCAAATTAACAAGAAACATATTTCTAGAGGTCTTCAAGCAACTGTGACATTGGCAATGACAATGAAAAGCTGTGAGAAACAGGTTTTGATGTTTATGTACACTAATGGCCATGATGACTGAGTTTGTTGACTCAGTTCAATAAGAACAAATGGCTGACAGGTTAAACACTACAGAAGGGTATTTTAAGATACATTGTATCAACAAAATTGTATACATACACAGTATTTCTTGTATAATATTTTGCCTCAGAGTATACACATAGACATTGTGTTTCAAGGTCAAAAAAATCCAAATATTAGAACTTGGGGAGAAAAGCTGTACTGGGTCGAGGAAGTGTAAAATATGGCCAATTTTCTCAGACTAGGGACTTCTCTCATGACAAAGGCATCACTGGCAGAAGACTGATGGAAAACAAATGTCACTGAATGCTAATCCCTCTAAATATTACAGGGCCCACCATTCAGAGCAACCAGACATTTAAGAAGGAGATGAAGTCAAGTATTGGATTTATTTCGAAAGGAGGTGGGAGTACATTTAAGGATTGTGTGGTACAGAGTAAATATGACTTGCGCAGCTGACAAGGTTTTTCTCCTCCATCCATTATGCTTTTTTTCTGTGCTATATCTTAGGGAGTATGAAGGTCGTTTCATCTGAGAGTAAGTAAAGAGTGAAGCTCTGAGCTGAGCTGTACAATCTCACATAAGGAAGACTCTTGAACACAACTACACCCCATGGAAATGACATACCCCTCAAGGAGCAAGAAGGGAAATGCATTTTCATAGTAATATAGGCACATATATTATTGCCCAACAAAGATCAAAGGTCCTGACCAATGTACCGTATGGTAAGAAGAGCGTGAAAGCTTAGGAAAAGAAAGATGTGTCACATCAGGCAGGAAGGAGAAGCTCATTTATCATAGAAGTAAATCACAAAGAGTTCCCCTGATCAGCAAGTGTATGAAAACAGTTAATTAAAAAAATCTTTAAAACCATAGGATAGGCTTTTGTTCTGTTCTGTCATAAGACAAAACCTGAACAGACTTCAGAAGAAAACAACCAACAAGGTCAGAGAAAATGTGATGTCAAAGTCTATATACAGGTTTATAAGAAAAAATGTCATGAAAAACATGAACTATGGAGATTAAGGTCTTTCCAATTGAAACCTATTTTCACAAAGAAACAAATAGACACAGTACCACACTGGGGTTGTTTTGGTTTTTTCTCAATTACACAATGAAATGATGGAAGAAAGTGCTAAACTTGATTATCTCTACCAGAAGCTATTTTCAAGAACAGAGCAATGGAGTTTCATGCAAAGCATTTTTTTTTAAAAAAGCTGGTTATTGATTTCCTTGCAATTTATAGAAAATAAGCTATAGAAGTGGTATTTATTATCTACATAGCACTACACTGCAAATACACATGCCTAGCATTTAGTTAACAAATACAAGAGAAGGGTCATACTTCACAGGTCTTTGTTTTCTAAATTAAACACTGATTTGACAGGTGTTAAATGACTAGAGAAGAAAGAAGAGGACGAATCAAAAAGATCATGTAGCTTCTCTGGCTGGTGGTACATGTATCACAACAGAATTTCTTTGACAGACAGCACTACCACCTGAAGAAAACAATTTTAAAATCTAACATTTAGAAAAGTTGTAAATATTTCTCTATGGTTTTTGATATAGAAACATAAAATTGTTTCCATCAAAGAAAATGTTTATATTATCAATGACTCATGAAAAAATGTAGAAAGTAACTATAATTCCATGTTGCAACTGAAAGTGTGTTCCTAAAAGATTTAATATACATGTCCCAGAAAGTCTGGTCTCTGACAAATTTTCAAAAAGTTAAAACATGTAGTTTCTTTTAGGTTGCTGTCTTGTATAAGTGGGTATAAGTATGAACCTGTGTCAAAAAATATGGTGTTAATAAGGAATGCAATAGGACGAGTCTTTAGAATTCTAAGCACTCAGGGAAGGACCAATGAATTGAAATACATTTTAGCAATCACATTACAGCTATTAATATTGTTTAACAATACTTTCATAGAAGTAGGCCAACAAAGTGACAACATGAGCTAATATTTATTTATGGTGGTAAAATTTTTCTACATAAATCAGGATTTGTGGAGACAAACTTCCCTCACTTGCTTTTGGTTTATGAATTAATCTATTCTCAGTGACCAGGAAACTGCTCTTCTGAAAGATGTTGTAAAAAGCCACAAGTATAACAAGAGAAGAAAAACACGACACAAACAGGTGCAGCCACTATGCAAACATTTGGCATGTTCCAGACATTTTCCAATATATAAGCATGTATTAAAACAAAATTAAACGTAAATGTCACTGTACTTGCTTGCTAGAAGTTAGCAGGTGGTTCCCTAGACAAGCAAATCAACAATATTGGTGATATGTAATGCTGTGATCAGCATCACAGATTACAGCTAGAGATTTATCAATTTGGAGAAAAGCTTACTTTCAGATCACAAGGGGTACACTGGCTATCCGTTTCACTGATCATTCCTTTCTGAGCCTGTGCAACCTCAATCTGCATTTAACACAAGCTAAACTAAGGTTAAAAGCTAAAGATACACTGGCAAATTGGAATGCACTGCTAGCAAAGAGTTCACTGTTCCTCAAATTACCCAGGAGCTAATTTCTCTAACAGCATGCCTTTCACCAAAAAAAAAAAAAAAAACACAAACCAACCAAACATCAGCATACAGTTTACTGAGTGGTATTAGCACAGCTAGGGAAGACAGCACTTGTTTAGCATCTCTTTACCCGCACAGGATTTTGCATTCTTCAGCACAGTAAGAATTCAGAACACATCCCCTTATCTGTTAATTAAATAATTTTCAGTCTCCCACACAACTTCCGAACAAGGAAGGTCACTCTAATACCACTTAAATACTTCAGTTATAAGTTATGGTTCTGTCAAGCTACATTAACAAATTAGTGGCTTGGAAACAGTAGACAGAGTATGTAATGTCTGCAATCCCGTGCTTTATATTTTGCTAAAAAGGGAGTGATTAGTGTATAACTCACAAACACACAGACTCGCTTCTTTAAATTTTACTTCATTTCCAAAAGAGCTTCCAAACTGAAGACTACACGAATGAGCTCAGAGAAGAAGTGCTACGGTGCACTCTCTAATGTTTCAAATTGTAAAAGGATAGCATCCTAAAACTCTTTATTTATCATGAAGGCAGATTTACATAATCCCCATCCCTTTCTCTTCAGAACCAGACAATTGATAGGGAACTCAGAGCTGTTAATTTCTACAGTTAATCTTAACGGTTGATTTTATGCCTTGCAAATGTTATTCTAAAGTGTTAGAGTAAATAGAACACTAGACTGTTGTTGATTTAAGTGATTATACATACTTTTTCCCATCCAAAGGATTATTTACTAAGGCAACAAACTGAAAACAAATTAAAGAGTACTCCTTTTTATTCACAGCGGAGTTCACCCACGGAATTCATTGCTACAGGATATTATCAAAGCTAACACTGCAGCTCGAAATTAAAGACGTAAGAGAAATTAAGATACAGAATAGCAACCTTAATGTGACATTCAGGTTTTACAACTGCCTACTCAAGACGGGAAATGGACAGGTACAACTCTCAGGAGAAGAGGAGAAGTGCATTAGTTCAACCACATCCTGAACGTAATGCATCAAAGGATACGCTTCTAACAAACGCACCAAAATAACGATATTATATAATTCAATTTTAGGAGGTCTTTCGGGTTTTTTTAATATTCAAAATCTTAAGCTGGTTTATCTGACAAAATAACCCCCAGTATACCGGTTTCTCTAAGTACGACAGTGAGAAGACTCCATCGCTCATTCCTGCCAGCAACCTGCACTTTTTCTGAAAACTTCTTATCAGCATGCTGGCAGCTTCTGACCTGCTTAGCTTCAGAGATCTATCGAGATGACAGCATGAAGACCTGCGATCACCACAAAAGTCATTTCAGAGAAAACTTTTATCCTAGAAAACAAACCTGGACTGATTTAGTTACAAATACTGATCAATCTTCTGCAGCACAAAAAAACCCCAAACAAACCCAAAGAACAGCCTTTTACAGCCTTTTACTAGTTTAGCAGGTCATACTTCACTATCTTTAGAACTGCCTAAAGGTATTACAAAGGCTTGTAAAAGCTACTTGACTACACAGACTCTTTCGCTAATTAGCACTTGTTAACATCATTCTTCACAATAGAAAGCAAACAGGCTGTTTCTTAGAGTGCTGCAGTCCGACGTGAGAAAGTAGTTACTGATGTTCAAGTGAAACACTACCCTCGAAGTAAGAATAAGCTTCGGCTTCACAAGGGCTATCATTTCAATGTGAAAAGAGAAAAGAGATGTCGAGAAGAAAAGCTGGAGTGAAAACATCCACAGCGTTACATGCATGTGAAAAAGATTTTGTTAGGAAGGAGCACATCATTTGAAGCCCCTCTCAGATACGATCCATTTAATGATATTCCCTTCCAAGAGTCCTTCCAGCAGCGCCAACCACTCTGAAGCTGGTCTGCTTTTACCAGCGTTTCCAACTCTGTTAACTCCAACAGACATACTGGTAAAGCTGCATCACAAAATTATTTTAGTGCTTTAGTGGTTAAAACTGTTGCACTCCGTCCCCCCAACCTGCTGTCAATGAATTTTTGTTTCCCACATTTCTGGACTTCTAGTAAACTACATGAAATGAAAGAGCTCTGTGGCTACATATGTACAGGTGCAATAATAGTTCCATTCTTCTCCTTGACCTCCCTCACAAATATCCTCAGAAAAAATGAGTTATCCGTTCCCAAAATACATACAGGCCTGTCATTTCATGCTATGATTTGACTGCTCTGATTAAAAAAAAAACAGATATATGGCTCAGTGTTGTACCTGCAGTTTAAAAGACAGAGAGGGAATTTCATGCATGGCATGATCTGCAACTGATACCCGTGAGCTCCAGCACCACAAATAAAGGATTCAAAAGCTTTCCAGTTCCTACAGTCACCAGACAAATGGGCCACTTTCTCCAAGTAACTCTCTCCAATCAGTTCCCTCCCGCTGATTTCCATTCCCAAGTTCAATACCGTCTGTGGAACAAGTTACCTTCCGGGCAAGCCCTGAGCCTTGCAAATTTATAGGTTCTGGCTTTATCTCATCTTAACCATTAAGTGGATTCAAATCACTTAACAGAACAGTTAGGATAAGTAAGTAGAGGTGGTAAGAGCTTAAGGAGAGACGTTTTATTTCCATTTTTTGTGGGATGCATCTTTTAAAATAGAGTTTCCCAGCCTGCGTGCTAGGGGGAAGCAGAGGCAGCCAACCTCAGATGGCTGTTATAGAGAGGGAGCACCGTGCCTGCAGGGGACTGCTGCCTCCCCGCTCTCCCCAAAAAACTTTTCTCTGGATCTTAATTGACCTAAGATAGAAGCCACAGAGGTTGAGACAACATTTGCTTTTTGCGCTCAAGAAAATCTAACCCTGTGCCTACAAGCTTGGAAAACATTGCTCCGGCAAGGTTGTATCTATTTATTCCCCTTGACACCTTTCACCTGCTCCCATTTAACTGGGCATAACTTCCTTTAATAAAAGAAGCCAGATAAATTTCTAAAACATTTGAATAGGGAAGGGAAACTTAACAGCCATTTTAAGATCTCTTCTGCAAACTGGTATCCAAGTTTGGTTGTTGGCTTTTTTTAGCACTCTACTCATTAAGGGGTTCCTAGACTTTTTGTTGCTGCGACTAACATTTTTATGAGTGTTCTGGGACAACAACAGAGTTTTAAAATGTAACGGGAAGTCTATGTGAATCTCCCTCATGCTGCTCCCTATCATCTTCTCAGTACATCATAAAAAATATTCCCCAGTTCCACCATAACAAAAAAGAAATAAAATTTTTTTAAAAAAAGAAAAAGTTCAACCTTTCTTTGCATTCTTTTCAGTAACTAAGCAATGTTAGAGCATAACAAGTAGCGCTCTCGCTGACTATTGTGAAATTTATCTCAACTTTAAAAATGTCAGTTTTTAAATATGTATGCACACACACATATCCACTCATATATACTGTCATATGCAATGTCACTACGCAAATTGCCCTCTAGTATTACATCACAACTTGCTTTGTCATCACCTTCGCAACACGTGTACAGACAGGCACACAAAAATCATTCAGCTGCCTGAAAATTACAACAAAATGCCATACTGTACCATCATTTTTAAATAGCTACCCTCCAGTGAAATCAACAACATTGACTGCACGGCATCGTTCACAGACTTGCCTTAATCCAACTTATTCTATCTATAGAAATGTGATTAGTAATAATTCAAAACATCAAAACATATAGAGAGGTATTGGATTCTGACATAATCTTTAAAACTCATAATTGTAACAGAATTTTAATACCTGCTAACATAGCAATGCAGACACTTCCCCTCCAAAGTTTTCATCAATGTGTATTAATTTGGGGATAAAAGTCAAAGAGCACCCAAGCATGCTGGAATCTACCTTTTCCTTCCAAGGCAGAACAAGGACCTCAGTCCGGCTGAGGCGCTTCCAACAATTGAACATACATGGTTTTGAAAATACTCTGTATGCTTTAAAAAATATTGTCTGTAACACATCATTTATATCATGAAGATATCATCATTCTGATTCAGTCAATATCATTCTGATGAATCACAGTCACTGAAAGGAGAAATAAAAGTAACTCCCACTATTTACCAGGAGTTCAAAGACTTGGCTTGAAGAAACAAGTGAAAACTTCCAGTACCTGAACTCTGTCACCTATAAAAAACTCTGAAGCATTTTCGTTCTACCTGTCACCACTTGTCAAATACTGAGACCTGTGCTCACCCTCTCAAAAAAAACCCCAACTTTCTAGAAGTTCCTACAATTCTTACTTCATCTGGGTCAAAATTCAAGAGTTGAGAAAGCAAGTGTACCTTCTCGGAAGCGCCTGGGCCAGGCAGCTACCTCACTGAAGCCCATTTGCTGATAACACACAATCCAGCAGCATCAGTCAAAAACCAGAGAAAGCTGTTCTCTCTACGCAGTTTTTTCCCAGCACCCCATTTGAAAATAATAATATTTTGCTTAAAAGAAAACTAATGAATTGTATGTGAAGTAAAACAATTGGAAGCACAATAATTAAAAATTGTTATGAAGTGATGTAAACCGCAACTTTGTGGTTCAAGTTTTTATAAACCAAAGAAAGCAATTAGCAAAAGATTGTTCTGATGCTTTACGTCAGAGAAACAAATCACATTGTGCATGTTTCAAGTTCATATGAGTAACAAAAAAAAGACAGGTTCAACATGGCTCAAGCTTCAAAAAACAAAACACAAAAAATCCCACTTCCCACCACCAGTGCCAAAAGCTCCCTCTCCTCCATTTTATTATTTGTTTTTTCAGCATTGTACTACTATGATACAGGAAAATATCACATTGCAGTAATCTCACTAAAAAAAATAACAGCAACTCTCTCTTATTACAGAATACAGCCCTTTATTTTCAAGGAATTTTCACATTACTGTGAGTTATCATTTAAGCTCTAGGCTCTTATCCGACTAAACATAAGATCTTTATCATTAAAATAATATGATGGTGAATCAACTTTGAAGTTATAAGCCTACATCAGCTTTTCAATCTCCTAAGTCTTTCATTTTGTACATGTTAAATTTCCTGCCTTCAGCAGACACCCAAGACATGCCATTCTTGAGCTTTAAACGGATACATCTAGGCTTACCTGCACACGATTACGTTTTTTAGTGCTACAGACCTGATCCTAAAAGATTCTTACAAGCAATTGTGTTTTCTCAGTTACGTGGTACTAATCAATGCTTGGAAAGTATTTCATAACCAGTAAAGAGCATTAGTATTTAGTTTTACTTACTTATAAAATAAAGTATTCAAAGTATTAAGGATTTAAAGCATTAACCATTTTTAAAATATTTAAAGAATCACCTTTCAGCTTAGCGGATATGTTATTTTTAACAAGTTGGCCACAGCTGCCATTGCCCTCCACACACCTCATCAGGGCTCTTCAACCTTGTTACTTTCTACTCTTAGAAACAGAAAAGCAAGTTATACCACAGTAAGTACGTACGTTAAACTATCAGCCTTTTAAAAAATCACACATGCACGGATTCTGAACCAAAAGAACAACTCCGTATTTCCACCCTTTTGGTGCTGCCAGACACATTTACTGCTCAGACAGGGGTAGGAGACACAAGGCATTGCTCTGCATCCTCGTGGCAGCTTTTCAGCTGCGGGTGTAACCTCACTGTAAGTCACATAAAAAACCATCACTCTGATATATGAACTCTAAAAAGCCTTTTTCCAGAAGCCCATGAAACACTTCCCTGATGCTTTGGAAAGGAGGAGAGCATTGGCTGAGGGATAACTCAGGTGCAGACACAGGAAAAGTGGAGAAGTGAAGCAGGCTGAACTAGGTTTCACCCTAGTGAGGACTCCGCTAACAACTTGTAAAGGGGAAAATAATAACATGGATGCAGTAAATTAAGGTAAAAGATGTTTGTTCATTTACTGATTCCTTTCTTAAATCCAACTGAACAAAATTACTATGTCCGAAACCAGAAACACTGCAGTGGGACTTCTTTTTCATCCTCAGTACGGGAAGTCCCTCCTTCAGGTTTTTCATTTCGATTAATCTTCAGATGAATAAGATTTATGACCATAAGCAATTCATGACAACATCAGTTCTCATCTGTGGAGATATTACTGCAATGCGAAAGTACTTCTGCATTACTAAATATCAGGAACCAGTACAGCAGAACAATTTTATCTGAACTTGTTTTGATACTGAAAGAGTTTGGCAAGAACCATAGTGAGCACCTGAAAGAACAAAACCTCCACTATTTCAGTATCACAGCTAGATACTATGTGATTAGCAGAAATATAAATAAATTCCACCTGAACGCAACCTATCTTCCAGAATCTTCCCTCCTCCTCATGTGTCTTTCCAGCAAATTCATCCTCATCCATAATCTAAACATGTTCCATTAGACTAAAGAAAACATAGACGGGGCCCATCAGGTTTCAAACAAGGGGTACGATATTCCCAACCCTGGCATTGAAAGATCTGCCTGGTACTACCACCCTTTGGCCTTGAGGACAACCTGCCACCTGCCCCATCCACCACCACCCAGCGTTCCCACACACCGGCCACCCAGGCACTGACGCCCGGTCACACACGGCTGGCCTCAAAGCAGGTGGGACCCCTCACCTGCTGCCATGGGCCTGGGGAACTGTGACCTCCCCAGCCCCAGCTGCCAAGCACAGGGCGGCGGGCTTTAGAAAGGTTGGAAAGTGGGTGCAGGCACTGGTGGTGGGCTGAAAAGCTGCCTTCATCCCACCCTTTGTAGAACCCCGCTAACAGCATCCACCACGCCACCTCAGCCAAAGCAATGGGGGGAAAAAAAGTGCATTTTCTCTGCCCGTCCATGAAAACAAGAGGGCCTGCACACTGCGAGGCACCGGGGAGCAACCTGGGTCCCACATGCTTCTGGCGGGCCCTGGGGCTGGGCTCCGTGCCCTCTTTCCCAGAGGAGAAGTCGGATGCTGGGAAGGGCACCCGGAGCGAGAGCGTCGGGCACCTCCGGGCAGGGCAGAGGGAAGATGCTGAGATGGAGCGGGGTTGGCCGGGCCACCACGGGGCTCGTCAAGGGCAAAGCCCTGGGAAGGCTGCGGACCGGGAAGGGGCTGGTGGTGACCGGGACCGGCCCGGGAGCTCCGCGCAAGGTACGGCCGGCACCGCTCCGCCGCCCGCGGAAGATGCGCGGCGCAGGGCTGAGCGCCGAGAGGTTCCTTTCCGCGCCCTGCGGAAAGCGGGCACCATCCCCGCTCCCCGCTTTCCCCCTCC
>JAOXJM010000012.1:103622590-103638914 GCA_026413425.1 Tringa solitaria | reverse complement strand
GAGCATTAGTATTTTAAGATTTCTGGGGCAAATTATGCCAGGGAATGCTAAGCTCCACTCCTCAGTAGTGAAAAAAAAAAGTAGGAAAAAAATTCTAATTCCGTGTGCATGGTTACCTGCCTGCGTGTAATTGAATTTTACATTGAAAGAATTTTGAAAAAGATTGTCCAAAATTGGAAAGGATTGTCCAATAAACAATGAACTATGAATTTGTCTCTGCATGTTAAGAGTCCAAACATGAGCAGACTCTCAAATAACAAACAGGCATGTCACATAATTAAAACTGTCTAGTGTAAGAGCTCATCAAGATTATTTTTAAATCTGAAAAAATCACAAGTAATAAACTTCCTACTTGTCACTGAATAAAAACTAACCATTATGGGTATTTGTTAAATACATTTACATTTCAAGTATAGTTTTAAGAAAAATTTAAAGCAAATCTGGAAGAATGACATAAAATGCAATTAGTCTTGGTTATGCTCTGTAAGTGAGATTACTGGTCTGACTCCGGCAAATTACAAAGAGATCATAAAGCCTGCAACGAAATGAAGCAGTTCCAAGAGAGTCCTACGCAGATCGTTGTAAACACACAGCTATGCAACAGGTCTGAGCTAGCTGGAATGAAAACATAAAACATCGCTCTGGAGTCCTTTGGTGTAATGGCTGTCAACTGTGCTCTGCTGCGGTGCCGATATGAGTTACACTCGGATTGGTAGCCAGCAGAGAGCTGGGCCTTTGCATCACAGAAGCACGGTCGCAATTTACACTTCTGCTGGCGGCATCAGCTCAGAGCAACGAGAAATGAGGCTGAGCAGATCCCAAAACACACTGGACCAAAACCAGAATTCTCCACGGAGCAGTATAGCAGTAAAATAATAGATTTATTACCCAAGTGAAAGAGCAGACGTCGCTGCACACACCTGTGTTTCAGCCAGAACTCCTTCCTCCAGCTGAGCCTACGCAATCAAGGAAACCACTAACTCCTCCAGGTCCTTAGTTCAGATCCAGTTTAGGCTGACTGTGACTGAAATGCATCATTCCTGACGGCGGGACAGTGGACAAGCATGTCCCGAAAACACTTTTCCTCACTTGCTCGTGCCTCGAAGGCAGGGAGCATCCCCTTTTAGTGAGACAATGAAACGCCTCCAGCCTGACTCCAGTCTGTTTTTTTTCCCTAAGTCCTTTCCGTCTCACCCCTCCTTGCCTTTCTGCAGAGCCTACTATTGCAACACCCTCTCTCCAAAAGGACAGGAGAAGCACATCCTCTCCCTTTTCTTCCCTTTAAACAGACACTGAAAAAGTCCTTCTGAATCCTGTCTGTGTTGTTATCACACCTTTGGCAGCTCAAGTGACTTTGCAACGTAAGGAAGCAGACGGGAGTTTGGAGTTGGAAAGGGAAATGGCTCCAGCACAGCTCTGCTAGGAAAGCTGCTGCCCTTCCATCCCCATCCCATAATGGGTGAACAGACACACAGCCCCTTCCCTCTCTCCCTTTCTTAATTTTATGTCCCTGCAGGATAAAGCTCCTTAAGAGAAGCCCTTAGCAGCTAAAGAAGAGACCGGGCTTGGAAGAGAGCGGGAAAAATAAGGAAGGGAAGGGAATGAAATGGTTTTGTGCACGCACACAGGTGTTTCACAGATTCATGGATTCACATGTCCCTGTATTGTGTAGGAAAGAGGGAGTTGAGAAGAAGGAGGAGGAAGTCAGCTGACAACTAGGTCCAGGCAAAAGAGAGAATACCTGGCAGGGTTGCTCCATACAGCAGTGTACATTTAAAAATAATTTTTAGATCTAGCACATTTGGATAGGAGTATCCGTCCCCAGAGCAACCAACAACAGAAAAACAAGTACCAATAATTTTCCATTCCAATGACCAGTGCTATAATTAGATAATAATGCTAGAAATTTAGTCTACTTTGAGGTGAAAGGGGAAAGTCATGCATGCTGCCCGACAGCTCAAGAAAAAAACCCCACCACTGTTAATTCATTTATGGGGACTACATATGAGGTCAGAAAGATATTTCTTTAGTAGTGAAAATTGAGTAACTCCAAAGAATTATTGCTGAACTAAAGAGTTACACCAAAGGCCAGACAGCTAGCCCCTGCTCATGTCCTTGATGACCTGGAGAACAGGCATGGACTGCAAACTCTGCTCCAAGCCAAGGAGTGAAAGCTGGCCAAAGGCAAGCGTATCAGCCAGTGTGAGAAAATCTCTAGTGCCACTGCTTGTAACACATCTGTTTCTTGGCACAAGAGGATAAGTTCATCTTAAAAAAACACTATGTTCATTCATAAGAGCAAGAACGCCACTGGAAAAGGAATACAAAACTTACGCAGTACATGACTTGAGTGCCCAGGATGGAATCCTAATATATTTGTTTGAAAAAATCTCAATTCTAAATCTTTGTTCAGACACCAGTTTGATTCAACATTGCATTATAGACTAAAAAATAATTTAAATATTTGTTCCTTTGATGTGGGGTACAAACTGAGATTTAGATGTGGAACCAATGCAGGCATGTGACCCGGGGAAATATTTTGGATCCTGCATAGGCATTTCCAAACTGGTTTCATTAAAAAAAAAAGCAGCAAAAAAAAAACAAACCACCCAAGACTTTCGACGCACGCTATATTTAGTGTCTTGCAATGGTAGCACGTGGAGGTTCCTTTCATAGCAACTGAGTCCTTTGGATCATTATCCAGCGATGTAAAATTTTCCATTTGCATTATAGAGAAGGCATAAACAAAAAGTTTTGGAATCCATTCTGGGAATAGATCCTTTAAGCTAAGTACTGAGGACTTGAACCTACCCAGGTAATACTTACTATGTTATCCTATTAAATCTGTATTTTTCTTTTCAAGTTATATTCTGCACTCAAAACTACTAAAATCTATCTGAAAAGAAGACAATAGTAACTGAACACACTGTTGGATCTGCGCAGCAGAAATGGAAATGCATGTTTTAATATGGCAAGTGGATTCAATTTGTGAGTACAGTCTGTTACCGTTCACAGCAACGTCAAGTCCATCTTCAGAGGAGCATAAGGAGCTCCACAGTATCAGATTCAAATGTTGTTATGCAGCTCTCTGACATTGTGGGATTTAAAAAGCTGGTGTATTTTTTTCTTCTGCAGAGAGGTGTGCTGGGATCCAGGCAACACATATGTGGCAGATCCATGACGCATCTGCCTGGAAGTGGCACGGACAGTGACAATGTGAGCACAAGTCATTGCATCTGTCCTGCTCGCGTGGGGCTTGTGTAGGTGGTTCCCAGCCCCAAAACACAGATGCAGCATGAGCAGTGAGGCCAAAGGGTCTGCACCACTACACCTTCCCAGGTGCTTGTGCACAAACCCCTGCCCACAGGGTGACTTGTTTGATTATTGAAGTGGGCATGTGTAAAGATTAGATCTTTGGTAAGTTTTACATAGGAATGCCCCGTGGGTATTTTCACCACTCAACCTGGGAGCCCAATCTTCCAATAAAGTTAAGAAAGAGCTGCAGGCACCTCCAGAGGGCAATCCAGAGCATATAATTAGATGGCAGCTGGGCTCCTATTTTAGGACCGCTGGATTTTTCCCTGAAGATGCTCACCTCTCCCTCCACTGACCCCTTGGCAAGACTAGAGGGATGACAGTGAGTGCCCTTCCTGGGTTACATGCCCATTACAAGCCCTTATGGACATTAGGGACAGGAGGGCAGCAGGCTGCCAGGACTCCCCAGCTCTTACCCGCAGTAGCATCCTGTGCTGTAAGGTTTTCCATCATTAGACTAGAGCCCTAGATACCTGCCATTAGGCTGTGCAAACAAGGCCCTTTGCATACTTGCCTCTCCTTAGTCAACTCAGCTCAGCTGGAAAGAGAAATCAGCACATTTGCCATCAAAAATGCAACAGCGGAGGGCAACAGGTTTTGATCAGCCCAGAACAGCATACAAAGTTTAGTTTGGACATTAAGGGAATTCCTGGATTTAGAGCAAACTATCTTAGAATGGAAAATTAAGCTCAGTGGCACAGCATTATCCAAGTGTGTATTTCACCCAGGTAGCTAAGCAAAACTCTGCATGACTTCTTGCAGATTGCAGATAGCCAACATCCCTTTGATGAATCTCAACATGTAATTTGCATTCACTTCTTCTACATGGTCAGAAAAATCCTGAATGAATATGAAGAGCACAGTGACAACTGAACTAAAGATCAGTTGTAATATTCTGTCCGTTTCCTAACACATTTCCTTCAGAAGAGAGGCCAAAAAAACCTAGAAGTTCTTGCTGTAATACAAGGACTAGAAAGACAAAACAGAAAAGACACAGGGAGGAATGCCTATAAAAATAAAAAATAAATTTTTGTTACTGTGATTGTGTGGTATATTTTTATTTCTGTAAGAAGGGACATAGTTGACCATAAGGCTAAACCTTACACTTGATCACCTTAGCCAAGGTGATAAAAACATGTTGACTTTTGTAGTTAAGGGACACAAAAGCATAAGCCAGCCTAAACACTATTACTAGCCCCCTTGGACTTCGAAGTGCAAATAGCCACATATGAGTGTGATGGATGTAGGATTTGGCCTGGACTTAGAACTGGTGACTCCAGAACTACAGCGAGGTATCTGGCTGAACCACTCTAACCCCAAAGTGAGAATGAGTCCTTCAAATCTCACACAAACCAGAGACAGAGCTGAGCTTTATCATTCTAGTGACAAACCAGGAAGATCTACTCCTTCCTTTCCCTTAACTCCTCCTGTCTTTTGCACATATACATAAGAAAAGTCTTTCGCCTTCTTGCAATCCCTTCTATGTATTTGCAAAGTACCCACAAATAGCTTCGCAGTGGTTATGTTCCAGGCTGTTCTCCTCTCACTATTTTCCATACCCATATGAAAGTGGCTTCTGTTTATTTCCAGAGTACAGAACTAAAACTCATGGAGGAGGATAGGAACTTTTTGGTTGCGATCAAATTTTTTATTAAGCATATGGTGCATGTCTCTTAGCAAATGAAAACATGCTAGATAAGAGAAACAACCTTCAGTTTCTATTTGGAGAAATGTTTTCCCTTATTCTATCCTGTCTGCTTTGTTTTGAAGCTTCCTCCTTGCAAGAAAAGCTTTTACAAAGACAGTAATCAAACGCCTCATTGCAGTACTTGTACTGGCACAAAAGCTGTGAAATGCCTCAAAAACATCTTTTCATAATAAAACAGCTATTATCAATATAAAACTCATGGCTGGTATAGTTATTAAACCACAACTTGAGGTTCTCAACCATCAGTTCTCTTACTTAAAAATGTACTTGTAAAGCAGTCTAAATATAGGAAGTGAATTCCCTATGAACCATGTTTGGTTTGTACTTTCCCTGAATACAGACTGGGGTATTTAGTAAAACACATGGCTTCTAAATTAGTGCTGAGCTTTTAGGTCTCAGTGTTATTATTACCTGAAAGTCGTGAGCAGCATAGTCAAGGCTTAGGCGCAATTTTTAGAAGCAATTTGTTGTCTAACAAACAAACTGCTCAAGCTGCAGGGGCAGAAATAGTCGCAGTCTTTTTGTGTGTCTGTGCTCTCCTCAGAGACATTGCATATCTAGGAGGGGAGCTCACCACACATCACGTCTGCAGCGATGCGGCTTGTTCATACGGAGAGGACAAGGGTTTACAACAGACAAATGTCTCCGAGTCTCCCCTTCCTACCAGCCTCCTGCGCCCAATTCAGATCTGCAGCTAACACCCACCCAAATTTGAGCTGCCAACCATTAAGGCATGCGGGTAGCACATTTGAGAGAGCAGTCTCCTTAAATCAGAGTTCAAATCCCAGGCAAACAGCTTGGTGAAGCTGTGCCTATCCACGACGAGCTGCTGTAATAAGGCACAAAGGCTGCTAAGGTGATCAGCAGTCACACTGTACAGGCCATGATCGGACCAGGGTTGCTGGATCCAGTGTCACAGGAAGAGCTACATTTATATTCTTGCAGCGCTTGTACTCAGAGATCATCTAGTCAAGATCACAAGACAGGAATGGTTTAGCCTTGACATCACTAGCAATTCTAAAATTGAAAAGCGTTTGTTGTTTTTCTCCCTCCCTTGGAGAATTATTCCCAATATTTTTAAGGAACTGTCATTTCCTGTAAAATAATGTTTATGGTGGCAGGCTCTCAGTCTTTCTGATGTTTTTTTTTTCGCAGAGTTATTATTTATTGTAGTTGTTCTTTGTTCTCTGTTTTTTTCTGACTTTCAGCAGGGCTGCCCCGTGCCTTTCAAAACTACAGAAATTTTACAGTAGAGTCGCTCAGCGTCATTTCAATCTATTTATATGAACGCTGAAAATGCCATCAAACTTTGGTGCACATTTTAAAGAGACATGTAAGATGAACATCAAAGGATGAAGATGTTCATATTATGCCCCCTTTCCGTGCCCTCATCTTCCCCTCCAAAAGCACTGAGCTCCATGCCACGGACATGTTTGTTTAAATCAACACAGTCCATGAAAGACATGCTTAGCTGCCTTTTGGTTTGCTGCTTTTCCTTAGATATTCCCATAGCCACCCCACATCTTGATCATCATTAGGTCCATTACAGACAGGTAGCGCTCAAGGGACACACACTCACAATGGAAAAAAAAAAAAAAAAAGATGCTGAGGACATTGGCATGACATGATGGATTCCTATGGCCACGTAGCTTAGTTCCACCTCTACCTCATGCCTTCTGGATGAAGCTGCTGCCCAGTTATAAATATAAGGCAATCACACAATTTCAGAATTTAGATTTAGATCTAAATTTCCTTGAAGGAACTTATATCAGCATTCCAGGTTAATCCTGACTAGAAAACAACAGACTACACGAACATACTTCCAAGAATAAGGAAGCATGCCTTGGCATTCTCAAACCTTCTAGGCTACAAAAGCAGCAGGAGGAAATTATTTGACCCCTTCACCCTCCTCATTAGTAATGCACTTTCCAATGGCTGGAGAAAACTCTTAAGAATTGCTTATGGTGGCAAAACATGTGCAATTCAGTAATGCAGTTTGTGGTAACCAAAAGGAAATCCCATGACAACAATGACTTCAGGGAACAGGTTATGGCTCAAAGAGATGAAAGAAAGGAATGAAAGACTCAAGTTCTGTGCTTGCCCCAGGAGATAAAACATTCACCAAAAGTGTATTGTGACCAGCGACCTGCTGGGGCTAAGATACTGAGTGCATTGGGTCATGAAAGGTGCTGACAGCATCTCCCCAGAATGTGGAGTTAGGGGGAAAGGAGGCATAATATTCTGCTAAGTTTTTACTAGGAAACACAGAGACAGCAGGCAGTGTTCTCCCGCATCCCCTCTGCTCTCTCTCACAGACACTTCCTTTGTCTGTACCAGCTGGGTTATTAACAGAATATTGTTTTTCGTTCCACTTCTCCTCCCTTTGGGCTTTCTATACTCCTGGTCACAGAGAAGAAGGTAAATAAACCTTTTTAATTATATAGTCTGTCAGAATTTTTCCATACTCACCCAATTTATTAGATTTTTTTGTACTTCAAATTTATTTTTAACCCCCTTCCCTTACACTTACCATTTTTCAGTTTGTATCTGAATGTACCAATAGAAAATAGCATCACCCATTCCCTGCAGAAACCCACAAACAATTCTTGCAAACCACATTTTACGAGAATGCCATTTTTTTCCCTTGGTATAGCAGAACTGACATTTCTATATACCTGAGAAGTGGTCCAGAAAAGGAAGATATTTAGCATTACCCTCCGTCTGTGCAAAATATTGTAGTTTTCACATCAGAGAACCAAACGCTTGGGCTCCTTGTCGGATGACTTTCACAGAAGTAGAAAATATATTTCTTACTTTCCAAGTAGACTTAAAATGTCACTAAGTTTAAACAGTTGATACTCCACAGACCAAATTCTGACTATAGAGGGAAATTATAATTTGGTGCATTAGCTTCCAGAATAGCATTACTTTAGATTTTGAGCTAAGTTGAATTGGTGCTGAAATGTGTATTGCTATATGACTCTAGGAAAACAGCTTTTCTAGCCTTGGGGCATTTTAAACACAGGGCTTGGAGTCAACTGACATAAATGAATACAAAGAGAGTTTCTGTGCTAAATAAGAAATGAATTCCTTATTTGTAGGCATAATGGCTCTGACACAGGAAAGATCAAATAGTAGCTCTTTTCTAGCAATATATGCATGCATATTTTCATTTGTACCATCCAGTTTTGGGTTACTCCCTCTGTGCTTACCATTTTCTGAAACTAACTCTTCTCCTTGGACCTAGTATCCTGCCAAAGACTCATCACTGGCTGTTCCACCCTCGCCCATGGAGATCTGGGATGATGGCTTCCCTCTTCAGGAACATATACAGAAAACCCTGGGCTACTACACTTGTAAATTCACTTTCCTGAGCACTTTCCCATGAAAACAAAGCAAATAGTGGAAAGAACAAAGCAAATAGTGGAGAGAAGTAATTACCAAATGAAGATATCCAGAGGTTTACTGTCATCAACTCACACTGACATCAACTCACACACAGGCTACAACCTGGCCACTGAGAGAATGAGAAATGTAACATATTTTCCAGCAGCATGAAAGAACAAATTTTCTCCTTTTGGGAAGAACATGTAACCTTCTTGTAAAACCCTGAGAATATATGTATTCTATTGAACTTTGTATTTCTCCTGTATGGATATACATATATAAAAATAGTCTGAGGAAGTGAGGACCTCTCCATAGATTTTTAGGTTCACCTAACAAAATGAGAGCTTACAGCTGCCAGCAGTGGGTAAGCCAAATATATTACAGAATCACAGAATCTTCATGGTTGGAAGTGATCTTTGAGATCATCAAGTCCAACCACAAATTACGACTGCATTCGGATTCAGATGATTTCATGGTGCCTCCCTCCTTCCCTTCTCCAGGAAAGGTAGTTCAGGTACGGAGCCAAGGGCACTTCCCCACTCCAGAAGCTCACTTTCAAAGTCCAGCTTTTATATGGATCCTGCTCCTACCTTCCTGCCATCACTTGTGTCTTTACCTGAAAGAATACTGCTTTTGTCTAAAAGCAGGAGGCAATGGAGGCTGAAAGTACCAGCCTCCCCTCTCCCCACTTCCCTGGTGTGCCTGTCCCTGTGCATTGCTCCCCCAAACCACAGAGAGGGAGGGCAGAATCAGGTACAGGGACTCCAATTGCTTTTTTGTAATGACTTGTGAGTCTGCTTTGGTCTCCCTGTCCAGAGCTGCCTGAAGAAGTCATTCCACCATGATTTTGGAGGCCATTTCAGTTTGTTGTCATGAGCAAGTGGTCCCTATGCAACCCCCTCCTTTCCCCACTCCAGCCTGGAGCAGGCAATCCCTCTGTAGTGGATCTGTGAAACTCCATCTTCAGCCTCAGCCCTACTGCACCTTTCAAAGCCTTTGCAGAAAGGAGCTGAGAGACCACTTGGATAAAGAAAAGGTGAGATCAGGGCCACTTTGCTCAAGTGAAAATGAACACACTAGATACAAGTTCATTGCCAAATTTAATAAAACGTATGCAAAAGAGGTGCACATGGTCTCCCTGACCTGCTGTAGAGGCCTTCATTGTGCTGCTGATGGCATTATGAGCCCTAGTTGGGATGTCTGTGCTCTCAGAAGGCAGCTTCCCATCCACAACTGCTGCAAGAAGAGGAGCTTGGTGGCGTGGATGGAGGGGCCAAGCAGACGTGAGGGGAGCCTGAGCACTCAGGCATCTTTTCCCAGAATCTGCGATCTGGCAGCTGTGAACTCACCTGTGAGGGAGCTTTCCGGCACTGACAATAGTGGGAGACCAGATACTAGCATAGCCATGATAGCAAGGAGCAGTGTCACAGATATCAACAAAACAGGACAAACCCCCAGGTACTGCCTCAAATGTCACATGGGTGCCACCAGTGGTCCTAGTTCAGGGACAAGCCTGAAACCACTAACAAAGTGGCACTAACAAAGGGACAAAGTGTCTCTTAAGAACAAATTTCTACTCTAATTCAAACCTGCTTATCTTCTCCAAGGGCCCAGGTATCTGCCATAAACACCACGGGCAGGCAGCATTGCTGCCACTGAGCACATTATTAACTTGGTTATTGTTATGCCTATTGGAGCACAGCATAGAGAATTCACTGAATTTTTGGCTTTAACCCCAGTCTTTCTGTGGAGGAGGATGGTGGTGAATAAAAATATCTTGGAAACCAACTGGCTCGATAAGAAGAGCCTTGTGGGAGGCAGAGAGTAGCTTATGCTCAGTGCTTGATTACCCCCCCTCCACTGAATGCTTTGACTGCAAAGTCCTTACTGCGTGGTCAGGAATGAAATGCCTTTGCTGTCAGGCAGCTCGAGGGCCATCCAGCGCATAGGCTGGGATTCCCAGGTTTAGAGGGCTGCAAGAGACCTTCTGCTGCTTGAGTCCATTTTTAGAACAGAGGCACTGCTCCCCATCAGCATCACCGGGACGTCTTTGGATTGTCAATGGCCAAGGAGATAAAACAGACTAACACCTTTCTGCTGTGACACACATGAATTTCTGTGGTGTGCAAAATTTGAGGAATAATGAAAATGAATATATCAATTCCTTTGTGCTGAATCCTCATCTGAAAGCAGATTTTAAAAGCAAATCAGCCACTCTGGGGACTCAGCTGTCATAATGTGCTATTATGTAAAAAACCATATGCACACAGAAATAACTTTGAGATTTAACTTTCCTTTTTGCATTTTTATATCCTCAAATGAACAATAAACCCCAAGTAACAGGTAGATTTTTAAAACAAAAAACAAAAAAACAAAAAAAAAATATGGAAGCTGGCTTCATGTCTTACTGTATCTGATCTTTTCAGAGGAAATGCTATAAATTGCACATGTGACTACGTAAGTGTGCTATGAGCACCCATTGAAAACTAGTTCTAAAGAGAAGAATGGGTTTATTACAGGCACTAATTTGCTGTGAATGTATAATATGTTCTTCATTTTTTTTCTTCCTTATTATCAAATGCATTAGGGTTAAATCTTTAGGCAACAAGGTGAAAGCCAGAAATGAGAAAGGCAAGAAGAGGAAGAAATCCTAAAGGACCAAACTGAGTGAGTGTTAGCTGGGCAATACCCCTGCCTGGAGAGTCCTAACAAAACCCCCTAGTTCTTCACAACAGTGAAAGTTTAGCATGAAAGATGCCACACTGGTTTAAGGAAAAAGCTGGGGAGTATGACTGGCCTGTCAAGTCTGTGGCTAGAAAGGAGATAAAACAGAAATAGAGAGAGGCAAGAAAAAGAAATTCATCTGTTCTCAGTGCTGTTTTCTGCAGTTTTTAGCCGCCATTGAATAAAGAATTCTCAAAAAGAGGTCTCCTGGGCATTCCATTGCCCAGTTCTCAGTGGTCCTTTTAGGCAAAGATTTGGCAGATGCTCACCTTGGCGGATCTGTCATCGTAATGTGCGTGGAGACAGCTGGGGCACATCTGGGGCATCCGTCACAGTCCTTTTGCTATAGCACTACATGATTCTGTGCAAAGGATAGCTAAGCAGGGAAATCTGTCTTCACTAAGCTGCACAGGGGCATAACAAAATAATACTTAAGGCCTGTGCGATGAAGTTGCTCTAACAATTCATGTTCATACATGGCTGTTCTCACGTCTTATTGTAAAAATTAGAAGCTTTCCTATATCTGTTCTTAGGATACAGGCAGACTAACGTGATTGTATCTAAGGAGCCACATGCTGGGAAAAATAAGCACTCTTTCAACAAGTTGTAACAGCTTCCAGCTATCCCACTTCTCAGAGTGAATCAATATGAATTAAGGACTGCCATTCCACTTCAGTCAATGCGGCAGCACGGATAGCTTTGGAGCTCTGTTGTTGAAGCCTATGTCATACTTAGACCACTCTGCATCCTGAAATTCCCCAAATCCGGCTCCTCTTTCGAACTCACAAGTTGTAACTGAAACCAACAAAAAGCTCTTTTAAACCTTATCCTTACCTAATTGAATATATTAGTTGTATATAGCAATTACATTCTCCTTTTTATAGTATAGTAAAGCACTTATGGTATAATAAAGTCTACCACACAGTGCTCAACAGCCCAATGTGTTGAGCAATTCAGGTTTTGGTGCCTCATGTAGGTTAGGAATTGATTTTAATTGCCTGGCGTAAATCACACAGTCCTACTGTAGAGAACCTTATTATTTCACTGGCAGGGCTGTTTTTAATCCCATACATTCATGGGGAATAAGAGGGAAGCAGAATGAAAAGAAAATAACCTGAAAATTTACTTTTGAGTAAGAGAGATTTGTTCTGAATTCAATGAAAATTTAACAAATGCTGCACACATTAGTCAGTATAATTGTCATAAACACAGTAGTAAAGAAAACTTTGTACATCATCACTAAACCTCAGTCACTGCAACTGTTTCAAGTAAACCTTGACAAACTATGTGAGACTTACAGCAAAGACAATTTGCAGTACAGATAAAAATTTCTTCTGTTTACACTCTCTGCCTCTCACAGCCAGAAATAATATATGCATATATTTTGCATGTATTTTTGGATGCGAGCGGTAAGAATTCTCTCATGAAGTTTGGCTCCCATTTGCAGATTTTCTGTGCTGACACAGTTTAGTCATTTGGCTTAGTATTAGCTTGAATAAAACAAAAACTAAATCAAAAATCAAAACAAAACATCCTGTGTTTAAGCAAAAAAAAGCACGCAAAATTGAAAATTTATTGGGAGTTATTGCCCTAATTATTAAGCTTTCATTATCAAAGATTGACCTCCAGAAAAATATTTAGCATTTTAAAGAGTGAAATTGAAGTGGAAATAGTCTGCACATGACTGTGAGCCACCATCCAGTTAGTACATTTATGGTGATGCTATTTTTTGTCTATAGTACACAACAGTTCCTGGGGGAATGTGAAGATGGCAGCAAAGAGACTGGTACCTCTTGTCTTTGAACACCTGGATGCCAAATTCAGATCCACTCAAAACTGATTTGCCTTTTTCTACAAATATCAGTCCTGACCCTTAAGATCTTCAGAAGTAAACTAAGTCCCCTTGGTGTGGCAGTATCATGGCCATTTTCATGAGGAAGAAGTAGAAAATGAGCATTCAGATACCAAAAGTCAAAAAAGCAACATTTAGGGTGATAGAAATAGATATCTTATGTTTGATTTAGTTACTAGGCTTTATAACTTCAAAGTTATACTTAGAGTCTCAAAACCTTTTTTAGTGTAAACAGAAGAAACATAATTCAGTTAAAATGCTGAAATAATTTGCAGAGGAAACCAGAAAATCATTTACATGTAATTAATTCCACAAATTTACCACTTCTCAAAATGCTTAATTATTGCTATAAGCATTTTTAAAGACCTTTTATGTTCCTAATTGGACTATCATCTGTACATTTATCAAGTCTGGAAAGGTTAGGTCATCATTTTTGAAACAAGGGAAAGTTAACCACCACATGCAAACTGGCTTTTAAAGTTCATGGTGCTGTCATAAAGGCCATGGTGATACTTAGTGAAAATTGAATCATGTAGAAGTCGATACAAAAAACCATATTGTCTTCCTTCAATAAGGAGCTTTTAATGCTGTGCCAGTTTATTTACCATCAACCTCTGCAAAGTCAGCAAGCTAATAAAGAATTTAGGATTTATGGGCCCTTTAATTCAGCATAGAAAAAATAGTTAGAAAGTGACAGACTAATAGGCCAATTATCTGAGGAATATTTTGCTTACTTGGCAGAAATTACAAGGAGATGCATAATAAAAATACCTACAGTAACCAATTTATTTCTACATTAAAATAAACTCATTCACGACTACTGTGCCACAGAAAGTACCATTAAAATCTTCAAAGTTCTTCCCTGATGCCAAACAAAAACGCTTAACCAGGGCAATATACAATATTAATATTGTTTTATGGTCGATTTATGTCTAGACACAAGCAATAAGAAGTGGAAGGATACTACAGAAATTACAGCTTCTATACAGGAAACAGGAACAAAGCCCCAAAGGATCGTATCTGCATTTGTCTTATTCCAGATTTAGAAATTATTATTTTTTCCCTATTAGGTATGGGTCTAAAATATTAGCTGTTTTCTTTGCATGAATGAACTCTGGACAGAGAATAGTCTGACAGGTTTTTTTATTAAAAAATACTTGAATAAAATTTTGCCTTCTTTATTTAGCTAACATAACCTAATTGTATCGCACTTCATACTGGCTAACAAACGAACTTCATGAAACTAACCACAAGTGTAAAACATCATAAACATCATATAATTTAGAAGTTTAAGTTCTGCTGAAAACTAAAGAAATGCAGACCACTAAGTCTCCAAAGTAGTAAAATGTGGTATCCCCATATTTTCTAATTCTACAGGCTTAGGCATGAGGCATGAAAGAAAGTTTAAGCTCTGTTTTTTCATTTTGGAGACTTTTTTTTAGACCATTTGTGCATTAATAATCATAGGAAGGCATTATAGTTCCAGTATGAAATAAATAATAGAATCCTAATATATTTTTCACATATAATTAATCCAATATGATATCTCCTCTGGGCATTCACTTTACTAAAAATAATATAGATAAGGAGGTAATAACTGCACAATCCCCTTAGTGGGTCATGGGAAAAATGTTATTAGAAAACAATACTTTATTCTCATGATTTTCTTAAAATACTAGTGACTCTGAATGCCCTAATTTGGGTCATTTATCACTATTTAGGTGTAAGGGTTTTGATTGGTAGAAAATGTGCTATTCATTTTGCAAAGCCAAGATTCCTCAAGATAGAACAAGCTGGACATTGTGAAATGAAGATATATGCATCATTTTTAAAGCTCTTAGCTGAAATTTTAGTTTGAGTTTGGAAAATAAGGAAAAAATCATAAATTAATTCCAGTAACCACGGTATAACCCTTGGACTGCCTTAGACTTAGCTTATGCCCATGTACAAGCTCCCAGGAAACCAAGATACTTAGCAGACTACAGTGAATTCTTATTAAAAAGTGACTTATTTATTAAATAAATTATTAAAAAGTTATTGAAAATTTTCCTCCAAGAACTCAAATTTTGGATGAGTGTCTGAGATACAGGGGCCAGTGCTATCCTGTCCAACTTGTGCTCCTAGGACTGTTGGTTTCCAGAATAGCGTTTGCAAAAAGGAAATTGTCCTGGTTTGAGGTAAAACAGAACTGATTTTCTTTTCAGTAATTTTACTTTTCTAGTTAAGCCTCTTCTAATTCTCTGAAATTAACAGCATATTCTTCAGACAGTGTCTGCTTCCAGAGTGATAAGGCCTGATGTTTATAGTGAATACAAAAGGAATAGTATGTCGAGAAGCTCTTGTTTATCCTTATTCCTACAAAAAACAAGGTCAGCTCACTTTGTTGTGTGCCACATTGGAGAGTCAGAAGCAGAAGAGCATAGAGGGGTCGCACCTGTGGGAAGGAGCAGACAGGAGAGGTGACCCAAACCTGACCAACGGGGTATCCCATCCCATCTGCATCATGCTCAGTATAAAAGCTGAGGGATTAAAGGGGTCAGCCTCCTTCTTCAATGGCCAGCACCTGAGGAGGACCCTGACTGTTCATCTGCCTTTGATCTCGATCCATGTGTTCCTGATTCCAGAGCTGGAATCCAGTCCCTGTCCGTCACTGAGTCCAGTCTGGGACTTTCCCAGTGCCTGCTGATGATGTGACTGTCACCCTAAGAACTTGATATTCATTTTGTATATACTGTATATATGTCATTATTTTTGTATTAATATTCTTATCTTTTTCTTCTTATCATTTTATTATTAATATTTCATTAAAGTAATTAAGTTTCTTTTCAACTCCTAAGTCTCTCTCTCTTACTTGTTCTCTCTCTTCTCTCAAGGGACAGAAGTTAAAGAGAGCATCTGTCCTTCATATTCGTGACCAGCCCAGCCAGTATAATTCAAAATAACATATAAGCTTAAAGAAAATGTTAATACTAATCTTTTTCCCGAATTATACAGTGGAATTTTTCACTTACCAAAGAAAATTCCAGCACACAGGGAAATACGCAGTGTCACAATTTTGTTTGTTCATTTGTGGTTAATGGAGTGGGTAAAAAGAATTATTATTGTGGTTTAAGCAAATGAATGAAAGTGTCCTTTTACTGAAATATAAATGTAGGTATAATGCACAGAAAATCAGACTGCTAAAGGGATCCCACATTAAAACAGTGGTTTGATAGCTTTGTTTTCTGCTTTTATGTGTCTGCAATGGAGTAATTTTTTTAATGAGGCAACAGAGACACACTTTCAGTAATCTACAAAATGCTTCATAGCTGGGACAAATAATTTCTGGGTCTTTATTT
>JAOXJM010000012.1:103583988-103606968 GCA_026413425.1 Tringa solitaria | reverse complement strand
CTGGGCAACCTGTTCCAGTGCCTCACCACCCTCACAGTAAAGAATTTCTTCTTAATATCTAATCTAAATCTCCCCTCTTTCATAGAATCAAGAGGGCTTGAACCAATTAGGCTCTGCAAGTGCAGTTTATCATATGGGTGTGCGTACATATGTATTGATGATGTCATATTCATTGGGAGCATTCATGCTACTATCTAAAAATAGGCTGAAAAAACCCCACATAGTTTAAAATTTCCTCACTTTTCTGTAAAATACCTCAGCCTCAATATTTAAGTCAGGGCCTTGCATGCATCAGTGGGCCTTAACGGCCCAGAGCAGCCTAACCTGGGACCCCTACTCGGATACCTGATACCTCTTGGTCCAATTTAAGCTCAGCCCTGGGGAGCTGATCCCTGCCTGATCTACACCACAGGAGTGCTAGTCCCAAGCCCTGTCTCTAGCTTTGTCTCCTGCTGTTGTTCACTGCACTCCCTGGATGAACCCCATCCCACGTTCATCACATCATCTTGTCTAACAGTTGCTGACTGTCCACAGGACTGGTCACTGTCACCAGCATGGCCTTGCTCCAAGGCTGTGGGATTGTGCCTTCTCAGTGAGATCCCCTGCATCTTGGTTGCCTTTTGCTCCCAGCTCATCCTCTTTTGTGGAACAGCCTGGCCTTACCGTTCCCCGGCAATTTTGAATACACCAAATGCTCTCTTAAATGAAAAACTCTATGCAGAGTCAAACCTTAGAGAAGAAAAAAAAAATGCTTGTCTTGCCAATTTAAGAGGAAATTAAGTTGCACATTTAATATTCAGACAAGAGAACTGCTGTGGCACCTCCAGATACTCCAGACAGCGTAAAGAATCAATTCAGACTGAAAGTGGGCAAATTAATACCATTGAATACAGTGGCTATACTGTATAATCTGTATAAACATTGAATGTCTTTCCCTCCCTTTCAGCAAAGATTTAATACAGGAGTCTGTGGTGAGCTGACATAATACCAAGATTTCATTTTATTTATAAAATACACTACAGATCATTTATTAATACATGAAGGATCATAAATAATTAAAACAGGTCTGTAATTGTCAAAATCAATGCACAAGATATATTAGCTGATTTTTGCACTTACACTGTGTTTATTCGCTTACTCAGTAATTTGGAGAAGTCTAGTTCACAATGCATTGCACCAGTAATGATGTTCTTCCATAAACATATTTTATAAGCTAAATTATCTGTTAGTAATGTAGACCTAGAGAGTCAGTCATACCCTGACAAATTCTCTCTTGTCTTCAAAAACAAACCCAAATCTCTCTAGTGTCTAAACCTAGAAGTTTTTAGTTCATGGAAAATTTCTCATAAAAGTCAATTGTGACAGCAGATTAAATCCAACAGAAATCTTACATGAATGAGGAATTTGTGAAATGTATAGGTTAATTTTTTCTTGTCATCACAGAGAGGAAAGGATAAGAAATTCCCTTCCATCCTTCTTGATGGCTTCCTTTTGCAAAGCTGATGCCAGAGCAAGCTATGAACAATAATCCATGCAATTTGGAAAAAGCTGCATGCTGAAAGATATTTTTTTCATACAGCATGATTTGCTTTGTGGAACTTAGGAATGGTGCTAAATATGTTAGTGTGTTATTTACCAGAATATTACTTGTTAACTATGTGCAGAGGTATGTGCATGCCTTTTTTATACACCATCCTCCGAACATTCATTAACTGTGGTCTTACGGGGCTGTACACCCAAGAGGTGGTGTGCAGGGGAAGGGGAGGAGGAAGTAAACTTAAACAGCAGCCATCCAATTAATAAATTACAGTCTGTGAAAGGGCATCAACCACAGGTGTGTCTTTGTATACCAGCTAGGTCCCAGGTGTTCTCTTAGGGCTCTGGCATAATGTGACGTATCTGAACAGCTACCAACACAGGAGGATGGATGTCTGTAAGCCCCATCGAGCCGAGAAAAAGATTTTAGTCCTATATGAAATTTTAGCAACTCAAACACAGGACAAATCCTCCATAAGAATAAATCTATGTAAATACACTGTCTGCCATGGAATGGAAATGATTTAGAGTAGTTAAGATGTGAGCTATTCATTTAACAGTGCATTTTGATTTCAAAATCCATTCCACTTCTGCACTTCTGGTTGAACTATATTATGACTTAGTCATTCTTTGGAAGAAGCAACCAAAGCCATGTCATTTCATGTAAGTTATGACCCAACATAATTGACTTCAAAAACTTCAGTGTAAAATATCACCACAAGAGCTTGAAAGTAAAAAAAAAATTTAAAAACCCACTGTTAAGAACCTTCCCTTAACTATTGGCATTGAGGTTATAAGGCCACTTCCAAGCAAAATCTTAAAAACATTTTTTTCACAGTATTAATGAAAACCTTTTGCTGATAGAGTGCAGGCAGAAAAATCAGAAAACACCTGGTTTTTCTCCTAGATGATTTTTGGACTTCACTTTCTCCAAAGCCTCTCACATCTGGGCTGTTTTCAAGTCTTGCAAGTTTTTCTTTGAAATACCGCCAAATACAGTCTGTTCTCCCTGTTGAGATTTACCCAGTCACTACTCATCTCACGTCCCAACCATTCTGTCTTCCAGGTGTCAGCCTTGTTTCCCAGTATTAAGCTGGCTTCTCCAAATCCATTCATAATGCTGCTGTCAGAATTACCTTTCTGCTTTATGACTTGTATCACGATGACTCCTTTGCTTCTGCATTTACCACTCCAGCTAGTAAAAGTTTTTTGTCTAATTATTTAGGGCTCTTGATGTTTGGATTAATTGAAATACTCTTTGTGCTAGAAATAGCCTCCAGACCTTTTTTTAGCAAATTGAATACAATATAAAGCATTTCTGGAGGAGGTGGGGGGCGGGGGGGGGAAGCCAATCTGGTCTGGGTTAAAAATCATCCAGTTTAAAAAGCCTTCAATCACTTTATTTAATTCTTTCCCTGTTGCCATTCTTTAAAATGAAAATGAATGACAATATTTCCTCGCACCCTCAGACATAAAACAATGTTACTTCAGTAAGAAAAGCAATAGCATCCTTCATAGTACACAAGCACCTCTTTGCAGGCACTACAGAACTTCTTAGAACTTTACCCACAGCAGGACAAGCCTTGCAGCCACTCCAGGAAGAGCTCTTTGCTGAAAAGAGCCCAGCTGCCTGCTGCCAGGGAACAGGGAGTGTGGCACAACAGACAGAAGCTGGGAGGAGTGGCTGAAGCACTAGAGAGTTGTGCTGCCACTGAGAGGGACCTCGACAGACCAGAGAAATGGGCAAACAAGAAGATTGCCTCATGAAGTTCAACAAAGGCAAGCATGAAGTCCTGAACGCTGGGAGTAATCACCCCATTCACCAGTACAGACTGGGAATTACTGGCTGGAAAGCACCTTCGCAGAAAAGACCTGAGGGTCCCCGTGAACAGCAAGGTGACCATGAGCCACCTGTGTGCCCTTGCTCCTGAGAAGGCCAACAGCCTCCTAGGCTGCATTAGGATGAGCATTGCCAGCAAGTCAAGTCAAGTCAACCTTCCCCTCTACTCAGCTCTGATGAGACACAACTGGAGTGCTGTGTCTAGTTTTGGGCTCTCCAGCAAAAGGCCACAAAGATGATTAAGGGTTTGAAGCGTGTCATACAAGGAGAGGCTGAGAGAGCTAGGAGTTTTCAGCTTGGAGAAGGAAAGCGTCAGGGGGATCTTAAAAATTTGCCAAATACCTGATGAGAGGGAAGAAAGAAGATGGAGTCAGACTCTTTACAGTGGTGTCCAGTGACAGAACAAAGGGCAACAGGCACAGATTAAAATACAAGTAATTCCACTTAAGCATAAGGGTGATTGAGCACTGGAACTGGATGCCTCCCTCTCTAGTCAAGGAGGTTGTGGAATTTCCATCCTTGGCAATATTCAAAACTCAACTGGAAACAGCCTGGAGCAACCTGCCCTAGCTGGCCCTACTTTGAACCAGGAGATTTGTATGGATGAGTTCCAGAGGTGCCTCTCAACCTCAGCCATTCTGTGATTCTGTCTCTGCTCCAAAGAATAGGAACAGCTCAAACAAAAAGGAAAGTCGGAGAGATATCTGCTTCCTAAAAGCCTTGTGGTGAGCATATTGTCCGGTGATATGAGAGTCCAAAGCATCTGGTTCAGATCAGGAAAGCAGGGTAGCGCCCAGACCAAGATGTGGCTGTCGAATCTAGGGGGAGAATCTCTTTGGGGAAAGGCCTTTATTTATTCCTGAAACACCCCAGGCAAATGCTACCTGGTGATCTTTTCAAAAAGGATGCCTTTCTGTAGAAAAATACTGACTTGTCGAAACAATCTGCTACAAACATTTCAGTCAGGTGCACAGATAAACACCTCATTTCCTTCTTCAGCGTGTTCTGAAGCTTATGTCATCAATTGCTATAAAGTATAGATCCTAAAAGTGCAAAGCAAAATGAGTACAATGTACACTTCCATATATCTATCTATCTTAAAATGTGTTGTGCTGTTAACACAAGCTAGGGAAGGCATGTTATTCAGGCCTCTTAACCACAGGAATCCTTTTCTTTACTAGGCCTACCTGTTTCTGGTAAAATGGAAAGTGATAGTCTTAAGCTATTATAGCGCAAGTGTTCTGCACGGTTCCTGAGTCATAAGTTTGAAGAGACACTGGCACATGTTTTGCTGGAGAGGTGTATTACAGCACCAGACGCCTAACGTTGGCTTTGCTCAGAGCAGGCTTCCAGCTGAAACACTAGAATGGAGGGGTTGAACTCCTGCAGCAAAGCAGACACACAACAGTCAGCAGGCTTAGCACTACCTACCGCTTCTTGCTTTTTCACATCTGTATGTAACTTGTGCTCCATGATCATCCCCTTTTATTCTTTTGCTCATAAATATTTCACTATATTTTTGGGTTTTAAGATTAGGGTTTTTCAAAGTTGGACATAGCAGAGAGAGCTGTCTCCCCATGAGATGAAAAAACGCAGTGTTTCAGGTGATCTACCTTGCTGTGCAGGGCACTGGGGCAATCCTGATCTGAGTTATGTTGGCTTTTGAAGGACGTACATCGTGGCTGAATCCTGCTGAGGGAGGCATGAGATGTTTCACTCGACAATTTTCATTTTTGTGAAATTTCACATCCAAACGTGACAGTTCAAACTCTTGCTCTGTCTGTAGCACCTCTTTTTCCCTGAAATGTCCAGACATGAGTATAAACTGTATACTTGAAAAATATGACCATTATTTCAAATAAACTATAAAAGCATCAAATGAAACAACTTTATGAGGAATTAGAGGACAAATTGCTAGAAAAGGCGTTGTCAACTAGAACAATAATCAGAAGATTATTGTCTTTCTTCCAGGGTACTCCAGGCCTTGTCAGAAATTTAGATTAAAGGTGAAATAAAACCCCAAGAATATCTAGAATCTTAAGAAGGAATCAAGCAGTGGTTGTAGTTAGAAGGCAATTTTTTTAAAAAAATAAATCGAACTGTAAAGAAGGGTCTTTATTCTATTTCAAACATAGAAAAATCCCTGAGGCACTGAAATTTGCTTTTCCCTTAATGTAGTCATGATCCTCAAGAAATATTCTGCCTGCTCCTAACAGCAAGCCCCAGGATAACTGTGACAGTGCAGTAGATTGGGCAGGGTATTATATCAAATTAATCAATTTCAAACAAAATGAGTAAATACATGTTCTGCAGGTGTTTACAGTATAAGATTTTAGAAAAAATGCTACTTTACGTCTGAATTTAGAGGCTTACAAAAAGTATCGATAATTCAGAAAGGTTAAAAATAAGTCATCTTAGGGAAGCAACAAAGGAAATAGCATTCAGCATTTAAAGAAGAGGAACACACCTCTGAACAGAGAGGTTAAACCTGTGGGTTTTCCCTTCTCTCTGTGATTCAGCCAGGCAGTCACACACTGAACCTTCTTGTATCGTGATGCAGCTTCAAGGACACCACAGTGTGTGCGACCACCCCACAACACTTCTTCTGTTCTAATCCACCTCTTACAATCTGTTTCTTATGCCTCATATCTTCAATACCATGTTATTTTATATACAGACAATCTTTCGTAATGTGTAGACAGCAATCTATGTCACTGCTCCAAAATATTCACACCTTGCTGTGACAACATACAAACAGAGAACTGGAGAGGAAGCTGGTTAAAAAGCAGCACTCATATACGGAGAGGAGTATGTCATCAGATTCCAGTTTCCAAACACATCTCTACAATTAGTGATTTTTAATTCATTTTATTTTAGTAGGCATTAAGAGCTCCCTGAGCTCATCTAGAGACAGAGAAGGGTTTGTGCTGCTCTGAGGAGAGCACATCACACATGGGAAATGGCAGCAGAGCTACAGGAGCACTGTGGTGCCCTCACCCTGTCTGCTACTCCCATTTCACTCCACCCTGCCTGCCCCAAAATCTGAGGCATTAACGGCTTCAAAAGTCACTTGCCAGTGCGGAGCTCTGGTGAGTTTATGCTTTCCTCTTCAGAGGAAATTCAGAGGAATTCCTTTTCAGAGAAATGCAGAATAGAATATCTTGCCCTTACAGATTCTCAAACTCTCTCGTTTTCTATTTATGGAAAGCAAAACTGCAAGAAAATACCCAAAGTACAGACCTGTCAGGTGCTCACATCTGAGTATGTTGCTCCTACAGTCATTTCATGCCCTCTCCATGGAATGACATGCCTGTGCCAGCAAGGTAGGCTGACCAGCTGTGTCACAGCAGATCTGGTATTTAATAATAATCAGCTAATGATTTTTAAAGGGTACCTAGTAGTATCCATAACCAGCACTACACAAGCAGGGGTCACTAAGGTCAGCGCAGGCTGCTTACAAAAGCAACTGCACGACGAAATGAATGTGGCCACATCTACAAGTGGTTAGTTCCTATGTGACCCCATTTTGCTTTCACCCTATAAATCAGTGCACTACATCCATATGGTAAAGCTTTTCCTCCACAAATTTGTCAGGCAAGACTAGGCCCATTAGCCCCGTTCTGCACTTCAGATGCAAATCCCACATACTTGATAATGGTCATCGTGGCTTCCACCTGTACAACACGGGCAGGCCATTTCAGGGAATAGATTAATCTGACCTGCTTTTGTCACACAGAAGCCTCGCATTACTTTAGCTCATGAAACCAAGCTAAAAGAGCATAGAAGGAACAACTGAGGTACAGTTTAACTAGAGGAAGGTGTCCTGAATGGATTTAAAACATGATATTAATGCAATCATGTATTATCCTGCCATGCATGTCTACATGAGTATAAATCTAATTTCATCTATGGTACGTCTCTTTCCTTTGGAAATGCTGATACATAATGTTCTTGATTTTGATCTACAGGCCTCTATTTTAAACACTACATAAGCACACAGAGATCATGGCGAGGATACACTGAGTCTTTTGGAAACAGGTTGGAGATGGCTGGATCTGCATGCAGGTTCCTTCAGGATCTGTGTCACTCATGTAACAAAGTGTACACTCATGGCACAGGCTCCGTCACAGACTGATTGAAACGTGGGAGCTTAAAATTGTGCCCACAGACAAACAAACAAAATCCCAAGAACAAAGATAGCAGATTGCACACCAGACACCCATCCTAGAGACCTGAAGGCACCCCGTGGGACCCCACAAAGTGGCAGGGGAGGGCCTGGCAGCTGGGGCCTAGCCCACCACCCCAGCCAGGAGCAGGGCAACCAGGGACACCAGGGCATCCCCAGCCCCAGGCATCAGGCACCTCCTTAGGGACAGGCACGGGCCAAGGTCAGGTCCAGCCATGGGCTTGCAGGTGGGTCTGGCTCTGCGGCACCCGTGGCCAGGCAGGGCAGTGCTGTGGGGAGCTGGAGACCAACCCTGCTGTGACTTTGCTGGGGCAGGAGCTGGTGGCCCTGGGAAGCTGAACTGGGGTCCTGGGCCATGAGCAGGATTGGGGAGCCCCAAGGGACAGCCAGTGAGGTCCAACGGCAATGGTTCAGTGGAGCAAAACAACTACTGCTGAGGAAGTTATTATATTCCACTCGCTTCGGAATTTTGCTGTAGACTTGACTGGCTCCAGCCCATGGCCTGAGCCCTTATGAGCAGGTGGACACACAATTTGTGCTCCCAGAGTACATACACTGACTTGCTTTCATCTAAACGCAGTCTGGTCCTAGCACTCCAGGACTGTTTTGCACCCTACTCAGCGAAAATTTGGAAATTTTGCTTCAGAAGCACACCTCTGACATGGACTCAAATACTAACAAACATGCACCCAGTACTCTCCGCCCTACTTATCTTTGGGTCTGATTTTGTTTTGATTATTTCTAGTCTTTGTGCACAGGATGCAAAAAGAACAACCTCAGACATTCCTGTTGCAGAGGTGGCAGTTGTGATTTAATATTTCATAAAATGAACATGTTTTCTCCATCCCTACATAAAAAGTGGAAATAATAAAAAAAATACCTTGCACAAAAATATGGAAAGAGCTACTTGTAGGAAATTCTTGAAAGGTACTGAAACCGAGGGACTTTAAAAGCTAGACTCTGTGCAAGTCGTACTGAAAGCTAAAACCTGGGACTGGTTAAATCTCTTTAGAATTCAGGCATGAAATGTCTAGTATTACAGTGCTTGCTTCGTACAAGTAATGACTGCTTGGAGAGACATTACAATAATTTTGTTTCCTGAAATTTTCCCCAGTCCATTTTTTAAAGCATGTTTTAAATAAGTAATACATTGTTTGTAGATGTCTACCTTTGAAATTTAGAAACTGAGGCAAATAAAAGTTAAATAAATTGTTCAGGGTCCCATGGAAATCTGTGGCACAATTTCATTTTCAGCAGTGAATTATGCTGTGCTCATTAATAACAGAAATTATAGTGGTCTGAGTTGCCATTTAGCTTTTCTCCCTTTATAAAAGGAGGAACTTTTCCTATGCGAGAAGGGGGAACTTTAGAAAAATAACTGCATTATGGAGAAATGCTCAAAATAAATCACATTCCTGCTGAGTCCAGGATTAAGCCAAATCTGGGGGATGCCACTGAGTAAGAGATCCCAGTGACAGCATTTCTAATAGTGTATTTCTGATAGCACCCTGATATTAAATTGTCAGCAAAATACAGAATTCCTCATTATTAGCATCCCAGCAGAAAAAGATATCCAGGGGACTTAACTGGGAGAAATCAAACAGCCTTATGTTGGGCTCAAGCAGATTTTAAAATGTAGATTTACTATTATTTGAGCATGGATAAAGGTAGTGCATAGCTAACAAGGAGTTGACCAAAACCAGGTGAATGAAAGATAAAAGTTATGAATATGTTTTGTTAGTATCTATGTGGAAATTCATATACTTTGTTAATGCATTTGAAAATACCTAAAGAAATAATTGGTTCTCGCAAATTCCAGGCCTGTATCTTATTTTTCTCTCACCACTATTTATCACAATGGAAGTGATGATGCATAGCTCTCATCAATATTTTTTAAAAAAATATGTGGGCTGATTGTAGAAGATACATATTCCTTAGACACAGCTCCTCTTTTGAATAAATACACCCTTTACTTGTTAGAGATATGGATGCATCCTTTATTCATGTTCAGCTCTGAATAAACTCCCACTTATTCACCACCAAAGCTAGCACTCCCTCTGATTTCAACCAGCTGTGAGGCACAACACCATGTAGAGAAAGTGCTCAGGGTGCCCCGAGCAAAGAGCAAAGCACAAGATAAAAGTACAATAGAGCTCTGCAGAGAGAGCTCTAACTCCAGAACAGACACTTTTAAAATGAAAAAATGAGTTTATTAGGACAAAATGGAAGATGCTGAGGACAGTGTAATCATTCTTTGGAAAGTTTTACTTTGCAAGATGGGGCAGGTAGGGGCAGATGTTGGGGTTTTTCAGTGGTGGGGAGGTTTTTGCAAGAAGTATGGAGTGAAATTTCATCATGGATATGCTCAGTGCAGCGCCACATGCTCTTACTTTGAACTAATGAGGAAACCACATTGAAAGACAGCAACAGGGAATAAAATGTCTCCAGCTGCTGTGGCAAGACATGCCTCTGTGCACTGTACTTCACATAATCCTAAAGAATATAATTTACCTGGTTCCAGAAGAAAAAAAGAGGGATGTATGTGCATAATATATTTTAAAAATAAACAACACCCCCCCCTAAAAGCTAGTAGGCCATGAGATCAAAAATTAGAACACAGCCTGCCATCACGGAGGTATGCAATTAAGAGTGACTGAGCTATGAAAAGACCAACACAATCCCAAATTCTTTACTGCTTAAAATGAATGTGAAAACCCCATACTGACATCTTTGCCCATGTGTCTAAAGATTCTACCAGCGTGGCAGCGTCAAGCACTCTGCAAAATCTTGTTTAACAGAGGTATTTGATGTTGACCTCAATTAATTCTAAGTGAATTAGAGATGAACACCACATAGCTGATACATACTTAAAACAGCCACAAAACCACTATAGTTAGAAGAAAAAAAAAATCAATTAGTGATACAAACCCTCAAGGCTTAAGGGCATCATCAACTATTAGCTGATGAGCTTAGGAAAAAAACTTTCCTTATAAGGAAGTACTGGAAATATTTGCGGCCCTCGAGCTACTGGCAGCAATAACACACCAGATGAAATGGGCTGCTATTCTGATCCAAGGAGGCCAATGCCCCTATTACACTGTTACATTGAATTCAAAGGAATTAGTTAGGGTGAGGTGACTTTTTAATTTTTGACATTTCACACAGAAATCAGGCGAGTCTGTATCTCAGCGATGATGATGATGGTGTCATGACTAGGAATTTAAAGCAGCATGGATGGAATTTCCTTCATTTAGGGAACCCAAAAAGCCCACAAGAAACATTTAATGCACTGAAATGGTTTTTATGAATATAACAGTGTCATCTAACATGAAGTTTTGCCACTTCTAGAGTAGAAATCAGCTAATCTAAATTAGTGCATGCTTTCATGCAGGAAGTAAAAAATAAAATAAGCATATCCTGTTAGAAGTACAGGGGGAATTTCAGGTAGGCAAAACTTGATTATATGAGATGGAATACAGCCAGTGACACCAGGTAACACACTTATTCTTGTGAAATGTGCTGTAGGATTTTCTTTTAATAGTTAAACTTATTCTGGACCTTCCTTTTTTATTTCATCTGAAAGATGGAGAATGTGCTCATTTTTGTGAAATCAGTTATAACGGATATAATGAAAATTTACACAGGTCTTGTATAACTGGATTTAACGGCTAGAATCTGAAGTTTAGGTATGGACAGCATTAGGCCACAAAGGCACCTTTGTATACTGTCGAAAATTTTTGGCAGAGAGTGGAGACAAGTGGCAATAAAAATTAAAGTGTTGAGACTGTCTTTTAAAATACTTCACACACTTCATAAATAAAACTCTGTATTTTTAGAATATTAATAAAACTGTCCTGCTTCTGCCCCTCTGGTTTTAAGTATAGTACCTATCATGTCCCTTTAAAGCTGTGACCTTGAAAAGGGGAAGAAGGCAGAAAGCCGAGCCAGTAACAGGGCTCATATTCTAAAGAAACAAAACCAGAAAATGGTTGAAATACCCCCCACCTCAACAGTTCAAAGCCTACCCATCTAATTTCTAAACAGCACTAATTTATATGTGTGTGTGTGCGCGTGTCTAATGCCAACAAAATGACATTGGAAATTACATATGATTTCCGTATTGCACAAGGGTATAGGTAGCTCGTTGAACCATGCGCCAAATTCAGTGAATTCTTCGTGTGTGATGGCAAGCACTTGGCAGCTGATCACTGTCGATCAGTGCAACAGTTAGTAGTGGTGCTCTACACCAAGGGCTGACATTTCTAGCTCACCAGATTTAATTCCTGCCTCATGCCTTTGGGATCATTCTGCTGCGAAACAACTTCATTAGCCTGCCACTCAAAGGCAGAAAGAACACCATGCTGTACAAATACCAAGTAAAGAAACCCAAGAGCAGTGGTCAAGGGTGCACCCACTTCTCGTACAGGCAGCTCTTTGCCATATTGATTAAGGCTCATTGAAAGCAGAAGCAAAGGAGATCCTTTGCAGGAGTATTTATATCCCACACACTAGCATCATGAAAATAGTAAGAAAAGTCATTCTGCAATAGTAATTTTATTTTTTTCCCCCAGTTTCTAGGATCTTTTTAATACATGGAGCAGTACGAAGTCATGCCGCAGACATCTCACATTACACCTACATATGGCTTTCTTATCACCCTTCTTTGGCTGTTCAGGTTCCAAAACAAACAAAATCCTCTTCCATTTGTTCATGAAAGAAAATGTGTTCATACTCATGTTATATGGTGAAGAGATTCCAACCAGGGTGATTCCTAGTTATCTCTGCAAAGGTGAAAAAAACCTCACTACAAAAAAAAATCTCTAGCCATGGGCCTCAGAAATGGAGCTTTACTGTTGCAGAACCATCTATAGGGCCTGGGACAGAGTATATGCCAAGAGTTATGATTTTCTTTGTAAAATCTGGACCCTGACAGCACATGATGAGTTCTTGGTTTTACTGGTTCCCATTTATGCCCCTTCCTCAGCAAATGACACAGATCATGCATAGGCAGAAGTGTCCCAGCAGGATGTGACACTACGCCCAGGCATCCAAGTCAGGGATTTGACAGGAGGCCTCTGTGGGCCTTTAGTCCCAGAGAAGTTAAGACACTGGAGGAAGAAGGTGCAGCTGAGAGCATTATTAGGCTGTGGGGTGGGGCTGACCTGGTACCTGGGCTTAGCCAGCTGGTGCTTCACCTTCCCTGAAGTTACCTCCAGTAACTGGAGTGAGTTCCCTCAGACCCAAATTGAGTGTATGCAGCTTAATAAAGGTAACTTATATTTTCCAATATACTTTATGCAGTAAACATTTTTGCTCTAGAGTTTTTATCTTTTAATCTCTGGGCTTTCAGTTATAAACTATTTTTCTCAGGTATGGACTTTAGAATTTTGAAATAGAAGATGAATCACATATGGTATATGCACAGTCCTGGAAATATAGACATTTCAGAAGTTCATCTTTGTCAGCTTGGAACTGAGTGGGAACTGTCTACTGAAAGGTCTAACTCTTGTTATGTGATTGAGATTATTTCTTTTTAAATTGGATTCAGTAAATACAAAGTTCTCTGATAAATAACTGTCGCAAATAATCTAATCTACCTCAGCAACCCAAACCAGTAAACTGGACCAACGACCAATGTCATAAAACCAAATACATATTTAAGTATCAAATCCCCTGTTTTCTGAAATTTAGGAATTTAATATATGAGTATGTCTACATTTTCATCAGCAGAGTATCTTCCCACTGTAGTAATCTAACTCACATGTATATTGCCATGATTTAAATTCAGTTCCTAAAAAGAAATTACTTTTTTTTACAAACAAAAGTACTATTTTGGAACACGTACTGTTGGGATAAGGGGCATACTTAAGGTAATACCTTTGGAAAGCTTTAGGCAAAACCAGAAAGCACAGATTTGGACCAGAACACTCCTTGTGTTCAGAGGTGCTCAGAGGAAGATTATTTTTATTCAGGTCTCTCTGGAAATTGTTCCTGTAAGCACAAAATCTACTCTTTGACTAGCTTCTAGCACTTCAAAGTCTGGGCTCGTGCCACAGGATGAAATAGCTATTGAGTTCGAAAGGGAGCAAAAGCTTTCTGAAACCACCTTGCCAGCATGACTCAAAACAACTATGAAGGGACCATCTATAAAGCTTGGAAGTTAGTTTAAGCTCTTTTCACGCAGAATTTTTTACCTTTCTGCTAAAACTACCAGAAAATATCAATTAGTGCTTTAGAAGTGCTGGAATCTCCAACTAGCCTGAAACCACCAATTCACCTACTGGAGGGCAATGATTTTTTCATATCTTTGCTTACTGTAACAGTAAAGATTTAATACCACGTGATCTATAAATTCTTTATATTTGTCTTGAATATTAATTGCCATAACAGGAAAACGATTGTGCTGCACAGCCAGTACATGGCCAGACAGTAGAGAAAATATTTCCACAGTGAATAAATGATATACAGGACATAGGTATGCATGAGTTTATTTCAGGTGATCAAACAATTAGCTGTTTTTTGAATTCCTGAAAGGAAAGTTCATAGTTGCCATCATCAACAGCAGGGTTTTTTTCATTTTCTGCCAAGTAAACGGGTATGTATACAGATTTCCTCTAGTACCATAGCATCTACATTCAGAGTATGAGTAAAACATTTGATAAATGGAAAAAAACCCCACACTTTAGCCAAAATGAGATTGCATTAGTCATTTTAAAAAATCAGATAACAACAGAAAAGAAAAGCAGTGGAGAAAGGGGGAAAACAAACGTGTATGTGATTCTGTTTAAAGATCTGTCAAATATACCTTGACTACATCTTAAACACATACACGACAGAAAACAGAGGAAAAATCTGTACTTTATTTTGTGTATTTCTTTAAATCATGCATTTATCAAATCTTTTGTATTTGTGTTTATCTACAGAATCTAAACCTACTGCTCATACATATTTTAAAAATCTTTTGCTTGATTAAGAAATAGGCATTTCATAATCCCGTAGCACGAAACCTAGATTTTTGTCCACATTTTCTCTATGCCTCGTGTCAGCTTCTCATCTTTCACATGGTTGACAATTTTCAGCATTAAAATATGTGTAAATTATTACTTTTGCAAGAAATACTAGCAAGTATTACAATCAGTTAAAAAAAAAGATTAAATATGGAAAAAGGAATATTAATAATGCTCTCCTCCCACAGTCCCTGAATGTAAGAAGTTTTCAGTTTTACAGAAGAAATCCAAAGTATTCGAGGCACCATATATGAATCCATCCACTATTGCTCTCAAATTCAAGATGATTTGAGGAAGGTATTAGTCTTAGTAGATGTTATGCTTCATCATTCTAAAAATTTTCTAACACTATTCAAAGACCAAATTGACAAGAATATTAAAATTCCTTATAAAGCGATATCTATGATCAGAATCTCTAGATATGTATTTTAATAATAATAATAATAAATAAAGGCAATTTTGGTTTGCTGTCTGGAATAGTTTTGTCATAAGTTTTCAGAGTTTTAGAGTGCCAGAGCATTATGAGGGAACGAAAAAGCAAATAAACTTGGAAGTAAAATCCTCAGAGGTTTTTTTGGTACTTTTTAAATTTTTAAAATTATTTGGTGATGCTGGCTTTGGTATTATTCCTCATGTTTCTTTCTTATAGATCATTACTTTCTCAAATATTATTTATTTTTGAAACTTCTGTCTCAAAGTCATCAAGAACTGCATTATCAGCTAAGCTGAACCAGTGCTACTAAAACTCCTGCTTTCTGTACTTTTGACAGTAAAAACTTCAGGTGACAGAAATTCATTCTAGTCTGCAATCTGTAAAATTTCTTATTTACTCAATCGTTAAAAAAAGACAATCACTAAATGACATCTGCTCCTTTAATATTATTTTACTTTTGAAAGTTTTTGATTTAAGCAAGAAGACAAACCTTTTGGCAACAATAATAAATGTTGATTTTCTAGAAAAAAAATTAAAAAACAACTTTAATTCTGTTGCCCTTTATTAAAGGGTATGAGAAGCACATAAGAAAAACAGTACCTGTGTGAACTCACTAGAATATTGCTAAAGATTTTTCAGAGATTCAATTGATAAAGTGGTTCTTTGGCCAGCTGATCAGAATGAATAACAGTATGGTTAAAATGAGAAAATTGTGCAGTGGCCAAAGTGGTGGTAAATGGAAGCTTCACTTGGCTGTACATAGATTATATTGTATCAGACAAAGAAAAAAAAGTTGGTGGTATGCATTTGTATCTGGTAGTGATAGCTTTATAATTCAATATGTGCAACCACCAAAGAGGAACAAAAGCATGTCAGGCATGGAAGTTATAACTGAAGAAATCATGTAGAAAGCAATAACATCAGTCTAAGGTAGCTTATAAGATCATGGTAAAGGCTGTTAGTAAAAAGAGACAGCATGGAAAAGACAAGGATTTGGGGAGAGCAGTTGAGAACTTCAGTGCATGAAATGATGGTCTTGGCCTTTTCACGAAATAGAAACTAGTTTGTTGGTCAACGGATTAGGGATCAGAAGAACCGAACACTTTTCCCACATTAATAAAAAGAAGCCGGGCAAGTCATGTAAATAACATATACCTGGTTTGTAACTAACACGGGATAATTATTTCCAGTCCCACTGCTGAACTGCTGCATGTAGAGCATATAGAAGAGATGGACGACCAGAGTGAAAAAGAAAAAGAACAAAGCTCAGATGGACGGAAGAAAGATTTGAAACAACTGTAAAAAGCCCTGAAGCCTGCTGCTCCAATTCTCTGAGCAGCACTTTGTCAAGTCCTGATAGCCCCCTGAGAAGACATGGAAACCTGAAGTCAGCTTTGGCCCACTTCTGGTCATAATCAGGGGAATTCTGCATAAAACTCATCCCCACAGATGACTTGAATCCCAGTCAGTTCTAGCTGAGCTGGCCACACACCATCAAGCCTAGTGAGCAGCAGAATCCAAATTTTATAATGTGTTTTCCCTCCTTTTTTCTGTTTCTGTGGCTAGAATAAGTCTCCTTCTTGAAGAAGTCTGAGGGGAGATTACTAGACAAGATTATTTCTGCATCTATTTTATAAATAACATATTTATATGCCAAAATCTGAGGTTTGTCCGAACTGATGTAAAGCCCCTTTGTGCTAGCTACATTAAAGCAGTGTCTAAAAGACTTGAACCTATCAAGAAATGTGTGTCTTACATGCTCTTTTATAAAGGCCAGTGAATCCATAGGAACATAAGGGAAGCTGAAATATTAGAGCTTGTGTCCTGAGAGAACGAACAAGGGAAATGTACCATGAAAAGCATGGACAATAAAAACACTTTTGGGGTCAAACCTGAACTCTTTTGAAGACTATATAAACATACTAAGTTATAACTGTTATTTAAATAGGGAGATCCATGTCACTTGTGGAGAAAAAAACACCAATACGCTGTGTGAAGTTTCACCCCATTGAACAAAGGGTTTTTTATAGTATATATGTAAATATTTTAGACCAATTAATTGTTGATATCCTATTGTGCTGAGAAAGTATACTCTTAACTTTTACGCTAAGCCCAGTCATAGTGAGAAAGCGTTTGAAACATAGAGTTCTTACAATGTAATCGAAACAAAAATAATGGCAAGATCATAAACAACATGAAGAGACTGAAGAGGGGGTGATTATTTTGCATAAGATGAGAACTAAGGAACATTCAGTGAAAGTGCTGGCTGCCAGATTTTAAGCAAATGGAAGGAAGTACTTCTCAATATAATGTATAATTATGCTGTGGAATCCATTGCCACAGGACACTGTAAATGCCAAAACTATAAATACATGGCAGATAGGTCCATCAGGGGCTATTAACATACCAGATGCAACCCCCAGCTCAGGAAGTCCCTAAACTTCTGAGGGCCAGAATCTGGGAGGGTATACCAGAGGAAGGGTCATTTATTTTTGTTGTGCTTTAAACACTCATCTAGTGGCCCTTGTCAGAGACAGGACACCGAGCTAGAAGAGCCTTAGGTCTGCTTAGGTATGGCAGGCCTTATGTCCTCTTGATGCAGAAACACATATCAGAAAGTAGCCTGGCTGATCTCAAGTCAATAAAAAAATAATAAATAGTAAGGAGCTTGGCTCAGCGTGGCCTGGATTGCATCATTTAGAAAAAGAAAAGCATGTAAGGACAGAGCTGTAAATGCAAATAGATACACAGGCTACTCAGTCATTCAAAATCACAGCAGACTAAACGGAAGTGGGAGATCTTTGTATCAGTAACTCAGAGAAACCCATTTAAGTTAATGGAATAAGCTGCTGCTGAAAGTCCTACAGAAGCACCCAGTTAAAATCAATCCAAATGAAAGGTGGAAGTATTTTGGAGAAGTAGGGTATCAAATTATATACTGGATGGCAACATAGTCTTTGGATTGAGATCAGGAGATAAGATTGCTTAATGGTTTTTATCAAAAGCACATACCACGGAAAAAATATCAGGTCAAGTCAGTACATAGCCCTTAAACATTCTTAATTATACCATGAAAGAAATTTGAATTTTGGAGTGTTCAAAATTCACACATTCAAGAGATACTGCTTCAAGTATAGCCAACGTCTAGCACCACTCTTACCACCATGATTTCTGTATAGTTGTGCAGTGCTCTACGCAAATACATCTTCATATGATATAATGCATCACCTTTAATGTGTTAAAAATGCTCATTGACAACTAAGCTAACACCAACAGCACTGTGTGAATAAACTAAACCTGTATCTAGCATCACATGTGGTGACAACAGCAACCTGTATTCTAGCTAGCACACAACGTTAAGGTAGACGAGTGTGAGCATTAGTCTGCAATACAAACCAGTTGGTCAGTGAAATAAGAAATGCTTATTTGGAAAACAAAACAACAAAATGCAGCTCAGAGGAAATTTTTAAGTTTATATTGCAGATTACACATCACGTTATAGATTTGTCAAACAACCACAAATTGTTCATTCAAGATCAATAATTGCAGTTATTTCATGAATGTCCCAAACTAACAAGTATATAATAAAGATCGAACTTAACGCTCTCTATGGTATATCAGAAACCCTTTTCCTGGATGAATTTGGTGCATACAACTCTTTCACTTGTGAACTATTTGGCATTTCCCCTAGGTCAATTTTATCTAATGGTTTCTACACTGTCTTAATTTAAAAGTCAGTACAGCCCACCTGCTTTCTCACAACTCAACCCATATATTAAGGTGAGGACAGTCCTGTTTGCATAATGAATGGTCACGTGAGTCTGCTCGAGTTGCATGGAAAAGACCATACAATTTAACTGGAACTTTTCAGTTTTTCACACCCATGTCATGGGCAGCTCAGGTGTTTTAAGGAGGCTGAGTAACAGTCTTTCGTGGAAGTTCCCTCAAACATCATCTTGTTTAATATGCTAAAACAGAAATAGGTCTAAATAGAGAAAAGTTACAATTTGTGTAAATGTGGAATAAGGGGAATGTATTCTAGGTGACCACTATCTTCTTGCACCAATAGAGGCTGATTTCTGGGAGGGCTAGCTGACTACATATAAATAAGTTTTGTGTGGAACAATTGCTATCTGACAGTTAAATCCTGCCTTTGAGGTGTTTTGGAGGATGGTCTCACAAATGAAACTATTGCAGTGTACCTGAAGCATCATCGGCAAATTTATTAATAGACAAATGGTGACAGGAAAATTGTCTGTACCCAGGCAGGGAATCCATTTTAGATGCAGAATCATAATATAGCACTACAAAAGCTAAAACACCTTCCACCTACCCAGGGCAGACGGTATATCTCATTTTTTATTAGTTTTGGCTACAGTCAGGCACCTGAATATGAATAAGAGGCAGAGATGACACTGCCTTAGTTTGTAGGAACTGGCTTGGTTTGTAAGAAGTAAGAGCCAAGAGCCACAACACTATTTACAATTGTAAAGGATGAAAGATTAATATCTACAAAACCAGTAATTAACTTTCATATCCACCAAATGTGCTGTGTTTTCAGGAAGGGAATGAAAATAAATGTATTTGTCCTTTTTCAAAGCTGAGACTTCAACTCAATGTTTTGAAAATTTGCAAATTTCTAGTTTACAGAGGTCTCTCACTCATGGGATTGAGCCCTCTAGTGCAGTTATATTGGAGCAGCATTACTCAGAGTTGAAAAATGAGTGTGTAACACTAAATGCACTTAAAAAGTGAATGTAGAACTTTATTATAAGAGTTCTCTCAAGACTTTTCCAAAAGAAGGTTTGTTTGATAGGAAGAAGTGTTTTAGATGATTCGGAACCATGCAATGCTTTCAGTAACTTTCAGGACTCCATTCCAAACGGTTTCAGAAGCCAAGACTTCAGCAGACAATCTAACATAAGTGTCTAGCAATTAGTTCAGTGTCTCCACACTGGGTAGACATAGTTCTTTCATATTGTGTATTTTTGATCATACTGATGGGATATGTTTCCAAGTAAGAGCAAGTCCAGTCCTTCAGCAGACACGCTGACTGCCATTCCAGTTTCAGAACAGGGACTTCTGACACAAATAGTTCATGGTTTCCAAGGAAGCTTCCTGCTTATGCTCCAAATATCTGGGAAATATGGAATGGCAAAACTATGCTAGAAAAAGCTAATTTCACCCCAAACACTTATATAACTCCTTCTCGGACTTCACTGCCGATAGCTTAAATAAATGTTAGGGCAAAATACTGATCCCAGTCTCTAGACAAAATAGAAACCACAGCCAAAGGGCTAGATCTGTGCTAGAAACAGCAATATTTGAAAAGAATGGTCTCATGGTCTCAAAAAAAATAATTAACCTTCATTCTAATCTGGTTTTCTTGCAATTGTTCTTCTTGAGCCTCTTCTCTCTTTGTCTCTCATATTTCTTTGACTGCCTTTCAATTTTTTATGCCTCCTATGCTGTCCTCTTCTCCTCCACTCATTCTCAAGTGGTTTTTACCATCTTCTTGTAACCCCAGCACATACTTTCTAATTATTTCCACATCATCACAAATTCTTTTTTGCATCCATCCTTTACAAAACCTGACTTTGTAAGGATGGTTCTACTTCAAAACTAGAGTGGAAAGCAAGTCAGAGATTCTGTCTTTTCTCTCTGTTTTTGCCTTCTTATCTGCTCTTTTCTTCTTGCTGTTTTGTTACTACTTATAAACAGGCACACAAATATATACATAGAGAAAATACAGAAAGTAAGGTTTTGTAAATTTACAAAGAATCAAATTCTTCATTTACAACTCCTTTGTATTGGGGCCTGCAGCTAAGAATGATTTAATGAAAACTAACTTCCTGTAACTACCAATTTCTACATCTACATCGGCTACAGCAGCAGAGTGGTTTGTATTTAATAAAAAAGTCTTAGATCCAAGTTGGCGAGGTTAATCATGTGTGCATTCACAATGATGTTAATGGTGAGAAAGCTGAACACTTACCAGACAAGACTAATGATACCGTGAATTAATACAGGATCAGATATTGCTCCCTGGGAAGTCGAAAAAATGTTTGCTTCCTCCATTTACTCCCCCTGTTGTAACTTAATGTAAAGGACTGTTTTTAAGAATAGGGACTGTAAATGGGTTTGGATGTAATATCAAATTAGGTTTCCAGTTCAGTTCTAGTATTATTAAAATTTCTAAGCTGATTACATGAGAATATGTCTTTCTGTGTACCAGGGTCAAGAAGCAAGATTCTTACAGACTTTGCTTCAACTTGAACTACAAATGTGCAACAAACCACATAGCAAAAATGTAAAATAAAAAAACTAATGTGCTTTGCAATTCCATGTTCTTTGTACAGGTTTTTTCACTTAGAAAGTACCCAGTTTGTTAGTACATCTAAGTCCCACCTTCCTAGACCTGAAGAAATCAAATTATGTGCCAAGACCAGAGTTAGTTCAAGCAACTTAACTTTTAATTTCAGTTAAATGTTAGTCTCAGATGTTGCACTGCTTGTGAGGCTTTGCCTGGGGTGTAGGGAAATATTGGAAATCTGCCAGGCGAGTCACTGCTGATCTCTAATGCCATTTCTTATATCCAATGCTCTCACAATTTGCTTTCTAGGCTTAATAAGAGTCTTATCTCATTGGTCTCTGCTGAGTGGACTGAAATGTTAGAAATTTGTATCTGTTCATGTTACAGATCTCCCATCCTCCTGCCTGCATTATTGTCAATGATTGGGTCTTGAGTTTCTCTAATGTAAGCATCTCAATTTTGACTTTCCAAGCACATTCCAGCAAGTTTTTAGGTACTCTATAACAAGCGTTGCCTAAAACTCTCTTTATTTTGCTTTTTATAAAATGAGAAGATGTTTTGCAGAGTTGGCTCCATTCCAGTTATGCCTCTACTGAAATGGTTTGACAGGCACAGGAACTCTTTCCTCAGCAGCAGTCCCAGCCCCACAGCAGAGCAGCTGGCAACACACGTAGTCAAATGGCGATTGCTGACGTGCAAGCCCACTTTGCCCCAGTATGATTGTGGATATCATCACTGGTCTCCCACCTCCCTGACAAATACAGTAGCCAGAATTCAGCACCTTCCCCTTTAGGTCCCCTTAGGACTTTTTTCTGGGTTTTATATATATTTAGTTATTAATTTGGAGTGGGTAGAGGCAGTAGAGTAACTGAATTTTATGGCCCACAGTCAGAGCACTCAATTGGGATGCAGGAGACCAGTGTTCAAGCTGTATGGATTAAAGTAGCTTTTCCCACACTGTGGATGGAAGAGCTCAGCGTCTGTGCCAATAACTATAACATACTTTCTAATTTATTTTGTAATGTCAAGAGTATACGGTACATGTTATTTTTTCTTTTGCCAGTTTGGCTGGTAAATTCTTTTTCTTTTAGTTTACAGGTTTCAAAGACAGTTTTTTGCTTTTCATTTTAAAGTGCTGCCCATGCCTGAGTTGACATCAGACAATTCTGGACAGGCTACAGATGTTTAGAGATGCCAGCCAGTCCACCTACTAATCAAGGTTTAAGCAATACCAGGCCTTTTGCCAGGCCTTGCTGTTATGCCACTGTGACTGCCGTTGGCTTTACTTAAGACAGATTGGGTGGAGGGTTAACATTGCACATTTGTTCTAAATTTTAAACTAAATGAAAAGTATTAGGATTATCCATGAATTTAAAGCACAATGAAGAGCGAGTGAACTGAGAAACTCTTCAAGATGTGTCATGTAATTCCTGACCATTTATTATTATACTTTTAAACCTACCACTTTGCAATGTTTACTTATGAGAAAATATTTGTTTTGGTAATTTCACTGTTATCTAACAAAAAGTTGCTTTTTATTGCTCTTTATATAAAAAAAAAAGGTTACCCCTTTACTTTATCATTCATTGTTTTTTATATGTCTTGTCTGTCATGCCATATTACTCACTTCATATTCCAATTACACAGTTCTAATCTTTTGTGATA
>JAOXJM010000012.1:103565647-103580737 GCA_026413425.1 Tringa solitaria | reverse complement strand
TTAATGTTTATTTATCAAGGCATACATTTAACACAGCTTTCTAAAACTTCCTTTCCAAAACTTCAGTTAAGGAAAGCCATTCAAGGGTTTTCTGCACATTGTTAACTTCCCATTCACATCACAGCTAGGACTCCAGAAAGCAAAATCCTTTCTAAAGGCCATTCGCATCATAGCATATTCTCAGCAGCAAAATATTATCAAATTGAATGGTTTATATTATGAATTGTGAATCCAGAAGCCTTTGTGAAGTATGAGTCATGGAAAAAAAAAATTCCTACACAAGTATTGAAACCTCATAATGCTAGGCACAAGCGTAACAGGTCTTGACGGAAGTTTCTGGAAATTACGTCCATGTACATAGTAATATAAATATCTTCAACATTGATTACAGATGTGCACAGAATTCACTGTAACTCACTAGACTACTTACTTTTAAAAAAATTTAAAAGGATAAGAAAGTTGAAGTGTAATAAATATGTAATAACTGGGGGCATTTTTTAGTATTCAATCAATTCAGAGCAGTTGTATTGACTGATTCTACAGGATGAGGGAAGTGATCATCCGCTTGTATTCAGCAATGTTGAGGCCACACCTCAAATACTGTGTTCAGTTTTGGGCCCCTCACTACAAGAAAGCCATTGAGGTGCTGGAGCGTGTCCAGAGAAGGCAACTAAGCTGGTGAGGGGTTTGGAGCACAAGTCTTATGAGGAGCAGCTCAGGAAACTGGGGTTGTTTAGCCTGGAGAAAAGGAGGCTGAGGGGAGACCTTATTGCTCTCTACAATTACCTGAAAGGAGGCTGTAGCGAGATGGGGCGTAGTCTCCTCTCCAAGGTAACAAGTGATAGGACAAGAGGAAACAGCCTCAAGTTGTGCCAGGGGAGGTTTACATTGGATATTAGGGAAAATTAAAAGGGTTGTCAAGCATTGGAACAGGCTTTCCAGGGAAGTGGTAGAGTTGCCATCCCTCCAGGTATTTAAAAGATGTGTAGATGAGGGACATGGTTTAGTGGTGGTTTACAGTGGCAGTGTTAGGTTTACAGCTGGACTCGATCTTAAAGGTCATTTCCAACCTAAATGATTCTATGAGTTATTTATACATGGAAAACTACTTCCTCTATCACCTAGCTTTCTTATATCTTTTATTTGTCAGGACTCCCCCTCACAACTTCAGCTTTCTCCATTAAGAACAACTATGCTAAAGCAGAAAAGGTATTCTAGATATAATAACTCTCTTTCAGGGTTCCAAGGCAAGGACCATACACAATTCAAAGTCTTCTCTGCTTTTCCATGCTTTTCTATTTTCTCAAATCCTGATTCCCTCCTGTGTAATCAAAGCAATCAGTCAGCTTGATGAAAGTAACAGAAGTCTTTAAAAATACATAGAGGGTTTGGGTTTTGTTTTTTTTTTTAGATATAAATATTTCCTGCATGTGGTCAGGAAGAACTGTATAGAAATGGTGTAAACAAGAGAAAATGAAGTAGAGATACCACTGGTATCTCTGATAAAATATGTCAGTATAATTTTCCACAAAAACAATATGCTGAAAATCAAAACTGAAAATAGAAAATTAATTTACATAACCCTTTGTTCTTCAGTCCAAATAAATCTGGAGATGTTTAGGTCTATATCCATGACATCCATGGAGATGACATTCTCTGCTCACAAAAGGTAAAATAAAATAACATGAACAAAAGTATATATGTAGTGAGGAGCACTTTGAGTAACATTATCTCATACAGAAATTCATAAGGCATTTGCTTTCTCTTTTAATCCAGGATTCAGTTATAGCACATTCCCAAATTCAGTGTTCTTTTCAAGCCTTTAGATGTGACATTTTTTTCTGATTCTTCTTTTTTGAAGACAAGTCAGCATTTTTGTCCTCCTTTCTTTGTGGCTTGCTTTCTATGATTTTAACATTTTCAGTTCTCATCATTGTTGTGGCATAAATGTTGTATTATACTGTAAAACAATGAACAGTAGTAATTCATGCACAGCTGCATTATTAAACAAAAGTGATTTCTGTATGTTATGGATTGCTCAAAGAAGTCCAAAACTTCTGCGTTACAAAAATCCACTGCATCTAAGCAATTTAAAAATTGACTATTTAGGATTATCCTTTTTTAAAAAAAAAATGAGAACATATTAATTTGATAGAAAAACTTGCCTGCTAGAAAATACCAATTTACAATAATGGAGATAAAGAGATTGGCTGTAGCGGTTACTAAAAGCCAGTGAACAGAAGGTCAGATCTCTCAAAGAAGGAAGGAGGAAAATGTAAGCAACCAGTGTTAAATTAATCAGTTAGGCTGTAATGACTGACTGATATTTCCAGCCTAAATGTTCTTGGATAAAAAATCAAGATGCGTTTTTCTTAACCTATGTGCAGCAGACAAGGAAATCTATTCATTCCTTTCCTTTCTGTTGCTGTCTGTTAGTGGGTGACTGGTTCAACTGCCTGATGAAAACTTCAAAAAAAGTCAGGTGGAGTATTTCTACTGATCTTTCTGGACTTAAGATCAGAACTTCACTATGCAGAGAGACTGAACTCTTCTATCACTTTTGCCATTCCCTCAAATATATCTAATCTTTGATAATAATCCTCACTACTTCTGTAGGATGCAGCTAAATAACTTTGAAAAGCATCACATTCATTTGTTGCTAACAGATATTTTAAAGAAGAAAAGATGAGATGAAGACCACATCAAAAGCTTGCATTCAGTCAGAGCACATCAAGCAGAAAAAAAAACACTGAAAAAACAGAACTACAAGCTGGGACACAGGTGTGAAACTGGGCTATGTTGCACACTAACTAGTTCAGTTTAAAAACAGAGGCAGGCAGAAAATGGGAATGACAAATATTAAGTACTGGATTAAAATAATGCCTTCCAGTTTTAAGAAACGTCCACTTTGTAGCACAAATAGATAATCTGATTCAAACACATTTTAACTGGTCACTGAATTTATCTCTAAAATCTGTACAATTTATTTCTTCTCTGTTAAAACTGTTTTTAATGCCTATTTTCTTTATGACATTGTATACATTTTCTTTCAATGACTCTCTGTTTCTCCATTCCTTATTTGAACTTCCTTAGGTGTCCTAGAGAATCCAGTCACTAGGAAAATGAATTCTACTTGAGACTTGAAGGTCCTCGTAGACATCAGACAAGTCTAAGTGCCATTGTTTTCAAAAGCCAGAGGAAGTCAATAACAAAGGGCAACTCTTACAAAGAGAAATGCAGCTGTCATGTGCAGGCATGAATACTGTATTATGTGTGCGCCTCTCGTTTTACATGGATGAAACATTATTCTTGACCTTGACTCCTCTCAGTGAGCTGGAGGTTGAACCAGTCTTGTGTGTGTTCCGAGGAGTGACCCACCATTGTGCTGTGGAAACAGTGTGGGAGGGAAAGAAGCTAATCCAAGCATCCTCTCTGATTTTCCCTTATGTCCCATCTCTGAGGAGTTGCTGTCTGAATTCCTTGGACCTGGAGTTGTTCCAGAGCAACCAGACAGTGCATCTCCTGAGACACGACTGCAGACTTTGCTGAGCTTTGTTAGCCCTTTTTATACTTTTATGTTTAATTAAATGGGAAAAAAGGCTTAGGGCTGTATTACATGCTCACATCCTTTTTAAGCAGACAAAACCACATGGATCTCTATGCCCATTTGCCAATGTAGCCATCTTTTCTTCAGTTCTTCAGTTTTTAAGATGCTTTAAAAGTTTATATGAAAATAACTAACAGTCAAGTTCAGCACTATTGAACAATGGAAAGCTCATTTTATCTGACTTTCTTTTGACTGACCTTTTTATTTGTTTCAAACACTATGATGGAATCAACAAAACATACACCAGAATCCATATATCAAATGTATTCAAAAGTGACATGCCAGCTGAGCAGTACATTCAAACAGCAGATCATTCAAATTCTCTCCTGTTATTACCTGTTTGACAATATGTGTGTGATGCTGCTCAGATACAACCAAAACCAGGCAATGCCTAATCTAGAAACATTTAGTGTGAAGAGATTTAAAACCAGCAGAGCTCTAGCTACAGCAGAAGAAAGTTGGAATGTTAGCAGTATTGAATCATGCAAACTCCAGAGGTCATTTCCTCTCCTTATGTTTTAAAAGACGTCTCTTTAAATTTTGATGAAACTGCAAGTTTATGGAGTTACTGTCTGTCTACAAAGGCTTCATCGTCACTATGATTTGATATACCTACCAAAGCTTTTTAAAGGTCTAGAAGTGAGCTATGCAAAAAAATGAGCTCTCCAGATACTAGACTTATAACACTGCACTTTTCCAAGTATTGACACACTGTTTATGACAGACTTCTATAAACCCCTTGTTCTGTCTGATTCAGCAAAATAAACCAGCTTGCTGCGGAACGGGAGAAGCTGGTTAGTGGAATATTGCACAAGACTACCAAAGTAGGAATACAGTGTCTGTGTGCATTCTTGGCAATTCTGCTAAGAAAAATGCATTACAACTAACTGAACCTGTGAAACAAGCTTTAAATAAAATACTCGTCTCTGTCAGAACTTGACTAAACAGCGTTTGTAACAGAAGTGTAGCATTGCTATAGTTACTGCTTGTTTTTCTTTCTATGCTTCAGCCTAAGCTTTGAGCTATGGGATGCTTTTCTGAATCATGTATTAACTGACTGTGTGTATTGAGGGAAAGAGGACACTTTCCAAATCATGCATATTGCAGCAAGTTCTTGGAGATGCTGTAACTTAAAATTCTGGTAACACTTAATAATCCAGAGTCTGTAAATTCTGATGATGCAAGGCAGCTTCATTGTAAGCCAGAAAATTAATCTGCCTGTTTTACACATAATATTTTACACAATATACAATTACAATATAATAACTACAAAAACATTTGCAAATAATAATAAAAAGCAAGTCAGCTGTGGATTCACTGCAAATCAAAATATTTTACGGTCTCATTTCAAATTTCTGTAAAGAAACAATGATGTGATTTTTTACTGCCTTTGGTCACTTAAAAAGTCAAATATGGGCTTTTCAAGAAAGCTCAAGACTGAAAACTAATAATTAAACAATTTAACATTCAATAAAAGAACCTCTGTAAGTTCTGAAAAACTCCCGTACAAATAAGATCCTTGGTAGATTCAAACAGAACTATTCCTTTGGTTGTCACTTGCAATATTATTTAAAAAAACAAAGCACATAGAATAATTCATATTCTCTCTGCCATGGCACTGAGGCACTGCCAGCCCTGCCTGCCTCTGCCCAACTCCTAGAGGTCCCTCACCTCGGCTCAAGGCCCAGGACCCCATTTCAGCTTCCCAGGGCTGTGACGCTGCAGCAAGGCCAGTCTCCAGCTCCCCACAGCCCTGCCCTCCTGGCCATGGGCTCTGCCGAGCCAGGTACACCAGCGGGCCCACATCCCAGCCTGGCCTCCGCCTGATCCTCATCCCAGGGAAGTGATGGATGGATGAGGCTGCCCCAGTGCTCCCAGCTGCCCTGCTTCTGACTGGGGTGGTGGGATGTGCCCTGGCTGCCAGGCCCTGCCCTGCCCCCGCAGTGGAGCCCGCATCGCCCTTGCCCCCATTGGAGGTCCTGGTGGCTCCTGGTCACTCTCCTCATTTGGCAAAAATACATGTAAATATTTACTTTTTATAAGACTTAATTTTTTGCTTATGTTATAGTTTGTCTATGAGATTTTAAGTTAAACTATCAAGGATCTGTAAAATATGTATGTGCACAGTGTACAGCCACTGGTGTTAACATCAGGGGACATATTCAGTGGGGGAACTTTTTGCAGCAACACTTTTGAGGGTTACAGTGTCCCATCTTCTCTGACATGATCTACTGAAAGTGGTTTTATACTGACAATACTGAAGGACAGTGGAACTGCAAGAAACTATCTCAGGGCCTTAGCACAAGGACATGCATTTTGTGTCTTGAAACCTATTCCCTCTCTGATCACTTTTGCTAAGTTTTACCTCACCTACTCAAAAATTATAAGTAAGCAGGTCCCCACAGCAGAAATTCTTGTTACAGCAAGATAAAAAAACACGACGTGCTTTAAAAAGAGCAGTATAATTAATTATTTTGGTGAGATGCAGCATTAAATACTAGGATATCAGTTCCAACTTGCCTAGGCACCCATTCATGCTGTAGCCCTGCCATGTTGTAAATCACACTTTTGGTGTCATAACAGGTCCAGGCACACTGCAACCCACTCCTCTGAAGCTAGAATACAGGCAATCATAGTGAGTGGCATGCTCAGGAAACACGTACTATAAACATAAAAATGCCACATCTGGGAGGTTGGAAGACTTCTACCATTGAAACCTAAAGATCTGCCTACTCCTTCTCAGATGTTGCGTGTCTGATTTCTTTCCCTACTATTATTGCTTTAATGTAAATTGTGGTTTGCTTTCCAGTAAAGAGTGATTTTCTTGGGAGAGGACAGATATTGCTGTAGCTTTCTATCCAGAAATCCCAGTTCTTCATCCTCTTTGGCTGCAGATCTTTCCTACAGGGGAGGAGGAAGCACAGTCTTGGAGCCCAAGAACAGTCCTGCTTTTTTGGTACCATTTACAGTCACACTGTTTTCCTCATTTGCCATCTTTTCTTACATATTGCTTTAAACTACTACCCTGTGAAAAGACGTTGTCCCCAAAAAGAAATTGTCCCTCAATACACAACATCTAAGCCTCTAAGTGCAAATGTTTGCATGGTAAGTAGAAACAATGACTTGATTAATGTGTGACAGCAGGTTGGCCATGATCTGATTTGATTTTTTTTTATTTTTATTTTCATAAACAGATGACATGTAGACAAGTCAGTTTCCATACAAGTATATTATCATCTCACCTTACTGCATCTATTGTCAGAGAGAAAGGGAGAAGAAGCAGAATGGAGTCATGCTTGGAAGTTTCTAATCTCAGTTCTTAAAAACATAAAAAAATGCTGGTATCTGAACAATCCTTCAGCTCTGCCATAGTCTCCTGGTTCACCTTGCACCGCAAACAGCAATCAAACTTTGCCATTACTTAAGTTGTTATATTTTCCTACTCTTATGACATATCATGCAGAGCAGATTCTAGAAGCCAGCTAAAGCTGATCCTGGCATTGTCAGGGAGCAGGAGACACAGGAAAGCCAAGTCAGTCAGAAACTTCCTGCAGTCATAGAATCACAGAATCGTAGAATAGTTTGGGTTGGAAGGAACCTCCAAAGGCCATCTAGTCCAACATCCCTGCAAGGAGCAGGGACATCTTCAACTAGATCAGGTTGCTCAGAACCCCATCCAACCTGACCTTGAATGGTTGCATGGAGGGGGCATCTACAACCACTCTGGACAACTTGTTTCAGTGTTTCACCACCCTCATTGTAAAAAATTTTTTCCTTATACCTAGTTGAATCTACCCAATTTTAGTTTAAAACCATTACTCCTTGTCCTATCACTGTGGGCTGTACTAAAAAGTTTGTCTTTCTTGCAGGCCCCCTTTTAAGTATTAAAAAGCTTCAATAAGGTCTCCCCAGAGCCTTCTCTTCTCGAGGCTGAACAGCCCCCACCCTCACAGCCTGTCTTCATAGGAGAGGTGTTCCAGCCCTCTGATCATCTTCATGGCCCTCCTCTTGACCTGCTAAAACAGGTCCATGTGTTTCTCTGCTGATTCCAGAACTGGACATAGTACTCCTGGTGGGGTGTCATCAGAGCGGAGTAGAAGGGCAGAATCACCTCCTTCGACCTGCTGGCCATGCTTCTTTTTATGCAGCCCAAGATACAGTTGGCTTTCTGGGCTACAGGGACACATTGCCAGCTCATGTCCAGCTTTTCATTCACCAGTATCATCAAATCCTTCGCTGCAGGACTACTCTCAATCCACTCATCCCTAGTCTGTATTGATAATGAGGAGTGCCTGGGTCACTTATGAAAATATTAAACAGTACTGGTCCCAATATGGACCCCTGAGGGACACCACTCATCACTGATCTCCATCTGAACATTGAGCCATTGATCATCCATCAAATCCATATCTCTCCAGTTTCAGCCTGGCCAGAAGTATGTTTGCACGCACTGAGCACAAGCGCTCACAGAAACTGGATAACACAGCATGTTGATTTCTGCTGTAACTTTGCTTTCTTAACATCCCAGGGCAACTGACAGCACTGGGGACTATAAAAAAAAGTATCTCTGTCTTGTGCCTCTGGCTGAAACTTCCGTCACCATCAATTAAATGCCAGTCTGATTCCTCTTCCTTTAAATAGTCCTCCATTCATTTTCTGCAATTAAAATAAGACCTTTCATGCTAGATAATATTCTCAGCAGTATATGCCTTAGCCCTGACTAACTACAGATATCAGCAGATTCACTCCAGTTTTGCACTATGCATCAATCAAAAGTCTTTTAAACCTGGCTATTATTTCCTCCTTCATGACACAACTGTAGGTCGGTCAACGCTACTTTCTGGTTCTAATGGGAGTATGGTTATTTGGGAGTGAAAACTCTGTTAAACTCAGCAGCCTGAGTTCTGAGCTTTTTTTCTCCATATATCAGAAACAGCTGGGGAAAAAAGACACTATCTTCATCCCTACTATTGAAATATGGAAGCTAATACATTTGGTAGCAAAGGGACTTTCCTGGCATCACAGAGCTGGCACCAAAGCCTCTTGGATCTCCTGAATCACAGTCTCATGCTTTGATTATTCAGCCTTTTGGCCACCCCAGGAGGGTTCCCCAGTTTCTCCAGAGAATTTCCCAGACAAAAATAATAGCACTGAACAAATGACCTGCAAATCAGTGCACATACAGCATGACCACATCGTGCTTGTGACAAAAATTCTTGTAATATTTACTAGCTGGGCACAGTGGATGTGGCAGACTTCCAGTCACTTCACAGCTATTTCTACTCCTACTGCTTCTGCAAGTAGCTGCAAGATGTCCACTAACGCTAAGCAGGTGCCAAAAGTTCTCTTTCTCCACTCAGACAAAATTTCTGAGATGTAAAAAAAAATAAAGAAAAGGAGGACAAAATACAGCTATTTTGATGTTATGGTAGCCTTAAATTCATAGTGTGTGTTTCGATTCAGTTTTGCTTCTTCCTTTTGTCATGGGAGCATGACTTTGACCAAACAGTGTAATTACGTTTCCTAGGTATACTCTGTCTCCAGAAATATGTCAACTAGAGAATCATAAAGTTGTGTTAAAAATATATGTGCTCTCTTTCATATCTCCACAATATGTATGGTTGAGGGGACCATGGAAAAATGTAGCTTCCCCGAATCATCAAGTATCAGGTGACAGCATATTCAACAAACTCAGAACCAGAAATAATGCAAAATTCTTTCCAAAAGGATTAAATGCTGGATCATTGTGTGCTGATAAAAAAAGTTCTCTGAGAACATGTTTGGATCAGATAGGACAAAATAAGTGGATTACATAATATAGCCAATCCTACCTCAATAAATCTATTGCTATCAGTATTTTATAAACCTTCTATTATTTGGAGGAAGAGAAGAGGTTTCCAGGAGTACCAAAGAGGAAAGATTATCCATATTATTTATGACATTTAGGTTCCTACACCTCTTGAGATGTAAAACAACTCCATCTTTGGGTAAAAGGTCATTTATAAGGGCAGTTTGTTTAAACATTAATTTTTGAAGGTGTTCAGATGAAGATTTACTGTTCCTTACTTGATGGTGTGAATAATTCATTCTTTTCAAGACAGGCATATACTCATTTCAGAGAGGAAATGGCTCCAAAACCACATTTATTGACTTGGGGACCAGCATTCATCAAGCAACATCAGATATGTAACTCACAGTAGGGAATAAGAGGAGCTTCAAGGAACATGTTGAAATGAAAAAAAAAAAAAAACCAGTTCTGCCCTTTACCGGTCACAACAAAACAAATCTTGTTTCTAGAACAATAAAAAAAAATAAAATCTATTTCACATTCATTAGTGCCAAAACTCAAAATGACATTCTGCCTGCAGGGGTGAGCAAATGATGTACCAAGAACAACTGGAAATAAACGGTTGCATCCTGTCCTACCCAGTGACTGGAGCTCTCCTGCACAGGGCTGGTTAAGAGGCCCAGCAGTGCACCCTGCCCTTGGAGAAATGTAGCCAACTGGTTTGGGGACACAGCCAGATCCACATAACTCCTTGTGGTATTTGGCTGCAAGCTCTGAAGTGCTGCACAATGCTCCATTTTAATCTTGCAAGTGGAGCACTATGTAGCCCTCTTTTGCATCACTCCCTGAGGCACCCGCCTGGGACTGCTCACGCTAGTTAGACGTGATGCTGTAAGGTATTCTTTCTACCAGCTTTTATAAAAACCCTTCAGACTTTGCTGTAGAATGGGTCAGTCTCTGATTTACAGTGAAAATTCGATGAAAAGAAAGATTTGTGGACTAAATTAAATGAAGCAAGGAATTGTGGGGTAGCTGTGATAGATGATGGCAGACTGCAGATTCATGTTTCCCTGAAGTCAAAGGATCCAGAAAATATATTCCTTAAGAAAGGAAAAAAAATCCCCTCTGATGTAAAAGGCACCCCATCAGTAACAATAAGCACATTAGATTCACTTTCATATTATAAGGGTGAGATAACATGGTTGACACCAGGGATCTATTTTCCACTGTCCTGTTCATGCTGCAGAGCTGGGGCTGGCACCTGGTGTGCACATTCACATGCAGCAGCAGGACACCAAAGAACTTCTGACTTATTCGCAGTGCTACCTTTTGCCATCCTGAACACAGAGCATTCTGTAACAAGACAATATGTAGATTAAAACTAGATGTAGGTGTTTATTTTCTTATACTTTGGAGAAAATAGGGAAGGTGGGAAATTTTCAGTGTAAATCTCCAGCTGGTGTCCTCAGCCTCATTTTCATATCTTCTCTCTTTTCTTTTCCCAGACACATAATTGGAAACCCACCCAACAGCCACAAATGCACGGCAAGCTACAAAATCAGTGCACTTCTCTAAAGCAAAGCAATCTTTCATCTTGTAAATTCAGTCACCATTCTTCTTTGAAGCAGTCAGAAGGATCAACAACACCAACAAATCGTAACTGACAAGTCATAAAAATCCTTTATGCATTTAACAACCATGTATTAAAAGCAGGTGATTTTATTAGTGCTAGATAGAAGCATGAAAGTACAAACTTAATATTAGCTATAACAAATGAAGGTATTTCTGTAGAGGCAGTCAGGACACCATAATGACCGTACAATAATTACTGAAGGCTTGTCAGCTAAAGAGTAATATTTTTCAGTCACACACTAAGCAACTGAACGCCTCCAAAAGTGTTGTAATAGACTTTGTACCTGTAGCATGACTGAAACTCAGGAGAGAATGGAGAAACTCTAGTCCTGTAAACTTTTAAGCATTAGAATAGTCCCATACATTTTTATGGCAATATTCATACAAGTAATATCACTGCTTATTAATATTTGCAAGGTAAAAGTTAAAATTTTGCAAGGTGTAGAGTAAAAGCATTTCTGCTCTGGTAGCAGTTAACTAGTATGAAATGGGATGACTGTATGAAGTCAACCAGAAACAGGTATTTATATACAATACTTAAGAATAACAAACCCAAGTACTTTGATTGTCAGGGCTGAAAATAGGCCCTCCCCAACACATGAACACAAAGCCAAAGTACATCTTTTAGTTAGGATCACAAAAACATTTAAAATAATTACATCTTTTTTAAAAGAATATAAAATATTTTTGATGTTATGGAAATGTAACACATTTATTAATAAACAGTAAGTATACATACACTCACTTACCTCAGTCCGTACCATCTATCTTCACTTGCTGGCCTTTTCTTTTGAACTAAGAAATCCATCTTCATCTAAGAATATGCCGTCAGTCATGTTTATGCCCTCACTCCCATTGTATGTTTATTAGTAATTTTTATTTCAGTATCTCTGTGAAGAAACCAACAACAGAGACTCATTGTGGTGCACACTGCACAGACATAGGCCAACATAAAGGACTGCCCTTATGAACTTGTATACAAAATAAGAAATGAGCCATGCATGTCAATAGCACAACTGTCCTTATGCACCAACGTAGAGACAATCATAAGAGGAACATATTTTACAAAGCAATCGGAAGGGAACATGCCAAGTTAATATCTCAGAACATATGTTAGCTGATGTAGTTTCAAAATAGCTGTAATATTTTCCATTGTATTTGTCAAAAAATATTCTTATGATTGTACCTAGGGCTTGAATACAAATAAGTGGATCAGCTTTCACACACTGCCAGATAGCTTCAAGATCAGTTCAGCTCTTACCCTAAAAGCAACAAATGCTGTTCCAATATCAATAATATTTTCCTGTTTTAATAATCATTACATTTGCTCATACATGCTTTGATTTTACCTTTCATGAATCTGGTACAATAAGCTCTACATTTATAAGAAAATGAATAGCCGAGGGAAAAGGTTATTTCCTTTGGCTCAGGCCTCACTCCTGCTGGGCTGGGCAGAACTATTCTTGACCCAGTTTTATAGGTTTCACAGTTGGCTGACCCGTTCATTGTCAACTGATACGGATGTTAGATCAAAATTGTCCTAGCAACCAAGAAAGCACACAAAGATCTGAAGGAACTCCAGCATTTAAACATTTAATTTGAGATCTCCCATTCAGTGCGAGTTAGGCAAGTGCAGCTCAGAACCGGAGTTGGTAACAAGCTGCTTTGTTAAAAAGGCCACTGGCTCAGCTGGCTAAAGCAGGCTTCACAGCATGTTGTAAATGATTGCCTAATTAATAAACAGTCTAAAGCGCATATGTCTGATCCAGAGATCATGTATTGTCTCCTCAAAACTGAAGGAAACAGAACGGATGGGGCTATCTTGAAGTCCATGCGCATGGAGACAAGGGTCCTCTCCTTCCAGCAGCAAATGACAGGTTTTGTGCAGATTCAGAAAGGTCACCAGTGTCCAAGAACAGCCATGGTAACCCTGATGCCTCCTGAGAATCCACACTTTCAGTGTGCTGTTAATCACTTGTCCTTCACCTCCTTGTGTTTTAACTCTAAGTAACAAGAAAAACCAATGATGTCACACTTAGTATAGAGCCTCAAGTCTGGGTTCAAGGGGTAGTGTTGCTGTAAATTGTTTTAGCTTTAAAAGGAAACATGTAGTAATGTGGCAAATTCAGCAATACAGTATAATCTCTCCTCCCACTCCCCAACCCCGCTCCCAAAATGGTTTTGAATTACCATGCTAGTTTTAACCCGAAAATCAGGGTAACAGAAAATGGAAACTTCAGCTTATTTAAATATATTTTCCAAGTACAAAAATATTGAGAAAAAGATTTAAGGAATAACATCTTGCACAGGGAAAACAGTCTTTACTACTATGTCAACAGTTTAGAGGTATTACTCTTATAATTCTTTTAACAAGATTCTTAATCACATTGTACTACCTGAGCAACTTTTATTAGTCAGATCTTTTAATTGATTATTTAATTATTTGTCAGATTATTTCATCGATTAAATGCCTTTTTTGTCTTTTTCCCTGTTTTACATGGTCTGGAATATCATCTTACTCATCCATCAAAGCTGTTTAGATAGGAGCAAAAAGGCCAATTTGCAGTTTGTCAATTTTTCAGCAATCCATTTGGTATTCTACAGACAAATTACAGCTTTCCCATACTTAAGGTATGTGTGACACTATACAGATTGGTACTCATAGATTCAGAGGAAAGCTTACATCTAAAGATTCTCATAAAATGGACTTTTCAGCAAAAGTTGTGTTTACCTTTACCAAAGTATTCCTGCTATTCCCTATATATAGAAGGAGACGTTCCAAACCTGCCATAGGAAGTTTAACTACAACAGGTACTAAAGAGTCAGATTTTAAGTGGCATTCACAGCCCTCACTGTTTCTTTTTGCAAGTTCTCTCAGTGCACTCTGTAAGACCAACAATTTTCTTTCTGTGTCTTACAAGATCGTGCACCAGCACCAGACACCAGTCAAGGTGCTACCGTGTCATATGCTGCTCCAACACAGAGCAAACAGATGATTCCTATGGACTTCCTATGGACTAAGAATAATACAGAATAGTATTATTCTCTGATGTATATAGGTCATCTGTTCACTGATACCAATGAGATTATGAACTTAAGCCCATAACAAGAAAATTCTGCTTTTAGCTGAATGAACTATAAACTCCAAATGTGGCAGGGAATCATTTTATTCCTCAACTTGAAATCCTGTTCTGACAATACTTAATCTATGTTTAAATTTAAACAGTTTTCCAGATTTTAAAGCTTTGCATAGTACACTTTAAGATTAATTATATTCCAGTATTTCAAACAATTGTTTAAGTAGACACCTCCTCTTTTAGTCCTTGCATGGTAACATATTTTAAAATACGCATTCTGCCGTCCTATATTCCTAATATATCTACTTCTAATAGGGACCTTAGAAGACCTATAAAATCAATGTTTAAATAATATTTTTCTGAAATAAAGCTGGGGTTTTGTTAGATTTCCTCTGGCAGTACGGACAGCTGTCTCAGACTTTTCACAATTCTGGAGCAAGAGATTTTTCTTAAGTATTAAAGAGTTCAAGAGGGAATTGAGATTTCCAATGGAACGTTTTAAAACGAGCATTCATAAAACAATGTTAAAGAAAGAAAAGTGGGAAAATCTATATGCTTTAATGTCTTCAACGTTCACCATATTTTGTCACCAACAGAATACTCCTCCTAACTGAATAACATTATTTAATAATGTGGTAAAGTCATTCAAAATAGAATTAGAAGTTATTGACCCTAAGCTAAAATTACAAATATTGTAATAACCTCTTAGTTAAAACATTTGAAACCTCATCTCAGGATACAAACACAACTCCTGATACAGGTAAAGAAGTAAATACTATTTATAATTCCACAATCCTTAGTTTTACAGACTTGTCTTGAGGAGTCACCTGAGAACCAGACACTTGTGTTTTGTGGCCAAGTCCAGGCCTTAAAGTTCCTCCAGCAAATACAACAGGCCCGCATGTCAAAGGCTGCGGCAAGGTGAGGGTTGGTCTCTTCTCCCAAGTCACAGGTGATAGGACAAGAGGAAACGGCCTCAAGTTGCA
>JAOXJM010000012.1:103551832-103565547 GCA_026413425.1 Tringa solitaria | reverse complement strand
AGATGATCTTAAAGGTCCCTTCCAACCTAGACAATTCCATGATTCTATGATTCTAAGGTAGGATGAGTTCAGAACGACGCACAGAAGACAAGAAGCATACATGTAGGGGATACTTATTTTCCCTTTTATCTCAGCACATCCAAATGGAGTCTTGTGTGGCCCATAACTATTACAGTACCACATACTCTCACTTCTTAAGAAGGAACACAGTCCTTTTTTAACATGATAGTAACATTGAAACAATGTTTTTCTGTCCTATTAGTACTCAGCAGTTATTCAGTCTGTGACCTTGGGCAGAACACTCTTTACTAAAGTGTAAGCTGTTTCAGGACATGCACAGCACAGCCTGTAATCAGTGCAGGTGACCAGCCTCATACAGTGTCAAACAGACCAAGTATTGGTCTGTATCTTGAATCAGCAAATTAAAAGTAAACTATTAGAGAGACATAATTTAAAGTGATAAGCAGTGTGACTATGAAACAAGTCACCTTTTTTTAAGGTTCTTTTCCCTTCCTCATACTTTCAACCATTTTTTTGGAAAATAAGAAAACCAGTATTCCATTTTCTAGGATAACAGGTTTTGGTACTTTCACTAGAGAGCCATTTCAAACTGCAGGTGCTATTAAATTGATCTATGCATGCTCTGCATTTGTGCTATTCCTCACGTTCTGCTGCTTTTTCAGATTTGGGTAGATCACCAGCATTCATGTCTGTATGTGTTCTTCTCCCAAGCGTGTAAGTACATAGAACAAGTAGAAGAAGACCACAGATAGTTAATATGAATACCCAGTGCCTCCACTGGCATGAGAGGTGTCTTATGGTAATTTTCTGTACAAGATGTTTCTCCCTTTTTGAAAAGCGCCTGTTATGGGGAGAGATTGTGTTCTGCTGTCAAAGAAATTATTTTGGGTTTCCACTCCTGCTGAAAATAATAGATAGAGAAGAAACTGCAAGAATAGGTGTGAATTGCGACATTAGTGAATAGCCAGAAGTACAGCACTAACAAACAATGCAGGACCAATTAGACCTCTGATGTCAATGGTAATATTATCCCATGCTGAATGTGGTTAGAGGGAAAGCTTGGAATCAGAGTCAGCAAATTCTTACTCTCTCATTGTGAGACTTAGAAGTAACGCAATTTTTAAGAACAATTTTAATCCGAGTATTCAATAATTCCTAATTAAAAACAACTGCAGTTCTACCCACTCTTTGGAGGGAGAGTGCATGTGCGTTGCCAAATGCATATGAGTACAGAAGTTTGAAGAAACTTAAAGTGAAAAACTTGGCAACAGCCATATCAAACAACAAAGTTAGGACAAACAAAGAGGAGGGAAACATATAACTAAGCACCTCGGCCTTTCTCTTTACCAGTCAAACAGCACCAGCTCCACCATGGCTTACAGCTCAGATAGGAATAGCTCTATGTTAGTTATTAGGGAAAACTATGGTACTGTTTCTTTAATTCTTACAGATATAGCAGGCTGCTGGATCTTGGATTTGTCTAATTTTCTTTAAAGCAACAGCTGACTCATGGGTCTCCCCACTGGCGTCCAGAAAATATCTGGCCCTTTTGCCTCTGTTTTATCTACTAGCCTTTCAGTAACAGCATTCCAAGATGTTCATATATTCATTACTCTTTGATGACACAGGGGCCAGGTGGCATAACGATGAAACAACAAAAATACACTCATGATACAAGTCTAAGACAGTCATATTTCTAAAATTCAGCACTGTTCAAAAATTACTAGAAAATGGCTACTCTGACTATGCTTTTAAAACACAATAATATATTTTAAAAGTGTGTTCTCTCAGCTTCAACTGCAGAATTTTTATTTAGAAGTCACAGATTAAGACAGAAGCAAATATGGTAGTGGCTGTTTATCAGTATGTAAGATGCATCAATCACTATTTCATTAATGATAATTAAAAGCATTAAATTCTGGAGCTTGTAGGTATTTTGCTAAATAAATATTTCTTCTTATATCAACAGTCCGGATTTTTCCCATTACTGCATCATTTATAAACTGAGACCCTTGCTTATTCTGTGCACTCCACATTAAATTCAACTTGAAACAGGGCTGTGGCAGAAGAATAGGAAATGCTGAAAATACCACAAAGATTTTATATGATGTTGTTTAGTGAATGCACTTTTTTTTTATAATAGCTTAAAAAAAACCCCAAACAACCATTCAGAAGTATGTAAGAATGGAATTTCAGTTGGAACAGCCATGGGAAAGTGAACTGTCATGGTAAAATAAGAGTTTTACTAGAAATATTCAGATTTTAGTATCTTCATTATGTTCCAAGCTCTTCCATCAGAGACAGCAGTCAAATCATACACAAAAAACGTACACAAAATAAAGGCTCAGTGAGAAACAAAAACTGATGTTCCATCTTCTGTAGAATTCCTTTTCAAGTAAAGGATTTGAAGGAAAAATGAAAGTAATCTAATCCAGTTAAAGAATAAGGTTTTAATTAGGCAAATAGCATTACTTAATTTATTTTTTAAAAATTATATCCCTCTGTTCCATAATAAGAGTTCAGAAGGGGTTATGCTTTTCCATTACTAAATCAAATCCATCGTAGACTCATGCAAGGGAATAATTTTTCCCAGTTATTGACAAGTGCTTTCAGTCTCCAAAGACACTGCAAGGATTCGATGAAGTCCTAAGACTTTCACTAATGATTTAGTTCCTTGTGGATAAAAAAACACAATAAAGTGTATTACTATGGAAATCCAGAATCCCATAATTAAAATGTTTTCCCTTTCATGCTTACAGGAATAGGCATATAATATTTTGGACTGAAGTACTGGAATTTTTGTTAGTTGTAGCTAACCAGGTTTACAGGAATCACAAGAACTGTTGCTAGCATTTCCACGCTGAATAACACACTGAAGTTTTTTGCTTAAAGTAAGCCTTGCATTCAAAAGATTAAATTGTCATCTATCTAAATTTCCATGTATCTCAGTAAAACCCGGATATAGTAATATTGTGCAAACTATGGACACAACTTTAATTTCCTTAATATCCAATAAATAAGGACATATACTTAATAAGCATGATCTTAGCTATGAAAGTCAAGAACCACAAAATTTGGTTGCTCATGTTAAGGACAAAGAGACACAGTTCATGAATAGCAGACAGGGATAAAAATTTCAGACAAGATATGTATGAGTGGGAAAATGCTTAACTACTTATTTCTTCAGTGTATTAGTAGCCTACATAATAAACTAATGTTACTAGACAGATGAGAATGTTACATATAAGATACTTGTGCATACTCACACAACCCCTTATTATCTACTCACTATGAATACACCCATGTCTTGTAACAAGTCAGCTGTATACCTGGCTTCATATCAGCATTCTGATATTACAAACAGGAAAAAAAAATTTTTTATATAAATGCATGAGTTTCCCTAGCAATTTATGATCCTATTACTGCACTTTTTATAACTGATTTTTTAATAATATCTGTACTAATACAGTATATCCTATGTAAGTGATATACAGTATGCATTATTAGAAGTATCAAATGAAACCGAGAGGAAGCAGGTTCAAGAGCAAAATATGTTTGGTTTATTACTTTTTTTAGTCAAATTTTCAAATAGAAACTGTGGAGTTTCTTGCCACAGGATTTTGTGGAAGATACAAGTTCACCTGGATTCGACATTACCCGTTGAATTTGAAAGGGAAAGAGACATCTCCTCAGACTATAGAAGTTCCTATATCTATGATAGTTGGAGTTTGGAGTTATCTTCTAGGGATCATCACTACATAGTACAGGGGGAGAATAGATTGTTTCTATCAATCAGATAAAACTCTTAAAATACATTAAGTCTCCTAGTAAATATTTATTAGCTTTTCCTGGTCTTTTATTATCCTAAAGTGGTCTTTAAAACTTCTTGCTTTCCAGAACATAGTCATCCACTCAGACACCTTTGTAAGGGTCTGGAGATAATACTACAAGCAACTTCCACTGTTAGAAATGATTCTTGTTCTGGAGGAGGTTTTTTGCTATTATTTCTTTTGGAACTTCTTTAAACGTCTCTCATTTGGAATTTCTGTCTCTTTAAGGATCAGGTTAGCACGCTGAGTGCATCCAAGAGAGTGGGTGTCGGTGTACTGTTCCCCCATATGATTGTCCTGGCAATGAAGAATTTGGAGTGATGCACCTCCAACTCTGTAGTAAGTCATTATTGAACATCCTGTAGATCATGTTAGTGATTGTATTGTTGCAGGTGAGAATACTCAGATCACCACAAAAACTCCATTAGTTAGCATAGTTTTTCATGTTATGGTGGTGTGGTTTGGGCCGGGTTGGCCAGTGACAAGACAACAGATGCTCTCCCCTAGCTCTTGCTCCAAGGAGAAGAAGAACAGAGATAAAGAGATTTATAAGTTTAGAAAAAACTAAATTACTTTAATGAAATATAAATAATAAAGTAAAAAGGAAATAATGAAACAGATGCAATACCTATACAAAACCGCATCAAGCTCTCAGGGACATATCACTGGCAGGCAATGGGAAAGTTCCAGACTGGTCTCAAATGGGAACTGGGTTCCAGAACACACTGATGGGGATTGACGGTCCGTTATCAAGTAGAGAGAGCCACTGAAAAAGTACTCACCCAAGAAGAGCCACTGAAGAAAAACCAACATGACCCCTTTGCTCCCTCAACTTTTATACTGATCATGGCAGACGGATGCAATACCCTATTGGTCGGTTTGGGTCACCTGACCTGGCCACCCCTCCCCACAGGTGCAGCCCCTCCACAGGGTAAACCACCCCATCAGCTGAGCCTGGTTGCCACCGGCAACAAGTGTAAGCACCAGCCTCTCCCACAGAATAGAAAGTTGGCTCCACTTCACCGCAAACCCGGATGTATGGTCATAAGGTCCCCCTGTGTGACTCAGATGTTGACCACCCTTGGTGTTGGCAGGAGCGATTCCAACACTTCCTTTTCCTTTCAGAGGGGTTTCATCTTACCTTCAGCTTGAAGTCCCTGAGCTTAGTGTCTCTAGAGCTACTCATAGCAGCAGTTGGTTTTCCCCATCAAGAACAGGCATCAGCCTATCCCTTACCAAACTAAATCCCACCCTAAAATAGAAGAGTATGAAATACAGGAAGAAAGCTGGGTTAAGCCATACGGTTTCAGGAGACAACAAATGAAAGCAAGAGGCAGATACAAGAGTCAGAGAGTCACCAGCTGAAAAATAGAGAACTGGAGGGGGGCAAAGGGTGGCTTCTTTGTACCTGCTACCAAGTATGGTATCACATTGTCCAGCAAAGCAATGCAGAGCAAGAGCCTGAGGCATCAACAGCCACCAAACAGCCAAGAAAGATGGTGACTGGAAGCAGGTTGCTGCTGCTGTCCCCATTAGAATGACTCATTTGGCTTGCGGGATGCTTCTGGGAAAAAGCTGAATAAACTGGTTTAATGGGCCAAATGTAGCCCATTCGCCACAATTTGAATCCTTCTGACACAAAGCATTTCCTCCCACATATAGGAGCCCTCTGGAAAAAAGCAGCAAGAAGAATGCAGCCTATAAAAATTAAAGGTGAGACTAAGCGTTAAACATGTATTATTAATTTCTTTGGATTAAAGTATTCATTAGAAAAAGTATGTGATTTTTTTCAAGAAGAAAGGATAGTTGTTATACTTCTCTAGATTTAGGGTCCTAATTAAACATTACAAACATAACTTACAGCTGGTTGGATCAACACTTCTTTTCTCATAGGCATAAAAATTATAGATATTCCCAACACCAGTGCATATGACAGTCAATAGCAGACAAGTTAGGAACAGGCTATTCAAATGTCAGACTTTTTTTCACCTCAAAATATTGGGGCATTTTAATGTTTGAGATACAAGGACCATACCTAAATGAGCCTTAAACTCATTCCTAAACAAAACCTAAGAATCAACTCCTATTTCTGCTTTCAAACAATGGGAATGTTCCCATCAGTTTAAAGGGGAGAAGAATTCAACCACTGGGAAAAAAAATCCATTTATAAAACCTTGGTTCCTGATGTCCATGTTAATTTTAACTGCAGAACTACCTCAGGTAAACATAGCTAAGTCTTCTGTTACATGCTTTCCATCTAAGAACTCTTCATGGTTTTACAGCGATTAAAATTCTTGTAGATCAGAGTAGTTGATATCACACATCCAAACTCTTTCACCTTATTTTCCTGATTTCCTCACTCAAATTTTCATTTTTTCACTAGCTGGCCTAAAGTTACATTTTATTGAAGCACATACTTCTGTGAATATTTAACACAAAACACATGTTCATTTTTTAGGCCTCTGAGGACTCTGAAATCAACTAGGAATTTTGACTGCAGTCCATTCACTATGAAGTCTTCAAGTCAAAGGATTCATATCAAAATGAAAAATTTTTATGAATGGATATTTTCCTCAACCTATGATGCTAGGAAATCTTACATTACGGCATCTCACACTCCAGCACAGTTTTTGTCTTCCCTTTCATATTCTCAATATGTGAATTGCCCAGAAATTCATGCTTCAACAGGCCTGACATCAGAAACCGAAATAAATTCTTGAATTTCTTTGACAATCAATTAATGGCAGAACAGAAAATCTGTGTTATTCTCTTGAACTGAAATTCTATATATTCCCAGCTGTACAAGAGAAACTAGCATTTGAAAAAAAAAATCATCAGAACCTTTAAAGGAGTAAATTTTCAGTGATTTCAGGAACACAGTGCATATAAATGTCTTAGAAGTAAATGCTTTCAAAGGCACTGTTCAAGCAGTAGGCAAAAGGGTTTCCATTTATAAAATGGTTCCAATTTATGGGAAGGAAGGGAGCACCCACTCTGGCTAACATGCCAGGGGCTGTCGTTATGCTGCCATTAAAACTTACTCTCAACTCATAAACAGACACATTTCACTTTAAATGAAAAGGGAGTAAGTCATAAAAAAATAAAGAACGTGTAAAAGGATGAGACATTTTGCATTTTGCAAAACAGCTAATTGCACTAGCTTTGGGAATCACAAACAAAAGGGCTGTTTAACAGAAGCAAAAGTCACAGCTACAGTGACTAGAGCTCAGGCAATTTATGAATTAGTCAAATGTATCCTTATGCTACCTAAGAAGTCTTTTTTTATTTATTATTTTTTTGAAAGCACATTGCTGAGAAGATCCCGGGAAATCCCACACATCCATCCATTTTCTAAGCTGAATACAAAAAACTATCAGAAGACACAAAATGTTACATAAAGTTTAAAAATTTGTTCCAGGATGTTTTGGGCAAGATTTTAGGCTTTGTCTATCAAGTTCTTGCACCTAGAATTCCTTCTGTAGTTAATGGGAACCAAGGACTTCGAGAAGTGAGCACAGGCAATGGCATTTCCTGCTTCTGCGAGAGGAAACCCATCTTATGGTCAGCAAGTATAAACTGATTAAAGAAAGCTATATGGTAATGACAGAGGCATTAATGATTGATTTATGATTGGGGTGCATTAAAAAGAGTGTGGTCAGCAGGTCAAGGGAGGCCATCTTCCCCCTCTACCCTGATGAGGCTGCATCTGGAATATTGTGTCCAATTCTGGGCTCCCCAGTTCGAGAAAGACAAGGAACTACTGGAGATAGTCCAGCAGAGGGCTACAGAGATGATCAAGGGACTGGAGCACCTCTCTTCTGAGGAAAGGCTGAGAGACCTGTCTCTGGCCTGGAGAAGACTGAGAGGAGATTTCATCAATGCTTACAAATATCAAAAGGGTAGGTGTCAAGAAGATGGGGTCAGGCTCTTTTGAGCGGTGCCCGGCGACAGGACAAGAGGCAACAGACAGAAAATGCAACACAGGAAATTCCATCTCAACATGAGGAAGAACTTTACTCTGAGGGTGACAGCACTGGAAGAGGCTGCCCAGAGAGATGGTGGGGTCTCCTTCTCTGGTGATACTCAAAACCCACCTGGATGCATTCCTGTCCAACCTGCTCTAGGTGAACGTGCTTTGGCAGGAGGGTTGGAGTAGATGATCTCCAAAGGTCCATTTCAATCCCTACAGTTCTGGGATTGATAGCACTGACAGGAACTCCTCCATCTATATAACCCCTGAAAAAGGTAGTATGAAGGAGGAGATAGCAATATATGTCATAGCTTTTTCAAACTTCGTGATATACCAGAGAACAATTACTTTTCCTTCTAACTTTGCTTCTCACATAGAATACATCCTCTTTTCATAGCTTCCAGTTTCTTTCTCTTACCTAATGCCCCTTCTTTGTGTGACCTTATTAGAACTGTAGCTTTTCCCTTAAAACTTCAACACTTTTGGTGTTTTACAGAGCACACTGGAACAAAACATAAGCATTTTGGGAGACTGATACTGGGAAAGGATGGAGCTACCACAACAAAGTAAAATTTCCTGAACATGGATCTTAAGATGCAACTTTTGCAAGAACAATTCAAAGCTTTTCTGATATCTGAACAGCACTCAGTATCATCTTTGGAGAGTATAATGTACTTTCAGGGTTTTACTTGGCAAATTAGGAACTGAATTCAAATCAGAGATTTTGGTACTTACCAAGGTAAGTACCTTGAATGAATCAATGTGAATAAATAGATAAATAAAGAGCATCCTTATTTAACAATTTTTTTTATCCAGGGCAAAGACAGTCAGTTGAAGAAGCAGCAACTACAAGGATGCTCTTTGACAAATTAAACATTAGTTTCAGGTCTTCCAGTGAAAGAGGAAAAAAAACAAAACACTGACACTTGTTGGCATAATAAAGGTAAAAACCAACTGCACCAATCAGCTTAAAATATCCTTCCTTACATGGAAGCCAAACTCAGATCTGCTCCAAGCAGTAGTAAATCCATTAACTGTAAAAGTATATTCAATTAAGGTTGCATTTGTCATAGCTCTGAATGTAGCGTTATAAGCGCACATTAAGAGCAGAAAGATTGCTTATTCCAGCTCTATAGTATTGCAGGGAGAAGTGCAAGAAGATAACCTCAGCCTCTGTAAAAGGGAACTTTGTTGACTCTTAAAAGCTGAAGTTGGAGCCAAATTATAAACCAATTTGATTTATGCATGCTAATGCAAGATGAATGCCATTCATTGGCACAAACATCTGCTTTGAAGTGTAATAAAGCCCCTTCTCTTTTCCAGGAAATGTGTAATTTTAGGATCACAGGACAGAAACTGGGAGCACTCGTAATAAAATAGTCAACCAACCAGAAGATGACGCATGATGCAATCGGGAGCTAGGTCCCCAATATAGTGAAGTACATCATTTTCCTGGCCCTCACTGTACAGATTCCAATTATGCAATGAGAATGATGGTGAATTTTAGGCCTGTGTTTCTTTGATGATATACGATCAACTCAGAAATTTCATGACTTTGTACCAAATTGTGGCCTCCTATAACATTCTAGTGTAGATTAACAAGTGTATTGGGAGCCCGGATTTACCTATTTATATGCAAGACTGAAAGTTGTCATCCCCTCAGGCTCTACAGACATTGGACAACCACTTGCTACAGGAGTCTTCTGGCTTATTATTCAGCCATTTTTAACACAGACGTTACCTCCACAGATAGTTTTTTCATTATAAGATCAAAAAGCTGCTTTTACGAGTCAGATCACTGCTCTGTTTTAAGAAATGTTCTTTGGACAAATGTTCTCCTTAATTATACTGGAACAGCTATATCAACTTCAGCAAAGTTTCACAAATATAAACAAGAGCAAAAGTTGGACACACAATTTCAAATCAAGAGCTAGCTGGTCCTAGATGAAAGGCTCTGGATAGACTTTAATGAACTTAGATCCCTTGCTAATTCATTGAAATACTGAGAACTAAAACATAACACAATCTCTGGAAAATATATCAAAGAGGTATCCAACAAGCATAATTACATGAAAGAGTCAAATAGCATGAGTTGGTAAAAGTCTATCCAGAGGCAAAAAGTAAAGAAACAATTGATGAGACTAAATCAAACAAATGGACTGATTCCATCTTACAAAATATAAAACCACCAATTGAAGGCTTGAAACTAACACTTCAAAGCCACTAATAATCCATGGCAGTGTAATGTAAATCACAGAGGAGAATAACATATTCTCAAATTCCAGTTTTAAAAAGTTAATTATGCGTATTCATACAGGATAAAAATATGCTACTAAGAACCACTCTCATTTAGGAAGCAGAACAAGAGGTTCTAATTGCCGTATAAAGAAGCATACTGTGAACTGAAGAAACATTTGTTTGGTTTGATCAAAATATTCAATGCTGCTTTTTATGTCCACGATTCTAAGTTTTCATGTTTTGCTTTTAATAATATTTATCCCTTTTAAAAGCTCCTTGCCTATGAGAAAGCTTCTTTTATTTATCTGCATTGGGTTTTATGGTCATTCATTTCTGGAGACTTGACCAGGATAATTTTTAGTTTCAGCCTCACAGTCTCCTAAATATTTGCTCACTTGGAGTAGATTTTCTAGGGGCTCTGAAAAAGTGAAAAACAAAATACAGATTCACTCTACACCTTCACAAAAAAATCAAGCTCTGAAAGGGGAGAGGGTGTCTGCATAGCTTCCTGTAGGGTTTAACATTGTCAAATAGGTCACGTCTAACAATCTTCTAAACCTAGTTTCTACGCTCCACTTTCTCCCTTCACAGGTTCATTCTTTATCATTCTTATCACTTTCCCAGGCTAATTTCATGAGAAATCTGTAACTATGCAGTCTAGTCACAAACCACTTCAGAGAATCATCTATCTTTTCCTTTGGACTCAGAATGGTTAGCTCACCCTATGGATAAATATACTTACCAATGCTAAGGTTTTGGCCTTTTCTTGAGTATCAGTTTGAAGATTCACCTGTGCCACTATGGAAGTTTGTGATATTAGTTAGAAACTTTTTTTTTTTTGAGGGGTATGTTATAGACAAAATGAAAATATAGTATCTGGTAGGTGACATCCATCTTTCTTCTACTGAAATCAGATGTGTCAAAACCAGATCTGGATATTTTTAATCCAATATTTTAAAATTATTCACCTAAAGAGTTCTCTGAACAGAGGACATTGATTTTTAATATGCTTTTTAAAACTGGAGCAGTTTTGAAGAACTGGAAAGAAGCTGGAATGTTTTTAAAGGGTAATTCAGATATAATTCAAGGAACAATAAGCTTGCAAGCAAGGCACTGATTATGGCCAAAAGCAGCAAAAATGGCCAATATGGAACTCAATAGCAAATTACAAAAGAGTAATCTAATTAAAGGGTATTAATATTAATTTATGTAAATAAAATATTGACAAACCAAACTGGTATAATTTTGAGATGAAATTGCAAGTTCAGGTGATGAAGGTAACACAACTGGACCTGCTGTCCTGAAAACTGTGGATGGGAGTTACCACACAGATGTGTTTCAAATGAAACCTACCCATGTAGTCCCCTAATATGTTTCACCACTGCTAGTAATAGGCTATAAGATTTGTCTGAGTTTGCAAGGCCTCTGGACTGTGACTTTTGAGACTTGTGCTGTCTGAAATTTTCTTGGCCTACCTGATGCTTTGTTTTACTTGGTTTAGCTGTGACAGCCACTTCCCTAATCAACCAGCTTTATTTGACTAAATATTTTTACTTTTGTTTCCCTTTGTGTGGTACAACCACAATTTTATATAGACAGCAGTAGCAAGCAGTTATTCTATGTAGCATGAGATAATTTATGATCAAATCAAATATGCAGTGTAGAGAAATACAGGTCTGGAACAATAACAGAGACCTCGAGAAGGGGAGGCAAGAGTGGACTATAGAGGAGTACAGGCAAAATGAGAGATGGAGCACAGGCTTGACATTGGAGAGCCCGTGGCTGTAAACCACTCAGTAATGGTCAGTTAAAAAATGCATACCTGGAACTGGTTAAAATTGGGTTTTCAGCTAACTTTAGTACCCAGAGGAGCCATGGAAGAGAGAACATGAGACTGGAAAAGGGGATAGAAACAAAGAACTGTGTGTATATCAATTTTTACAGCATTATTATTCCTTCTTTTCTATAACAATTAGATCTGGTCTCATAATGATTTCTATCTTAAGATTTCAATTTTACTAAGAATAAATTCTTGGTTTTACTAATGTACAAGGTGTGCTTCCCCTTTGCCCATAAAACAAGATTTTGAGAGTAACAAAATGAAAGATATGAAATCATTGCAGGTCAAATTTTCAAATTATACAAAATCTGGGGAAACAGCAGGTAGGGAACGTACTAGGTCATGAACATGGAGTATGCTGGCAAATAATGGCATAAAAACACACAGCTGGTTTCCAGCCATACCTCCAGAATTATTTTAGCAAGTTGCAGAGCCACTACAATAGTTATAGACAAAGTTCATAATAGTTGAAACTAAGATTTCTAGATAGTCCTCTAATATAGCCAGAACCTACTGACTGCGTTGCCCAGGATTTACATAATTTTATTATTTTTCCTTTTGCATCTTCCATATACAAACAAAATATGTCCACAAAACAAATAATGTTTTCAGGCTTCCCTAATGAGTACTCACAAGCACAGAAACAAGAAAATAAAATGCTAACTAGCTTTAATGGTTTAGGGCCATATTCAACAGCCTATCTAAATACCTGCATGTTGAATCTTCTTGAACCAGAACTGTCCAAAACTTTAAAATAAGACATTCCATGTTAAAACATTGATATAGAAGAGGTGATCTATTGGTGTGTAGTTTGCTATATCTAACAGTACGTGTAATCATAGTAACACAGAATTATTCAGGCTGGAAGGAATTTCTGGAGGTCATCTGGTCCAATTCTCCCCTCAAAATAATTTCAGAATTGGATCCACCTTTGCAGATACATCAGGTTGCTCAGGCCCTTGTTCAGTTGAGTTTTTAATATCTCAAAGGATGGAGATTTCACAGCCTCTCCAGGAAGCTATTTCAAGTTTTTGACTACCTTCACAGTGAAAAAATTATTTCCCAACATTTAATGCAAATTTCCTGAGTTGTAACTTTTATCTGTTGTCCCTTGTCCTATCACTGCGCACCTACTAGAAGCATGTAACTCCATTATCTCTGTAGCCACTTAATTGATGTTGAAGAGAGTAGTAGAATCCTCCCTCAGTCTTTTCCAAACTAAACAAACCCTTTCCCTCCACCTTTTATTATATGTTGTGCTCCAACCCTTAATTGCCTTCATGGCCTACTGCTAAGCTTGCTCCTCTGTCTAGTTCTGAATATATAATGGATCAGGTAGCTAGGTCTCAGTGTATAATACAATGCCCTAAGGCATGGATTTGTCAAATATCATATCTCCTCAAAGAACAGTGGAATAAATAAGTAATACTCAGAATTTAGAGACCAGCAGTACATTTAAGACTGGGGCTTTGTGTAGTTAACATAGAAAATTTCCACCCTGTCCAACACCTTCCTTGTGTAGCACAAATTCCTAAAGGATAGGAAGAGACATTTTAAAAAAACAGCGGGATGCAGTTAAGAGTGGAAAAGGGAGAAAGATTTAAGGATGCCAGTGATAGGGTTTTACCGTATTATCAGCCAAAACTAAAGAGCAGAATTTAATGATCAGAGAGAAGTTGGAGTGTTCATCTCCCAAATCTGGAAGAATCTGTAGAGACAATGACAATTCCCAAAAAATGGTCAAGGGCATTGAAAAAACATAATTATAGAATCATAGAATGGTTAGAGTTGGAAGGGACCTTAAAGATCATCTAGT
>JAOXJM010000012.1:103533988-103550207 GCA_026413425.1 Tringa solitaria | reverse complement strand
TTCACAGCAGAGGTGCTCCATCCCTCTGATCATCCTCGTGGCCCTCTGCTGGACCTGTTCCAAAAGGTCCAACAGATTATTAGATCATTGGGTGCTTTCATACTTACAGGGAAGAAGATTTGTCCAGGAAATCTTCTGCCAAATGAAGACTGGGTATGTTGGATTTACATTTAGCTTTTCAGAGAAGTTGAAAAGGTCCCTAAAAGGTAAGAGCTGATGAAACGAGAGGGGCTGAGGGAAGTGGCTCTGTCTCAGGAAGGAGACAAACACAGGGAACAGCAACCACAGCAACACAGAGAGGAACCTTTGCCATATACAATGTTGGGACTCCACCAGAAACCAGACAAGCCCCGAAAATATGGCAGCTTCAAGACATCAGAATGGAAGGTTTGATTAGACTTGCAGAGCACTCTATTTTACTTGATCTTATACTGGTCCAGCAGTCACCTTGGAAAATAACACAAGGCATTATTCTGATCTCTTTCCTAGTGTCATCCTCTTCCCCCTTACCTGGAAAAATCAAATCCTGGGGGATTATGGATTAGCATATGAAGGAGGAGAGAGGACATTCTGCCCAATTTTTAACTGAACACAGCAACAGTCAAAATAGAGTATAAGAGGCATATCGTGTCATGTTCTCAGTCTGCAGTGCTTATTCTGTCATGGAGGACAAAGTACAGCTGGGAAATCAAGTGGAAATAGATATGTCACTACAGCAAGTGCTCCCCTTGTTGCCTGACAGGGAGGAATTCAACTTTACCTAAAAAATAACTCACATAGGATTTCAAACACTAGGGAGGAGGTGGGAAAAAACAGTCCCAAGGAGAACAGGAAGGCCACTTTGGGTGGTAACCTGAATTTAGATTGGCTCACATTGCTTCTGAACCCACACCCGCACTCTTACTAACCACTTCTCTTTCCCAGAAGAAGGAGTTCTTTATTTTACTGTATACTGTGACAAGGTTTCAGTGACTTTTTAACCTCTTCTTTATAAGCAGACCTATTTGACAGTCATGCTCAAACAAAAATGTTGTCTAGGCATAGCAGCAAACAACTGCAAAAATCCCCTTCAAATTCTCATTTCATTAGTTATATTTGGTTCCATAGTATTAGTCATTGGTATCAGAGAGATCATGAAAACTATTTTGTTACCAAGAAAAAAACAGTTCTGTCTATTCATGCTTCAGCAAGCAATTTTCTGGACTAAACAACACAAAACAGCAGCAGAGAAAAAAATCTGATTTCCCCTCTTTTGAAATACAGATTACCCAGTATATTAAGAATAGGTATCAAAGTAAATAATTCTGCTTGTCTGCAGAAGCAGGCAACCACACTGTATAATCCCACTCTGAATCATCAAACTATAATATGAAAACAAAATAATGCAAAAAAAAATTCCTGACAAATCAAACTGATTATATAGGAAGCCTGTTTCAGAACCTCAGTGTTTCTGTGGCTGGAAGCCTTTTCCAAATTTTTTGCATTCTTTTGCTTATGACTAGTCCAGATGTTTTTCTTGTGCCAAATTATTCTCCAGGTTAAAGAGTTGAAACAACATATCTTTATTTACTTTTGAAGTAGCTTGTTGGCCTCCCTAGCTATAAAGGGACATGCAAGGGACAGATCCAGAAATTCATTTGAAATTAAGGTAACTGCCTCTTCTAGCACACCAGTCCTCCCAGATCAACCTGAACTCTCCTCTGCAAGAGAAAAGCAGAATAAGAGTAAGCAAATACATTTCATCATTACCAAAAACCAACAGTGTTTTCACTCCAGAAAGACAGAACAAAAGTCTACTGCTACAGGTACACAGGATTCATTTGGACAAAAAACAGGTGTCCAAGATGATTGATTTGAAAACCATGAAGTTTGGGGTCTTGTTTGTGGGCTCAAGTTTAGAGTTCTTGATCAACCTCCACAAGAACACCTTACTGCCATTGTTTTAATAGACAATACTCACAAAAACAGTATGTCTGTAAGAAAAGTAGCATTTCTAGGAATAATTTTATAAAATATTCAGATGAGATTAAAGACAGCATTTTAAGGAGATAGAAAGAAAAAAGCTTTCAAAAATGGGGAAGAAAAAAAAGAAGTAGGTCAAAAAAATAGTTTTTTCAACCGCACAGGCTTAATTTATGGGACACTGATGGATCATCAGAGCATAAAGAAAATCATGCTGATGTTTTCAAGGCTAAACTCAGTGCTTAGGGAATATAACGAACTCCAGGTTTTTTATTCCTCTTTTAACTCTCAGTTCAGTCTTGATTTCCTCCAACGCAGGAAAGTTCTACGACTTTCAGTAGGGTTTGATGCTCTCAGTTCAACTTTGAACCTGTCATCTACCGTATGAAAGATTCCTTCTTATTTTTATCATCCTAGTTGGAATGAAAGAAGCATTTTCAGCTATCTTATCAGCTAGCATTGCAAGACTCTGTTCTCACTCCCATCTTAGGATGTATTATTAATGATAGAAAAGCACAGCAGGCAACAGAGTTTTACACAATTGATGGTGCTCAGTACCATGCCAAGATATTATTAATGTAGCTTTTTGTGAAAACAAAAACAGATTTAAAATACAGCCTGTAGCTCATGGGGCCATGGTTTAATATTTCAGGATGGGAATCTTCTGTTATGGACATTTTGATTCAGAACAAAAAAGCAAGATGACTCTAGAGCAGCATTGCCTGTGTCTGTTTCTATACCTTTGTTTATCTCCCCAAATCACTGGTCATTGTCAGTACATCCTTGGTGCTTTTTTTTCCCAACCTAAAATGCTGGAATGTGCTGGAAACAGAATCACTTGGTTTTGTTTTGAAATTCAGTAAGAGTCCCATATCACAGTCCCTCAAAAATAGCTATTAAATCAGAATAGGAATGGAATCTAATTCGGTTCCCATTCAAAACTTGGTTTAACTGCTAATCGTTGTCCAAAAAAAACCTATAACAAACTTCATTGTTTTAGCTGATTTTCATTATCAGAGTTAGTTTGCTTGCTGTTCACATCACTATTGAGACATAAAAATGAGCAGCAAGAGAATAAGAAAGGAGTTGATCCACCCAGCCTACAATCCTAGTGCTCCCTCATTAAGGGTGTAGGTATCAGACTACTGAAGTTCTCACCATGCAAAGGCATTCTCAAGAGAACCTGATGCTGCAGGTGGGGGTAAGATTATGCAAAGTATCAGTTTGTGTCTAACAGCAATCAGGTATCAGGGTTGCCTTTCTGCTTCAAAATGCACAGCACTGGAGCTGTGACTTCCCTAAAGGAATTTTCTCTCAGCAGTTTCCTGAAAGCCAGAGAAAGATGAACTTCATTTCCACCAGTGAACTGTAACGGGAGAGCTCTGATGATACATTACGCATGAGAAATGAGTCATGCTGCGGTTTCCTGCTTCAGTTTATTGAGTGCAGAGTTGCTTGGCCTTTTTCTCTGGCTATGACCCTTCTCCTGCTTAGAAGCCCTTGAAGATAGCCCTTTCCTTTCCCAGTCTCCATAGTTACAGTCAGGATCAAGGATACAAGTTTGTTATGCAGCCTCCTACTCTTGGCTCAGAGGCAAAACCTACACCCACATCTTATAAAATCATGGTGGCCAACAACAGCCTGAAATGCAGACAAGAGCAACACAACTACTCAGCTGGCTTACAACTGCACCAGTGTTTTAATTTTATATTTATTTTTTTTAAAATCTAGAAGTATCCCTAAGCATCTCATATTATTAAGGACCTCTGTTGTAAATTCCAAATAGTTCTTCAAACTCTCTTGCCAATCCCAAACTCCTTAGGAAACAGCAGCTTGATGACTGTGAACAAACTAAGAGCAGCCTGCTGATTGAACATGACAAGGCAAGAAGTTCAGGGGACTCTAGATGTAACCTACTAGTTGAAGGAAAATGTGTGCAATTCCTGATAATTATTATATCTAATAAGATAATTCTCATACATACATCTTCATCATGGGAAGTTAATGGCTTATAATCATGGTCAAAATATTTTCTTAATAGCTTAAATCAGATAGGTAAGGGAAAGGAAAACAAATTGCGAAGTGGAAGTGCCTAAAGAGCAAGTCAAAAAAACATTGTTTGTAAACAATGTAAACAAGATACTAGTAAGAACAAAACACAGATGGTCCTTTTTGACCCCATCATGTGTGAAACAGATTGTCAGTGGTACAAAACTATGGATCTCCTTGGAAGCCAGTCACGATGCTCCAGTTTACATCTAACTGAGATCTGGTCCTTGAAATCAAGAATGTTCTTAGCTACAGTACCAAAAGGCTGAAGTGTCCCAGTTAGACTAAACTTCATCATTTTTCTGTATGCATACACATGCAAACACGCACTTTCAGCCTCCAGATTACCTACAATAATTGTGATTTTTTCAAATAAATTACTAAAAATGTCATTCTTCTGAACAAATCTTCTCTCACATCTCCCTCATTGATTTCTTTGTCCTCATACCATCTTTGCATATTTTTTCTCATTTTCTGACATTTTAAAAAGACCTTCCATACACTTTCTTATAAGCTTCTTTCAGAATAATTCAGATTTCTCTTGGAGCAGAAGTGGCCAAAAAGGGCTTCTTAGTATTTCTGTAGTTGTCTCTTCTCCACTGACAATCTTCAAGCTGTTTAACATTTCTGGAAAGCCCCTTGAAACATGTTCTCCGGGAAAGGGAGTAGTATTTTGGCAACTCTTATGCTGTTTTCTTTTTGTTTGAGGCACAGCATATTCACCTGAAGGGCATTTTTGTCATCAAAAGTATTATTGTGGTGCCCAGGAGCTGGCATTCTGAATGCCTCTGCATTGCACCTGCTCATCCCAGACTTAGCTCTTTTAAAGCCAAACCCTTTATGTCTACAGCAGCGAGGCCCAGTGTGCAAGCACAGATCTGCAGATGCGTGCAAGCATTTATGCACCATTACATGTGGGACCCAGGTCCAGCAGATTTTGTGGTGGTCCAGCTTTCATTCCCTGGATTTCCTAATAAAAGGGCCATAAGTACATCGAATTAGGATGATGGTTATTGCTTGAAAAACAGCTACTGAAAGGAAGCAAAATCTTACTTCACACATGTTGGGGAACATTTGAAGAGAACATTCACTGATAGGAATAGTTACATTTTCTGGGGTCTTTGTATTCTGTTTCTAAGTGCAGTCTTAAGTGGTGCTGAAAGCACTGCAGTAAGAGAGAAAGTATATGGTGCATTAGAGTCTAATGGCACCCAGCACATGATGCCCAGTCTTCACATAGAAGAAACTTTTTAAGGCTAGATCACCTGGATAAATACCTTTTCTGCCAGTGGTGCATCAACACAGACTCTGGTCTTCCCTCTTGCCTTCCTTATATGGAAAAGGCACATTTTAAACCACCGAAACATACCTCCAGTGCTGCTAACTGGCTGTTCCTAGCCTTTGTCACTCAAATACTAAAGGAAAATCTTGAAACACTCTCTCCAGTCATTGGCATTATAAACATAATTCAAACTATTAATCTAAAAACTTTTTTATACCCTCTAATTTACAGCTGGATTATTCTATTATCTTGAATAGTCATTATTGTTTTAATTTTTTGTTGTGTTTTAGTATTAACACAGCTTGTCATGTCTCCAATGAAGTTCTGAGAAAAATACAAAGGTGAGCAAGTTACAAAACAGTGTTTCTTTGAAATAGCTCAAAGGGCAGGAGTTCAATTCTACTTTAATAACCACCTTTGCTGGACATATGTTACTATAATTTACAAGGAGACAAGGAAAACAAAACCTTATCAGCTTTTTCTGCTGTAACTCCTGCTGTGATACCACTGCTCTTTCCAATAGTATAGGGATTAAGTCTGTGCCTGTTGCAATGTCCCTGAACCATCCTCTGGTTATGCCTGTGTACAAACTGTTAACCAGGGCAAATGATGCTGGCTGGGATCTTTACAAGTAGATTAGCACAGTCTGGCAGCGGGCTTCCAAAGTCATTATTTTCTTGGGTTGTTTCTGCACTTGTCTGTGGGTGTCTAGACACACAGCCAGAATTATTTGTTTCAATACTCCTTAAGATTATTTTCCAGGTGATTAATTTGTCTGCAAAAGATTGTATCTGCAGCTTAGGTGTGGGAACTTGCAGAAAGTTCTCAGTACTCATATGGTATTTTCTCCTACACATGCATTATAAAATCGGTGGGTTCCAGAAAGGGCTAAAATCATACCTGGTTTCCAATCCACTAAGCCAAGTGTATAAACTGCAGTGAACTTCCAGCTCCTTCAAACGCTGCCCAGAAATTTTGCTTTGTCTAAGAATGGTACAACCAAACACACACACCTAATGTCAATGGCTGGATGGGCACATGTCCCTCCCCACTTCACTTATGCACAGGCATAGCTCTCCATCATGTCACATGGCAGGGATACTGTGCAGGGCTTCAAGTTCCCCCTTAGATCTCATACTCAACAGAGGAATTGAAGAGAACCTGCAGTGTTGTGCTGGCAACAATCTGCAGCCCCACATCAGGACGGAAGTCCACATTTCCAAGCCTTGTTAGCCTCCCTTATCATCACTGTGCAAGGGCTAAAATTTAGAAAACAGCTCTTGCTACGTGTGCCTTACAAACATACCCAGACAATTACTACAACCAGGGAGAAGGACAAAGAAAACACTGGACAAGTTTTAAAATAACGCCTGTGTCAAAATGCTAATATATCACAAAGTCTGTCATGCCCTGTAAGGAATAACTTAACATTCTTGATGTCTGAATGGTATAATAATCAATGAAGCTTACACTAAGGACAGAAACAAAACATCTTTTTTAAATGAAGTGAGGTCATTTTTATCTTCCTGAAGTTTCTTTAAAGTAACAAGGGTAACAGGTGTCAGCTTCCTGACACAAACAGTGGACAACTTTCTTCACCACTGTTGCTTTCTTATCTGTAGAATGCAAACTTGTAATACCAAAAAACTAACCTGGAAATTTCAAATGAATAGAGTCTCACCAAATACATTTATACACCCTGCTTTCCATTTGTGTCTGACAAAGAACAATTAGAATAACCTTTCCCAGAAGTCTATTGATTCTAGACTTAGGAATTACAAAGGTGCAAAAACTAAAGACAGAACTTAGTAAACTATTTTTGAATCTCAAGAGATTTACATTCATTATTAATTCTAATTTTGAGTCAAAGTTGAACATAGTTCTCTTTTATCCAGTTTACTAATCACCTCCAAAACAATCAAAGTCTGGTAAATTAAAAATAGTCATCTAAACTTGTTGTAGGGATTATTTTGCTAAATACTGTTGTAACTGTTTTCAAATTTCATGTAAACATTTTCATAGTGCAGTACTACATCATAACTGAATTGACAAAAGTGAATCAAGTATTTTTTCATTGATTGAGCCTGATGTTGCCGTATATTAAACTGATAAGGGATCTAACTTGTTAGATTCTCTTTTTTCCCCCTCTCATTTCTCCTGGGCTGAATGTTTTGAAATATATTGCAACATAATGCATCCAAGTCCAAGAACCTAATCTCTTAAAATCAAATAGTACTTAGGTGGGTGCTTGGAAAATCCAATCAGTGACAAGTATTATATGCAGCTATTATTATTGTTTTATGTGATTCCTGCTTACACATGAACACAAACACTATATATACATTTATATGTATATGTAAATATATGTTTATACCTATAAATATTATACACCCATACATAGATACTTTAATGCAAAGCATAAATACACTATTTTAAACAAAATCGGAAGCCAGCAGCTGGGTAGGTGTTGCTGCTTTCCCTGTTGCTACTTCTGCTTATACCCTCTGCTAACAAAACTAGCACCCAATTGTCCTATTTTACGCGCAGTAAAAATGAATTTTTAAGTAATTATTTGTGCTATCTTAGACACTAATCCAGCCTTCTTGCCTTAACAGCTTTCAGATTTCAGAAATCCTAGGCAGGTATTTCTGTTAAATTACATTGAGATTATATTTTGTAGGACACAAAATGGATACAAAATAATATTGACAAGGAGAAGCATTTAATCATTGCATAAGCTTGAAATACTATGAGATGCCAGTATGTGAAATATGTGAAATTATTAATTCACATATGTGAAATTATTACTGAACACAGTGCACCAATGCAATCTGCTAGATGTCAATGAAACCATCAGAAAAAGAAAGCTAATACATTTTAGTCCTCATTTAGCAGTTGTCTCAAAGTCAAATAAGCCTATTGCTCCCATCCAGAGAGCACTGGAACAGGTACACGTAAATGGAGTCCTCTCTGGAGCACTGAATTGCAATCCTCACCCAAACAGCACAGGACTGATAGGTGTTACCAGACTTCTGGCCAGCTCTGGCTCTCCTTTATCCCTTCACTAGGTCTCAGAAGACACAGTGAGAGCTTGTTCTAGAGACTGTGGTTCTCTGGGCTCTGCAATGTCAATAGCTGCTGGTTGTCTACCCAACAGAGCAAACTACAGGGATGGTCTTCCCAAAAGTGCTACTGGCCAATGGCACTCTTCCTTCTCAGAGAATTACTGGCATAATTATGATTATGTCAGAGAGACAGAAATGAGAATATGAAGATATGTAAAAATAATCTTGGTATTGCCTGCAATGATCTCTAGTAATCACTTACAGATTGTGTGTTTTTGTACACTGGGTGTTCAGGATATGCCTAAAACAATTGCTTTAGGAATGTCTGGCCCAAATAGACATGATTATATACTCTTGTAGTTTCCTGCAAATTAATAAACCATTACAAGAATCATGTGTGTGCGTTTGAGAAATAATATACAAGATAAAAATTAACATGGTATGAAATAAATGTTAAAAGCTGTAAACAAATTGTTCGTTGAATAGATTAAAAAAGATTATTTTAAGTTAATAGCATTTTCCAACAAATTTTACATAGCACTTATTAGAACTGTCAAATTTAATGTGCTGGATTTCAGCTTTAGAGTGTTTTCTGCATTTTGAAAATAAATCGTGTTTTGTTTTGGGATATGACAAAAGAGATATGCTGGGATGGGTTGGAATGGGATGGGAAGGGATGGGGCAAAAAAAAAAGCTCTGGCTGTAAAATAATACTGCATTTTTCACTAAATAGATCATGAGCATAAGAAAACTTTACAAATTACAGATGTGAAATTGTTGCTTTGACATGAAACAGCTATCCATGCATCTTTAAAATAAAAGATTTACTCTAAAAAGCAAGCAAAAAAGTTTGCCTTGGTATTGAAGATAAAAATTTATGCTTAACAATTTATATTTCTGAATTCAGCACCTGAAGAATGTAAATCATAGAGAAGCAATGAAGTTACAAAAAGGACCATTTTTTCCATGGTGGTTCAGGGGGTTTTTTCACATTTTGTAATGTTGGGACTCAAACAAACAGTAAAACTTCTTGTTTTAACTTCATCATTTCAGTTAAATTCTTATTCTCTGTCATCTCTGTTGTGGATTCTACAGAGAGGATAAAATGCAAAGAGTTCATTTATAATTAAACTTGATTCCATTTCAGCAGCAAAACAGAAGGCACACAATGTACGTGGTAAGTAATTTTAATTAGGATAGTTGGGAAAAAAATAAAATCAATGAACCTTAATTTTCTTATATCCTATCTAGAGAGTGAAGCAGATTAGACACTTCCAAATTAAATTTGTTAGGTAGATGATAGAATCTGTGTTACAATTACTTATGATTATAGGTAGGAACTACAGGAAAATGTGGGATTTTAAAATTGGCTTTACACTTCAAGTGAGTTTTGCAATGAAGTTAGGCAAGGAAAATGAGGAAAAAATTTATCTTTAATTATAGATTTTTTTCTGTTTGCTATATGCATATATTTAGTATATTTAATTACACTACTGTTATCTTCTTTACTATGATCTATTGTTTCTACTCTTGTTGTAATACATAGTACTATGTAGAATTACACAGTATTTTCCCAAAGCAAAGAAAGTTCCTTGCTTGCATGAGGACTGTATGACATCTTTCTATACCAGCATTTATTGGCCATTTAAGTGAAAAGACAGCTGTAAGATGGAACTACAGGAACTACAGGAACTTCAGTAATACACCTAAAAATCATTACAAATTTATTTACCTGTTCTAGAAAAAAATACTTTTTTCTCCTCGGAGACATTCTTGCGAGAAAGGTAGTCCAGACAAAATGCCATCGTGTTTATTACCCTTAAACTAATGCACAGGATTCTCACTAGCTTGTGTTTGTTTTTACTTAAGACAGCTACTGCAGCAGTAGCCAGACAGCAAACATTGTTTGCAAGACTTTTGCTGAACTGTGCACTTGCTTTCATCTTTCAGAAAATCTAAAAAGATACAGAGAGAGACACTGTGCTGGATTCTTTCAAATCACCCCACTTTGGAGAGAATTTGCTTCCTGTAGGAGCCTCTTCCAGCTGTTTTCATTGTGGAGGATATGCCTCGAAAAGGAAATGGACCACTCCTGTCAACCTCAAACATTGAAAAAATCTTGAGGAAGCTTCCAAAAATTAGTGAGTAGCAGCAAAAAACCAATGAAGTTACAAAAAGATAGAATTTAAAATTCTTTCTTATTTATCTCTTTTTTATCTTATTTATCTCACTTTTTCAGGCTTTCTCCTCATAACCTGGAGTTTAGAAATACTTTCTCAATAAATCAAGGCCAAAATTCTTGTGCAGTCATATGACTACAATTGTTGGGATGGAGTAAGGAAAACAGCAGTGAGCCTTGCAATAAAATCAGGAAAGCTGGCAGACCTGATAGAGCCACTATTTCCGCTATATTTTCTACTCAAACGTCCACACAGCTGGCACTGATACCACTGCCGATTGCTTGTCCTCCTGAACAACCGAGATCCCTACCCTCACCACTGATTCCAGTGCAGATTGCTGCAGCAAGTAACTTTCCAGCACTTTTGAAATTCAGTTCAATTCCTACAAGTTTTCAAAATCTTGTCTCCAGGTTCAATAAATGACAGATGGTGCAGTCTGCCACCGCCATTAAATCTCCATGCACTCCTTTCAATGCTTTAAGAAATTATAATACTTGTTAGTAGCCTTGCTTATAAAAATGAGCAGAAACGATGCAGAATGAATTCAAAACAAACAGAAAACTGAAGACTCAAGACCCATTTTTACAGAAGTTTTAAAAGGAGTCGGAAGCTGACATCTGATTCCTGCTTAGCTATCTATAAGTTACTGAAAGTAACAAAACCAAAACATACACAAATGCATGCACACACACAAATGGGAACTCCGAGATGACTCATCCCTTGGTGAAACTTCAGCTCCTTGCATTTATTCCCCTTTTATTCTCTCCATAGCCCTTCCAGAATTATATATTTAACTGGAAAGGGGCAGAAGTGGGATCCAGGCCACTGGCAGGTGCTGCAATGTCTCCAGATGTACTTGCACAGATGTTGATCTTTGCTAATGAAAGCTGCTACCACAATCACATACAAAAATTTGAAACAAGGCCAGAAAAGCCACACAGATTCAAACTCAAAATGTAGGGTCATCACTTTTTTTAAGCCCAAAGGAGCTGGAAGGCTGATTTGTAAATAAAATACTCCTGATTTGTAACTCTGTGCTCTGAGGATATGGTGTGTTTTAAACAGTGAAGACCAAGTATGTTCACAGAAAAAAGCATCCACTTTTTAGAGCAGAGTGTTCAAAACCATCACAGGGTAGGGAGATATTCTTATGGGCAATACCTGGCACGAAGATGCACATCCAGAAGCTATATTCCTTCTAATAGTGGAGTCATCTTCCCACCTTCTCCACTCTCTTAGCTGCATGAAAAAGAAATGCACATTCCCCTGGCTTTGAAATAAAATAAGTTACCAAAGTTAAATAAGTAATTCCCAAGTGAAATGAATAAAGTAATACCGCAACTGAAAAGAATTCTCATTTTGTGGTTGTCTCCATTAGAATAAGCCCCACAGGGACAGTGTGACCTGCTTTTCTTTTCTTTTTTGATAATTTTCTTTTAAGTGAGGGTTCAATTTGAAAGAGAAAGCAGAAAAAAGTCCACATAGCTACCAAGAGTCAGCAATTCGCAGCCATTTAAAGCTGCATAATAATACCATGGGACAGCGCAGGTTTGAAATCGTTAAGGAGACCAAATCTTGAGAGAGGAAATTGTAGCAAGATTGCATTATTTATAGAGTTAAACTATTCACTGGACTGAATCCAAAGTAGTCGTTATTAAGTGGTGAAACTTTGCCCGCTATGAACAAGCCATTCTGTTCTGTCTCATATCAATATTACAACAGCTGGTTTTAGTAAAACTTGTGGTAATGAGTTTTGAACCTATGAAATTCTGCTTCTGATCAGCTTTGTAATTTTATCATTACAACCCTTTTTGAAAGAAATTTACAAATGCACACATATAAAAAATTCCCCCCACTATAATTACAGCAATTTCAAAGGAAAGAAAGAATTTGAAGTTTGATCTGCAAATTGTCTACTTTGCATTTCAGTGTCTCTTATCGGCGTTCTTTACAGCTTGAAAATGCTCATGAAAACCTCTTTAAAAATTTAATTTCCTGATTTGGTGGCTAATCCTGTAAAAATGATATAACATGTAGATGGACATCAAAATCTTATAGATTATCCTGTGGGAGCATGACCTTAGTAATCATTCCCATAAAGACTTTCCTTTTCAATAATCCATGAAAAAATATGCAAATACTTTCATTATAGGCACTGAAAGATTTAAAAAACAGTGCTGTAACATTTCATTTAGGTTGGATAAAATAATTTGCTGGAGATGATGTCATTAGGCACTGCACCAGAGCCTTCAGAGTACAACACAGAATAAGAAGTAGTTGGGAAGGCATAGGAATAAGGAAGAGGTGGAGAATGATAGCAAAGTAGTGATAGTTTTTTGCTTGAGTTCTCATTGAATTTCTTTTGTCTGTAAGAGAAAATGCAATATTCTTGCCCATGGTTTGGTGTTTTTTTTTCTTTCTGTGAACATGCTAGGACATAAAACAAGGATTGAGGGGGTGAAGTTTCATCAGTGCTGAAGGATAGGACACTGTGATGCAGAAATGGGAGTGGAAAACTCATCTAAACAGGCTTACAAAGCAGAAAAAGGGCAGATATTATCATACCATATTATGTCACATTAGTAAGCAGCATTCAGAACAGGTTAAGGCCCTGATGGACATCTATTTGACCTTCCCCAAACCTTGCAGAGGTCTCACACCATGTTTGCGACGACAGTTTTACAGATCCCCAAGACAATCCTTCAGAAATCAGAGGGGAGATTTCCCAGGAGAAAGCATCGAGCTGTAACCATGCTTATAGACAGGCAACAGCACACATTATTCCCTTTGAAGAAGGAGAGTTCTAAAAATCATTATTCTATGAAGGACTGATTTCCCAGTCACACGATGTACAATGGAAAAAAATAGAAGAAAAGCTTTTCATGATTTGCTATTAACTAAACTATAGTAGGGGAGGTTGAATTTTATGAATTACAGCATAGGGGCCATTCCCATTCAGCACCAACACTTCAGTCCTCCACCTTGAGAGGAGTTCTGAAAATAAAAAAATATACTCCACACAAATAAATAAATAACTGGGAAAGATCAAGCATCTATTGAACTGCAGACATCTCAAAATCCAGAACACTGTAAGGTGTCTTCTTGTCAATGTGTATATGTTTATCGTTTTGAACATGATATATTTGCTATAGATATAGGACAGCAAAGAAAAGAATGAAGTGACATTGTCAAATGTCCAGTCCATTTGCTAACTCATTTTTCTTAAAAATGACCTGATGGATTAGATCACATATGAATTAAAATGACAGATTTATGAGTGCTCTGAACCTTGCAGCAGCAAGAATATTGTCCACACATGGCATACCAACAAATAAGAACTTCGATTATAGGATGTCTGAGTGGAGAGGAAAGAAAACACGTTCTTCTGAGTTGCTATTCTCTATTCTTGATGCTTAAAGGCATTTTGAGGAAAAATAATAATCTAATGGTATTTTTCTATGGAAAATCAGTTTCTGAGCAAGCACTTTAAATAGATGCTTCCTAGGGACCAGTCACACACACAAAGGAAAATCAAGTGATCTGTATCTCAGGTGATTATTCCCCTTCACTGGTATAATTAACATAATGGCTTAATAATCATCAAGGGAGCACAAATGAGGGATGAGTGAGAAGCACACTCAGTGAACTTCTTCAGAGCATGATGGTAAGATTGCTGTCAGTTTAAGCAGCTTTGTGCATAGCACCACAAATGAGTCTTTTCTCAGACAGATCCTTGAGGACTGCATCTCACAGGGAGAGGGAATGAAAGTAAGAAAGTGATAGCCCTGAGCAAACTATTTGAATTTGAATCACTTGCTGGTTCAGATTCACCTACTAGAAATATTTTCTGAGTGTTATTTATTTTTCAGGAAAAATGAGACACTGTAGAATAACTTTTCATAATGTTTGACATATACAAGTGTAATGTTCAGTCCATATCAGGAAATGTCTTGTTCATATAACACGTATTTCCCAGAAGGCATTATAAAAAGCTTTTCTAGCATAATTAGCATAATTGAATAAAAAGAATAAGGATCTGATTTCACATACATAGTCTTCTGGTTAAAAGCGGAAGATGGAATATGTTTTTCAGAGAGCATGGAATTATTTCCCAAGGAGGATACTGCACAGCAGAAAGTACCAGAAAAACCACATGAAAAAAACCCACACTGGGAACTTCAAGTGTTTTCAGATGAATGTATTGGTTCTTTCACATACCTTCTGCTTAACTGGGGTTACTATTAAAATTCTTTTTAATCACTGTTCAGATGAGATAATTTTTGGAAAAGACACTAAACCTAAAACGACCTAATTAATGTTACTGCAAAGAGACCCAAGTACAAGACTGAGAAAAAAGGAATATATCTGTTTCTGCCAGACTGTTATATTTTAATTTTTTGTTTATTTACTTGAAATCGAACCTGAATTACATGATTCTCTATGTAAAGAATGTCTCATCTATACTTCAAGGGCACGCACAGCTGCATCAAAAGCTCAGGCACCTCTGTCCGCATGCTGTGTGAAATGTCAGCTAACCCTGGGTTTCAGGATGCACCAATTCATCAAAAGTCATCATATTGGAGGTTAGGTATCAACACAGGGCAGGATCAAGAAAATCAGGGTACTATTGGCTATTATGCATGCCTAAAGAAAAGAACTCACAACAGCGCAAGAAGAAAAAAGTTATAAAATAAAAACACCCCATGTAAGCAAAACTGTCTGAAGTTGATTCCTGGCATGAAAAATAGTATCCTCAAAGGTACAATGCCTTGATTCCTGCCAGACATCTGCGATGAGGTTAAAAGTCAGCCAGAGCAGGGAGGTAGGTTTGCCTTGATCTTCCCTCTCAGTGACTTCCCCAGAGAAAACTAATAGACTTTTAAATGTAAAAAGCAACAAAAGACTGGAGGGAGAGGGAGGGAAGGGAAGGCATGGATGACACACACCAAAACCTGACAATTATTGGAATACAAATTTTCCCCTGCCATTGTATCTTTTTAGTCCTGCATTAGCTCCCAGGCTAAGAATCAGTGATTATCTTAGCTGCAGCAACCTCCACTCAGTGTCCTTTTGTTACTAAGAAATTTTATGACCTCCAAGATGTAGCTGTCTACTCCCTGCTCCTCTCAGGGGTCCTCTCTGGACTTCTCTGCCTGATACCACTGTTAAGGATTTTTGAGAATTTTCTCTTCCTTGAAAAAAACAATTCATCCCACCCCCCATCTGGTTTTAAAGGAATACAATAAGGTTGTCAGTAAGAGTGAAAAATCCAACACTGTTCACCCAACAGCTTCAGCGTTTCTTCTTTTGGTTATGGGTCAAGCTCTGCAATACTTCTTCCAGGGCCAAATCTTCTGTGTTACAAAACATGGAAAACGAGAGCAAGATTTGCTGGGTCAGAACTCTACTACCACTTCTGCTCTGACTGCAAAGGTGTGGTTTGCAAACAGCTGCTCAGACCAGAAGCCAGCAGGGCAAACACGTGAAGTTCTGTGTGCAGTTTATGTGGTTTAAGACACAGACACCTTTTCAACAGTTACAGCGCTGGCTAGAGTTTGGCTCCATTGTGCTTTCTAGGAACTGCTGCTATGTATCTGCAGGATTCCGTTAAACTTCAAGCTTGGGGTTTTAATTTCACAGAATCACAGAATCACCTAGGTTGGAAGGGACCTTTTAAGATC
>JAOXJM010000012.1:103502202-103515853 GCA_026413425.1 Tringa solitaria | reverse complement strand
GTGCTCCTTGAGACATGGGCTATAGCATTAATAGCCACAATGCAAACTGCAAATACAAAGCTGCTGAATAAAAGAGTAAAAAAAAAAGGGGGGGTAGGAGGGGGGGAAGGAGGAGGTTATGCCATTTTCTATAATGTGCAGACAAGAACCCTACACAATTTAAATTACAGTTCCAATGATTATTTCACATATTTATTTGCTTAGCAGATAATTTTCCCAATATGAAATATGTAAATAGTGTCATGGAGCACACCCTGAAAATCAAAGGCAAAAAAGGAGTGCAAAATAAACAGAATACAGGGAAGATTTCCAACCACTCTGCAAAATAGCTTATTTGTATCAGGAAAAGTGTTTTTCCTACCAAACAGTATAGAACTGCAGCAGAAAAAAAATAGTGGAAATAATGTTACCAAAGACAAAAAATTATGATCCATTTAGACATTTGTGGGTTTAGTCCATCACCTCATTGCAAAGATGTCAAACAACTAGAAAGACAGATGTTTGCTTTTCTGAAACCATTGGTGAAACCTTTATGCAAATCACACTGACACCATCTAAATAATTATTTTTCCAAGAATAAAAATATATATTCTTTTCACAATTCTTTTCTGATGCAGCTCATAATTTAGAAAGCCTGTTCTCTGTAAAGGATTACATTCTGTATTGTACTTGATATTTAAACTACATCAATTTTTCAAGTCAAAAGACACTTAGCTTTACTGACAAATAAGTCAGGGACAAGTTGAAAATGTTTAAAACATCATTATTAAGTGATCTGATCACAAAAAGAAGGATTTTAGTTTTTCATAAAATATCTCCATGATATTTTTAACACTTTTCATAGTGCAGGCAATCTAGAAGAACAGTATCAAGAACCTTCCACGACATTTCACTTCTGGCCAGAGAACTTCTATATAAGGAATGTACACAAAGGGTACTTTTTAGGAGGTTACTGGCACCTGAAAGTGGCCCCTGAGGTACAGATGTAGCCCTGCTACCATGAGAGCTTATAGTTAACAGTTTAAAAATGAGGTGTGGAGGGAGAGAGTCCAGCATTGAACCTTTTCCGGTGCATACACTGAGGCACTGTACTGCATATGTATCCAGCAGAACCCTCATTCAGCTTGTAAAGTCTGATCCCATACCAGGCATACTTCATGGAAACAGTTTAAAAATAAGTTTTCCCAGTGAATAGCAGGTGGGACTACCCTACAAAATCTTTTTTGGCTTGGGGCACAAACCTGCTGAAATACTTCACCCAAAAGAACGATAAAAGATGTATTGCTTGAAACTTTGGTCATAGTCTGGATGGTGTCTGGGCAGAGCCTGATAACTCTTACATTTTATGAAGGAATCTGCCTCACGGTGTGTGTTTACATTGCATATGTGACGACCGGCTCACACAGCCATTTTCTATTCTAGGTGGTCTCACAAGTTTGAGTATTTTTTCATCCAGAAACAGACTGAAGGGAATCCACAGTATATTTTGAGTTGTAATGTGATTTGCAAGTACCTAATAAATGCAAATACCTTATGTTTGTCACAACTGAAACTCTAGATCCTTAATTAGCAGACGACTGGAAGAGTCAGTGACAATGAAGTCAGGAATAAGCAACTTGCACACCTTGGTGGAGTTATTAAAGGAAAGTGAGAGAGAATTTGGCAACTAGATTGCGTTAGAAGGCACTATAGCACAATGCAAACAAACAAATAGATTACTGGCAGGTCAGAAAAGAGGGTAATTGAAATAAATAGTCTAGATTTACACTAACCTATTTAAGCCCATTTCTCCTGCACATTGACTCAAAATAATACTGATGTCATATTTAACCTGGCAAGACTGTTAGGTCTCCGACTAAAGTGTAATCACACCCTGACTTAACATTTCTAAAAAATGAATAAAAAGCAGATAAATATTCAAACCAGGGATTTTGTTAAACATCCTCTATACTAGCACACAGAATAAGACAAGGGAATTAGCAAATGTGATAAATACCAAAATACTTTTTCTAATACCCATCTAGGACATGACACAATAATAGATTTTGATCCAAAGTCCAGGTTCTTTGTTGCCTGCATGGGAGGAAAATAGCAGCATTATTCTCTGCATTTAAATTAATCCTTCAAGAAAAATTAAAGTAAAGCAATGACGTGTTCTACAGGAAATGTCTTATAAATCCTCAATGTAAAGTACATTGGTGTCAGATGCTACACTACAACTTATAATACAATGGCACAGGGTACTACTTTTTCTGGATTTCTCCTGTAATCCATTGGCAAAGAGAAGCTCTTCCAAAGGCTGACTTAAAGCATCCAGATTGGGCTTTTCCTCTTAACCAACCTCTGGAGGCAACTCTAGAATGGGGTCACTCTTGTGAGAATATGAAACTCATGCAAACTTTCTCTGCTTCCTATTTACAAACATCATTTCCTATTCCCCCTTGAATCTAGTTTTTGATCTGACCATTACTCACTGGCTGCTTCATGAACTGTCTAATCTGTGCCCAAAAATCTGTACTGAGTCCATTTTAATGACTATTCTGAAAGAACTGAAAATGGTAATTTTCATGAATACAACACTGAATGTTAATACTCCCAAAATTACGAAAAAAAAAAATTGCTGCTTGCCATTTTTACTGTTGCTTTCCACAAAGCATAACTGATCCTGTGCACTCAATCAGCCACCTTTGCACAAAGCAATTAGTGGAAGCACAGAAGCCAGATAACATCAATGACTTTGTAATAGTGTGCTAACCCTTTAAGTATTTTTAAATAACTAGCATATCCACAGCGTCCAGCTCAGTGCCTGCAATGTCTGTTTAAGTGTAGGCAAAAACTACAAAGGCAGCAAAGAATGCAAATTCAGACAGAAAATATCCATATTACTTAACTCAGGAGATCTTGTGCTTTCCAATTCAGGGGAGAAGCCAAACAGTCCTTGATCCTGTGACACTCCCACGAGTCATAGTAATCCATAAAAGCACAGGATGAGTGGAGGGTCCTGTGGTGTAAGGAACTACCATTTTAGCAGTAAATGTACATTACCATGATAAAGCTAATACAAGGGAGATCCAAATTTCAGTGTTGCATCATGACAATTCCGTGATTCCGTGCTCTAATTACATATAATGAAGTTAATATCTCAATAACCTTCTGTGTTAAATTTTAGTCTCTCAAGCATTTCTTCTCTTGAATCATCACATAGTTGCTCTCCACTAAAATATTTGAAAAGCTAAAAAAGCTTCAAAAAATGAAAATGCATACAGAAATAGATAAATAAAACTCTAAAAGATATATCCTTCTCTAAGAGATAAATAAAATAGCATTTGCTCTATGTGATTAGTCACATAGACTATGTGATTAGCACCCTCCTAGACCTGCTCATTGTGAACAGGGAAGAACTTGTGGGGGAAGTAAAGGTTGGAGGCCATCTAGGGCACGGTGATCATGAGATGATTGAGTTCTCTATCCTTGGAGAAACAGTGCAAACTATCACTTTACAATATGACATCCAAAATTTAGTTGAGTTGAACATCAAGGGGTTTTTTGGTCTACAAGACTGTACAAGCCTACATTAGAATGGCACTTAATTACTCTTAATTAATGGATTGTACTTTTAAGGAAAATATCTTCACTCAAGCAGTTAGAAGATCATGTCTCCTTCTCTTATAAAGCAAAATGCTTTATAAACTCATACTATAAGTAATTTATGTCTTCTTCCACATAAAATTGCATACAAATTGGTATTTACTGTGAATTAGGTAATGCAGTAGGCCCTTGTGTTTATTTTTCTTTGTCATTTTCAGCAAACCTCTATAGCATTTATGGCAGGCAGCGCTTTTAAGTCAACTTTTTATTTGAAGTACAAGTTGGCTGGCATCCAGGCTGCAGACTACCATGAAAAAGGCAAAAAAAAAAAAAATACAACCGGGAAAGGCCAAACTCAGAGGGTTCTAGTCTCTTCTAGCTGAACAGGTCCATTCCCATTAATCTCTGCAGGCATTTCGTGCCAGCAGGACCACACTGAAGAGAGACAGGGTCCCCAAGATTAGATGGGGGTTCCATGCCATCTGAGAAGGGAGGGGTGTGGGTGTGCAAGCGACCTGGCACTGCAGTGCTGAGACAAACACTGCTGATTTGCCAAGTGCTAAGTTTTTCCAGTTGCTAAACTGATTTAAACAAGTTTGTTTTGTGTTAATGCTTATTCACAGTGCTACATAAGGGGAACTTGCACTTTTATAATGTCATGCTTGGCTAGAGACATCTTCTCATAGCCCGATTGCCATTAACCCCAGAATTTCTACAGTGCTTTTAGTCACGCAATCCCCATTGCAATTAATGGCAGATGGTCTAAGCCCCATAAGAATGTGTGGAAAAAGAGAGGAAGACGTATCTCAGTTTAAATGTTCAAGAACATGTACCTCAAGGAAGGGTGGGAGTAGAAGGAAAAATAGCTTAGCATTACGAAAACATAAAAAAATGAAGGCCTGGTACTGAACAGTGAAGACAACTACCTCATGAACTGTGCACAGTGATTTTTATGGTTGCAACAGGTAAGGGTATCAAAAGAAAGAAGAAAATACTGTAGATATCTCCTTTTTCATGACTTGTTTAAGAAAAGAAGCAATGCAATACCAGCGAAACAGAATAGTCCAATTTTTAAGCAGACACAAAGAAACAATGAGAAGGTATGATTAAAAAGAAAAGTGTGTTTGAATGGGAATGAATTAATTGGAGGGTGAGTCTCCTCTCTTTGGATGAGAACAGCTCGTTAAATAAAACTCCAGCAAATGTACTGTGGGAGGCTTATAAAATGGTGGAAGAATTGACATGAAAATGTTGAGAATGTTCCCAGCAAATTAGCCGAATGATTAATTGGAAATTTCATTCTTGAAACTCTTACTTAAAAATACTCAAAAATTATTAATTATTAAAGGTCTCAGGACTGGGCTTCTTTATAGAGTGTGAATACAATCGTTGGAAGATGGGGGCTCACCACATACGCACAATCATCAAAACAATTCATGTCCTATCTATTTAGCTAATGAAAGAGAACAGTTAAGGGAACTTAAAAGTCCAGGCTTAAACTTTCAGTATACTTGTCATTTCTTATATTGTTTTCTTACTCTTGACATTTCCCAAAACTCCGGTAATGAAAATGGTCCCCTTATTATGCACTTAATTTTACTTTCTCGTTGTCCATGCTGCCTGGCAGAGCTCTCAGCACAGCCATGTTTGCTTAGCAAAACTCTTTTTATTATAGTTCTTATATCAAGGAATGTAAATATTTCTGTCAATATCTTATGATTTTACCATAGGGTTTTTTGTTGGATTCTGTGGTATTTTTAAAAACAAAATCTAAATCGAAATCCAATGTGGAATCAACAAAAATCTTTCAAATGTATCTCTATGTTTGTGAAATATACCTGTGCAGATGCACAAAAGCAATTTTTTTAAATCAGATTCCTCATTCGTTTTATGTTACAGTGCAGTAAAGATAAAAATTTCTAAACTGCATATTGGCATTGGAAAATAAGATAAGGGAAGTGCTCATAAAAATGAATGAAAGGTAAAATATACATACCTTAAAATGTCTAGTACTACTAACTGAATGTTAATATCAGAATAAAGCAGTAATGCTGATGTATTTTGACATATAATAGCCAAATATACAGGACTACAGCATGTAATAACTTTTAAAAAGAGAGATGAAGTTTAAAGCACAAAAAGATTTTGCGCGGTTATAGCATTCCTTATTTAGAGGATACTTTTTTGTGGAGTGATTCTACTGACAGTATTTAAGAAAGAAAATATCATATATAAATGAATACTGGACTCTAAATAACAGGAACTCATCATTCCAAAGCAGTCTTGGGATATATTTCAATAGCCCATTTTTGAGATATCCCTTACTATTTTGCATCAAGAGAAGTTGTATATTGAACTGGTTTTTGAACAAGTCAGAGGGTGAGGCATTTTGGAAATGAAGAATTACAGTTTCCATCAAGATATATTTTTGAGAATTCTCTTGATTATCAAGTATGAAGAATACATTTACAATGGGGTAATCAGGTAAAAATCTCCTCCATTTTTATCAAAATTAAGAGAAAACACTGGGAAAGCTGTGAAGAAAATTAACAGCATTTAAAAAACAACAACAAAAAAAAAAAACAACCAACAACAAAAAACAACCAAAAGCTACCATCCACCTTTCCTTGACACATAAACCGCTAGTACATAGGCATCCTGCCTAATGATATATCCACTATGGGAACCCATTATTAAACATTGGTTGCACACCACTCTCTGAGAGATCTCTTAACCCTTATTAACAATGCAAAGCATGTTAGATATTATAATATGGTGCATCTTTTTATTTCAGTAGTAGCAAACCATTTTTCTGAAAAAACATGTTAGGAAATAAGCAAGAAATTTATAATCTTCGTAAAACTTTATTCAGGGGCAGAAAAATGAAAATATCAGCCTTTAGAATCAGTAAAGGTTAGATATGCTCTTAAAAGGGCAGTGGCCTGAAATAGCTCCATACTCCATGTTTCTCAGGTGAATAGCAAAGGAAACATTTGTATATCTGAAGATAGAGGTGTGCAAAACAAGTGTCCCGGGTCTTGCTAGGATGGAGTTTATTTTCTTCATAGTAGCTAATGCCATGCTGTGTTTTGGATTTGTGATCAAAACAGTGTTTTGGCTATTTCAGAACAGTGTCAAGGCCTTCTGTTTCTCACACTGCCCCACCAGCAATTAGGCTGGAGATGCCCAAGAAGCTGGGAGGGGACACAGCTGGGTCAGCTGACCCAGACTCATGACAATAAAACAAAGAGTGGGACTGAAGTAGGTTAGCCACCATCTTTTCAGGAACTGGCTGGGCAGCAGTCTACGCATAGGAGTTGGTGGATGATTGCCTTTGTATCACTTGTTTTGTTTTCTGTCTCTCTTCTTCCCTTTCTCCTTTACTTATTAAACAATTTTTATCTTGACTCGAGGTTTTTTGCTTTTACTCCGCCTTTCTTCTTCCCACTGCAGGTGGGGGGGGGTGGCGGGAGGGATGAAATGAGCAAGTGGTTGTGTGGTGCTTAGCTGTCTACCAGGATTAACCCACAGCAATGGTATAGTTTTGTAATGGAGAAGAGTCTTTTTAAAAAGTCATTTTGTAACATGGGTCAGTCTGGTTTGCTGCCTGTGTGATTTTACATTTAAAAGAGTTTATACCCAAAAGTGCCCATGTGCCATGGCTCAGATGACAAGACCTGGCTGACTGCCCATTCACATCTGTTCCCAATATGCACCCCTGGAAAGTAATGAAAATCCTATAACCACAGCCTCAATATTTATTTTTTTTCTCACAGAAAACAACAAGCTTTTTCATGAATGGAGCAATGACTTTAGCTTAAACATGAGGCCTGTAGAATAGGAACAAGGATAACAGTTGGCAGATGACCTCATATAAGGATTTGTAAACTTCGGTACAGTAGATGGAGGTAGAGGAAACAGATAAAAGGAAAAGAAAACACAAACATGTATTAAGACAGTTTGCATTTCAGCTCTCACCTCCAGTCAGATGTTTAATTTCAGAGGGACTAGAAAGCATAAACAGAAACGTCTAGACATTCTTAGTTATGAAAGAAGGTTCAGGAAAAAAAAGTAGGAAGTAATCATAACCAACCTCACCTCTAGCATACCAGACTTTCTTGTGAGGACAGGGTTAAAAAAAAAGTATGGTATCCAAGTTAGACATGTTCAGAATTACTTTTTTCTACATGCTGGGTATCTACACCTTCCATTTGTGTTCTTTCCAAAAGGACTGACTTTTGCAAGTGATGAGTACTTCCAACTTCAATTTAAATCTCTTTCTTATCCATGCATTTAGATGTTTAATTTTAGAAATGTGTGGTTAGAAAACAGCAGCCTTGGACCATATGATAAATAGCATCAGGATTTCTCAGTTCTGCTTTGCATGTTCAATAGAAACACCAGAATGCTTTTCCATTTTTAAGCCTCTGACTTTCAAAAACCACTCTTTTTTGCCCTGAGATACGCTGAAAACAAGGATGCTTGTGTGCAGTGCATTCCTCAACTTCTCCAATTTTCTTCTCCCATTCATCCTTCCATGTTGAGAGACACTCTGCTCCCAGCTCCTACCCAGTTCTCTGGAGAACTGAGGTGTGGTCATTAATGATCCTTAGATGAAAGGATCCAGTATTTTAATTACCGAGCTGAGGACAATCACAAACTTTTCATCCACATACAAGGTATGCTTTTTATTAACATGTGCCTTCTCTAGCAGAGCAATATATACATTTTAGACCAAATAAAAGAGAAGTTCTAACAAAAGAAACAAGCCTATGAGAGAAAGAATGAGGGAAATAACTACTACAATAACTTCCACAAGTGACAAGCGGAAGTCATGTCTCTTAAGTGCTGTGGGAAATTCTCCAGCTCTTAATTAATGAGGGCGGCATAAGATCCTACAGTTTCTCACCTTCATCAATGTTAGGAAACTGGAGCTGTTGCTCTGAGATGTGGATTTTACAGAAGTTACCCAGACCTTTTGTTATACCCAACCTAGCTGATTCACAGCAATATCACACACAAAATCAGGCATGCAAAGATGCATAGCTCTACCAGAAGATCTAGAGACTGACCACTGAGAAAAAAAAACCCAAAACTTTCACAGTCCTGAAGACAACAGTAAAGAAATTAGTTGGGTTTAATATCAGATATTTCCTTAAGCAAGATTTCAGTGAAACAACCTTTAACTAGCACACTGGGAAATGATATCTACTTAGGAAGAAAAAAAAAAAAGAAAAAGAAAAGAAAAAGAAAATCAGCAACAAAGCACTACCTGCTGTCTCAAGAGCACCAAAGCTGTGATTAATATGTTCACCACTTGTTCTTACAATCATATAAAATTTTCTTGAGTACATGTTGCTTTCCATATTTCCATGTAAGTACGTATAGAGAGATAAAGATAAAAATATATATAGATGACTTGTGATAATCCCTATTCAGTTATGAATAGTGTTTATTCTAACTTAATTTTTGTAAATTCAGGATTAAGCAACCTACTTCAGTGTTGTTCTGCTTTTTTATATATATATTTTTATTTTTTTTCTTCTGCTTATATGAATTTATTTAATCAGGAATTATTGGGCAACAGTCTCCAATTCATCTTGGCTTGTTCTATCTGTGGTCCCACTCCCCAAAGCAGCTAAGAAATGCTTGAATTTTCATGTGTCTCTAATTGGTGACTTGGTAAAACCAAGTGATTGGTTTTGAAGAATGAGATATACTTATCTTGGTATATCAAGTATTTGCCTCTGAAATAGATATATTTGCATTCTGAGTGATAACTTTCATTCTCTCTAGTTTTCAACCTGGATTTTTCAATAATAACCAATATCACACCTATTACTTTAAAGGGTACATTTTGCTATTTGAGATTTCAGGAATATTTTCTAAGTAAAGGCCCATCTGTAAGTCCCAACAGTTGCACACTGTAGGAAAAACAGGCACAGCCATAAAACAAGGTGTGCATTGTGGATTGTACTGATGCATTACCTATGACTATGGCTCATCTGGCTGCTAGGTTAACAGGTCACTGGCATGGAGCCACCAACTTTCAGAGAACAGCCTCTCTCATGGTATTTTGATATTTCCCCTTCTGGATTTGTCCCAACAGGGAAGTGCCAGAGCATATGAAAACTGGGAGTGGAGCTGGGAAGCTAACCAAACGATTTCAAACCTCAAATGTTTAGGTTAGATGCTTATGTGGTCTTAACCAGCTCACCCATCCCTAAATATTACAGCATCAGGAACGATGATTTAAAATTACAGGAATGATAGAACAGTGCCCGCCACTGTTGAGTGCATTCCACATTTCTTACAATCACTTCTGCACCAATGAGCACATAATATGTATATTTTGGACATAGTTTTAGTAATAACTTTTCAACTTTTCCTAGTTCTTTTTAAGTTTATTGTTGTAGACTACCTGGAAATGCTGTTCATTTGCTGCCCTTGCTCCTGTGCTGCTGGAGGAACAAGCTAAATAGGATCTGTTGAACAGTTGGATACCAATGTTGGCAAAAAAAACCTAACCCTGTATTCCAGCAGAGAATGTGGCACTATCCCATGTACCAGTATGGTTCAGATCTCACTCCAGACAAAAGTAAACTAACAGTTTATGCAAGATCCTGGATTTGGATGTACAAGATCCACCAGTATAAAAAGGCAGTATTTATTCCTGTACAGGAAGGGAAAATCTTGCAGTGTTTTAAAGGGCCTTTATCACTGTAAAGCACATTTACTGTAGAGCTTTTACTGCTAAAATGACATGCTTTAGTTTCGGGGGCAGAGGTGGTTAATCATGATGCTGAACAAAACAACTGTACCAAAAAAAACCCCAAGGGCCAGCTGAAAGGGAGTAAACTTATTTTTTCTTTCCCAATGAAGCCGTTGAGACCATTGGTTCATTAATATCAGTGGCACCCAACTGCCACCCCTATCGGAGTGAAGCCGCAACCAGTGCGACCACAAAAGATCACTGGGACCAGTCCTTCCTGCCTGCTCAGCTTGCCAGGACAGCTCAACAACACAATTTTTCTGTTGTATTAACTTACAGGTCACAGCAACGGCATCTTCGCTCACCAGTTTATCATCCTTTTCTGTACTGGGCCCAGGTGCCTGGGTGCTGGCAGCGGGGATCTGTGAGGGCAGCCTCTGTGAGGAGAGGCCAGGGCTGCCCTCAGCCAGTTCCAGCCAGTTCCAACGGCCCCTCAGCAGGACACAGCTGAGCCCCTCAGCCAAGATGGCGGCCTCTGCAAAACATATTTAAAGGGCAAAACACTACCTGGGAGCCATCAACAAGGGGAAAAAAGCATGAGAAACCACCCTGCAGACGCCAAGGGCAGAGGAGGAGAGGGACAAGGTGGCCCCACAGCCAGGGCTGATGCCAAAGCTCACCTCTTCGTTTGCTGCTCCCTCCCTACAGTTCTTCGAAACCAGTTAGTGGGTATTTTACATGCCACACTTCGCATATGCACACCTAATCACACACTGGGAAAATAAGAAAGCAGGAAAAGAGCTGGAAAAACCTTGACTGTTAGCTATGGGTGAAAGCTCTGGGCGAAGGAGAGTGAGCCGGTAGAAGGACACCATTCGCAGAGTACAGCTACATGGCTGCCATTGCCAGGGTGCCTCTAGGGCTCAGCCGCACACCCTGGGCCCAAAAGGGTTTAAAAATATACATCCTTTCATTGTATTTTACCATGGATGCTTTAAACTGCATTAAGAGGCATATACAAATGTCTCGAATCGTTACGCTATCAGACTTTCGATTTGCCAGGCCGCTGAGGGGAAACCTGAAAGCATTCAATAATGTCTCGATATGTAAGTGCATAATGGTAATGTAGAAGAAACAAATGCTTGTTTTAGCAATACAATATCATGTGACCATGAATCATGCAAATCAAATCATAAATCACAAAGCTCAAGCTTGTTTCATCAGCCTAGCACCACACCATGTAAGATTCATTAATGTATTTGGTCTAATCTCTGATACACTGCAAAAATAGTGTAAAATCCTACACTGTTCAGTGTTGAAAAACACTGTGATAGTGGAGTGATAACATCACAGTGGAGTGATAACAGAGCGTATTTTTTCACAGCAAGACTGCCAAATGCTACAGAAATGAACACCCTGCACAAGCCTGTAGTTGTTTGATGGGCTGTAACTCACTATGCAATTTGGAGACAGGGTTTAAGCTTGTTTTACCATCTTCAGTCTCAGTATTTGGAACATTCACTACTCGTATTAATTGTTTTACAGTTAGGCCTGTTAGGGTAATTTTGGAAGGCAATGGTTTTAGAAAAGATAACTCTGAAGAAATTAGTGAATGAAGAGAGAAGAAAATGCCTCAACTATGAATAATGAAAACATACTATATTACAAACTTTCAGCCTAGGAGCATGTATCATTTAAATTTTTAGCCAACATTGGGAAAAACAGAAAACAAGACTGTATTCAGTTAAGATGACACTTTCTGTCAGAGGCAATGACAGTAATCAAATAAATATTTAGTGGGAATGAGACTGACATCCACCAAAGACACACATGGCTCTCATACAGTGGAAGGGCTACTGAGTTGTAAACTTTTAACAGTTTTTAAAAATTCCTCCTCCTACAAACCAATCTGTTTCCATTAAAATTAAAGAATACTTCGACCAAACAGCCTCTCACAGCACTGCAGTTACTCCTGGAAGTTAAAGGACGGCTCCTGAAAGTTAAAGGACAGGAGTGACTGATATAAAGGAGGTGTAAAGATAAATGAAGGGCAAAGGATTTTTGTCTCTTGATTCTTCATTCTCTTAAAAGCGCAAGTTTTCTGGGGTGGCTTTGTTTATAAGTGCAGATTGAATGCAGCAACTATTTAGCCAAGAAAATTGGGGTGATGTGGTATTTGTGGAAAGATTTAAATGCTTCCAAGTTCTTTTTTGAATCCTTTTTTTTTAACTCATATATTTCCACTGTTTACTCTAGCAACTACCAGAATTCTGTTGAACATTTTCAGCATTCCCAAATAAAATATTCATGTCAGGTGGAATATTAAAACAGAAGAAAAAAAATTATTTATTTATTTATTTTCCCCAAGAAGATGTGAAATAAAGTCTTATTCAGATATCCAGAGTAGAAAATATTAACAAAAATTAATTTCACCATGTAACCAAAAACCTCCCCCTCACACACACACACACACACACAGACACACACCCCGAGGAATAAACCTATTATCTCCACAGTTGTAGACACAAGGCTTCAGAATTGTAAGGTGGGTAATTAATGGGGACTAGAGAGGAACAAAGGGATCTAACCTGCCAGCCATGGTGTAAAAGCTTTGTGGCTTCAAGGCAACAGTTTTGATACAGCTCTGTGGGTGATTTGCCTTCATGGAAGTTGTTGAGAGTAGAGCAATATGAATGCTAGGTTGCAGAATTTAAACTTTAGTAAATTGTAACAAAAACAATCCAATATTTATCACAGCTACTTGATCTATGAAGCACACAATCCTGCTGTTGTTTCATATTAATTTCACATTCTACTTCTTGAATACTACTTCTTAAGCCCTTGCAACAAAAATTAATGATACTAGAAATTCTGTGATAATATGATATAATATAATACTATGTCAGTAGGAGTTCAAGTAATATAGACAGGATAATTTGCTATGAAAATATACTTCTAAAATTAACTCTCTACTGTAACCTTTATGACTCCAATAATCTAATAATCTCTTTTTATTTTATGGTATTTGCTGTGCCTTCCACAATCAGGGGTGAGTAAACATGCTCCATTCTTCCTGCATGGCTTATTCTGCATTAAATATCCATGCAGCATGTTTTATCTGAAAGTGTACACAGCGTTAACTTACTTATTGTAGTAAATTTGAAAGGAATATATTTTGTGTTGTGTTTCCTCGAGCGCATACAAAATTTCTTAATTCCCATTTTTACATGCATTTTCTGTCTAAAATATGTACAAGTGAAACTGAGGAACTAGTGACGAAAGAGAAGGTATTTCTTCCCAACTCTGATTCTAAAAAAAGATTTTGCTTACAGCAAATATCTGTAATGCAAC
>JAOXJM010000012.1:103490095-103502102 GCA_026413425.1 Tringa solitaria | reverse complement strand
AATGCAACCATCCACTTTTATGTGTGATATTTGATCCAACAGGAAATAATGTGTGAGTATACAAAGCAGAATTGTATGTCAGCGATACTGCATAGTATTTAGATGGCAACCAAGAGTTATGGCTACACATATTGTACATGGAATAATGAGGGAGCTCAGTTAATCTCAGAAGAAATTGTAGTAGAAACAACCATTATCATTGTTATCCAAAATACTAGCAGGTTTTAAGGAAATTTTTTAATTTATAAGGTTGGGTCTTACTCCAAAATCAAAGGGACTTTAAAAGCTGAAAACAAAGGACTTTAACAAAGACTACATAAAACCATTTGCATATGTACATCACTACAGGAATAAGCATAATCTCTTTCATCCTTATGAAGAGGATGAAGAGTTTCTCCATCACTGGAGAAACTATGAAGGCAAAAAAATGAGAAAAATATACTTTGAAAATTTTTCCCACGTACTAAGAGGAGAATATTAATTACTGAATATTTTATTAACAAACAAAACCCTTTAAAGTGTCCTAACACTTTTATGTGGATGTTGGTGTATCTTCGCTATAGGGATTATACTTATTTTACTGTTTCATGTAAAACAGTATATTAGTACAGAATATTTGCAGATCTGAAGGCTAAAGGCTAAAATGTATTCATGATGGATGCCATATTTCCCTTAGGAAACAATGGGATGAAAGAGATTACAGTAGACATTACTATGTTCAGAGGGATGGTTCCTTCAGAAAGCGGAAGTGTGAGCAGTGGGATAGAGTTAATTCTCTTAAGTTTAATAGCTCGGCTAAGAAAAACCAAAAAACTTCACAGATGCCTGACTATGCCTCTGCTAAACCACAAGAACTTGCCAGTCGAAAGTATACGCCTGAGAAAAAAACATTTAAAGCTTTATGGAAGGTAAGCTACCGTGAGAGTTTCACAATTCTTTTGGGACTCTACTTTGAAAAAAAACACCATAATGTCAATACTGAAAAGCCCTATTGCTTTTAAAACTTATTTGAAAACACTGTAAGTGAAAGAGTTCTTTGTTTTGTTTTCATATGTAACAGTGGGATTTTTCAAGTATCTGTTTATAACTTTTACATTCAACACTGTCTGAGCATGGCTGAAAACAGAGGTAAACACAAAGTAATCAATGCACAATATTCTTTGCTTTCTTTTATTTCTTTTATTTCTACCTTTCTCTTTGGGGAAACATTCTAGAGGATAAGATAAATAGAGATGTGTCCTACATAGAAAGCTAAGCATCCTCTGAGAATAAAATTTCTTCCTGGCTAGCCCAGCAACATTTTTATGCTTTCATATCATTAAAAAATCTATTTGAAATTTCTCATTTAATACTAGAAAAGCACAAGCCACTTTCAAATCTACAAAGTGAATTACTACAGCCAAGTTCTCTTACCATGGCCATATTCTCAGTCACTAGTATTACATGAGAGTTATAACAAACTGCACTTTTACTACACAAAGGATATTCTATTTTGGAGATCCTGTCTACTAAAGTCTTCTGGAAGTAAAGCTTACCCTTGTTACAGCATAATTAACTGAAGTAGAAAAAACATCAGGGAACAGAATTCAGTTTTTGAATAGCACTTTTCTTTTTGTGATGTTTGCATCAGACTACAGAACTTAAACATGCTTTTAATATAACTCTGTTTGGTATGAAATGCCCATTTAATTTTTGCGAGCAAAGCTCCATACTCTGAGTCTGTCTAGCTGGACATCACAAACAGAGTATGATCATCTCACAATTTAAATTATATCCCATATAGTGATTTTTACTTCAGGCTGTCATTTTTCTACAGTCCCAGTAGCCACCAAGTATTTTTCTGAACCTGTTAAAGGATGGAAGAGGGAGGCACACAACTGCAAGAGGTGTCTGTACCCTCACACAAATGAAAATGGTCGGTGTGCTGTGAGATTTTGATATAGTGATGATTTATCTTCCATAAGACTTTATTTCACTTAAGAAGATGAAGAATAACTCCCCCAGCTCACAGATGCTCATCTTCTGTGAAGTTTATTTATCAGAACATACAGTTTGCCTTCCCAGCAGCAGGAGAGGCAGTCCTTTTTCTGAAAACCTCTGCCAAAGTTTTAACGTATGTTGAGTGCTGCCAGCTCTTGAGATCTCTTCTGGAATGTGATCCAAGTTTGGTTAGATCTGGAGCCAGCTTTACAACAGCTTCTTAGAAAATCCACCCCACCCAACCCCCAACTACCTGTCATGCTCACTCACACTTGAGAGAGATAGACCAAAAAACCAGGGCCCCTGGAAAGAGTTCCCCCACTTTCACATCTGAGCATGCCCACACTTCTTCAGTAAATGAGGCACAGAAAGACACAAGCAGATATGGGTAGCTTTTCTCCCTCCTTTGCTTCTTCTCTTCTTTTAGGAATTAAATGAGCGTTGAGTTCCTCCTTTAACATCCGGCCTGCCTCCAAACTAGGAGCTTCTGGGCAGGTTTGTCCTAGCCTAGAATAAGAAGTAAAATCCCACAGGGTTGCTTCATTCCTCTAGAGCCTTTTAGAGCATATTCCAAAAATACAAGAAATTGGACTGAGGTGTGGTCTAAGAGATCACATAGCAGGTCAGGGCTGGCTAAGTGGAAGGTTGATAGGGAAAATGTAAATGTAGAACTGCATTTATTGAGGCAACTAGGAGACAATCTTAACACACACATAGGGCACAGTTTACCAGAGACATAAAAAAAAAAAGAAAAACGATACGAACAATGAGGAGGGGGACATTGATTGCAAGACTCCCTCGTGTTATGCTCTAATGTATGTTATTGGCTTTATCAGCCCAGAATGCGGTCCTGCCTTGGGACAACTGAATCCCGTCCAGCAGCCACCAAGCACAATGTCCCAGGCTGACAGAGGGCACACCTGGAAAAATGAGGCTTTTCATTTTCAGTATGTCAGAACAAGTATGGCAAGCCCAATGGGCAATGGGACAGTCCGAGCAGTCAAGCACAGCTGTGTGCTCACAGACATGTAATGTTTGAGAGACCAAAGTCACTGAAAAGACAATGGAATACAGTATAATCTTCCTTTTAAAATATGTGGGCCAACCTCAGACCTTCTAGGATCTGATTTATGGTTTTGAGCCTTCAGATTGCTGAAGCATACAGTGTTGAGTGTTTCATTGTTGCACTATTCACTGCACTTCAAGGGAAGCTGTTGCATAAATGCTTGCATCACCCATTTAGAGGAAAATTGAAGTCCCAAAACATCTGCTGTAGGAGGCAGATACACAACCATGAAATGTTCCAAAAAAGCTGTGAAAGTAGAGTTAGGATAATTCAAATATATATGGCTCTAAATATATGAAATATTTTCAGGTAAATTATCTTCTACTTTTTTCTTCATAGGAGTGTTCAACTTAATATTAAAATGTGAGGCATAACCAACACAATGACCAATTTGGAATCCTATTAGTAAATATCTTGCTTTTTTGCAGCATACCTTGTTAATGCCAAAGGACTAAGAGGGACTTAATAGGTGTTAAAAATAGGTGTGAAAAATAAAATTAAGTTACCAAATAAACATTGAAAGAGGCTTTAAACATTAAATATAGGTAGCATTGTTTTTGTTTCTGCATCTCATTTGAGAGGGAAGGAGCTGGTTTTGTTCTAGTCTCAATTTCCATTGACTTTTCTTTTGACACAGTGTCTGGGTACATGAGGGTAGGTACCCCAGTAAGAATCCCAAGTTATCTTTTTCAAATTGCTTTACACTCCACCTTGCCCTTTTCCTGTCACTTTTCTATTTGTTACACAAAATCTTCCTACAGAAAGAGCTTATGATGTTTTCTTGCTTTTGTTTTACCCAAGGACAATCTGCAGTTTCTTTCAGACTGTTTTAGGGAGGTGAGCTAGCATACATACCGGTGTCAGCCCTGAAATTGTCTGAACGCAGATTTAAAACTGCCAATCTGACAGAAGACACAATAGCACTCTGGTGGCAAAACTAGCTCAAGCCCTGTGCAGTTTGCTGCACTTCCAGTTTTGCTGATTCAGCTGTCTGCAAAGTAGCCTCTAACCTGAGCAATGAGCCCAGTAAAATCAAGACTAGGAAAAGTCTGTACCTCTGTAGTTTAAAGTGTAGGAACCATTCAGAAAAAGACTCGGATGAAAAGTGAGTACCTCAGCTTGAAAAGCCAGTTCTTAACACGTTATATAATGATCTCTAGTCCTCAAATTCATTGATCAGTCAAGGACAATTTGTCAAATGGGTCAGATATGTCATTTCATAAAAGAAATTCAGGCAGACAGAAGAGACAACAGAAACTTATTAAAGTAATATCCACATAGAATGAAATAGTACAGGATATACAAGGCCATCTGACGAATAAAAAAGATAAACAAATAAACAATATTTTACATTATTTGAATTAGGGTAAGCTACACTATTAGAAACAGAAAAGTTAGCTGTTTAATATTAGTAGAGGGCAAATCGATAGAAAAAGCAAATCTGTGAGTAGAGAGGCAGAAGATGAGTGGAACAACCTAGCCAGGAGCTCTGCTGCACAATAAATTAACTACATTTGTCTTCATGACACCTTTATAAAGTAACATTCTTATTTCACAGATGATTGACCAAATCGCAGAGGAACCACGGGGTTGGGCCAACTACCAAACTCGTATCTCACAGTCCTTCCAAGCTCAACTGAAAAACAAGTTTTGAGTGTATTTCAAAAAAATAGATAAGAAAGGGGGGGAAAGGAGGAAAGAGATATAGGAGGAGGAGGAAAGAGAGTGTTTCTGACCGGAGATATGGTTTGACTGGCATTCGATTGTATTTCAAACTTGACTCATTGACATTTTGAATAGTAGCTATAGTATCCTTATCTACTCTAAAGAGGGGATTTAGTGCATGTCTACAGTGAGCATCTAGAAGAAATCCCTTTCATTGAGAAAACAGTCTATGCAGATGGATTCATTTGTGTTAAAGTCAGACATAATTTCTCTCTGTTCTCTTCACAACTACTCTAAAACTCAAAGAGGTACTTGTACAATCAGACCCATTGTTTAACAGCTCCTTTAAACTTTTGAGCAGTGGAGAGTATGTCTCTATGAGCAAGTAGTGCAACGTAACAGACACAGATCTATGAAATAATACTGAAATAGCTGGTGCTGAGTACCCAACACCTACTCTCTACATATTTCAGGGATTTTACATCAGACTAGCTCTTAACAACTAAACAATTATTAATTGCTAGAGCACATTATAGTCACTTCTGAAACACACCTAGTTTAGCTTCATTCAAAAGCAATCCAGCAAGTTGCTTTGCACCCCACAATGCAAGCCATAACATAATAAAGGGGGCAGTCTTGTTGCGTACCTCAAAAGCACACTTATTTTACAAAAGCCCTAATGTAACAGCCCCTTTCTGTCTCAAATTCATTGCTGTGTCACACACAAAACCTTGAATTCCTGATCTTCTTGTACAATTTGGTGACTGGCTGAAAAACACAAGTATGTGGCTGAAAGCTGGGAACTTGGGAGTTCTGATCTCTGAGCTCTGATCTCTGTTGGTGATTGATCCTCACCAACAGTGGGACAGATTCAAATCAGGAGGACACGTTTACCTACAGCATACATGATTATGCAGATTGGCTTGAATACACCATCAGACTTGGGTTTGCTTGGCATGTAAATTATCCTTAGGGAAAGAAGAGATTTGCCTACAAGAGAAACGAAACCCCACTTGCCTGGAATGAGGATGCTGCAGGAGCAAAAAATCCCAGTCTCAGAACAAACACCTCTGTGGCCTTTCTCAGGTATGAAACATATTCATCTATTTCAGCTGCACCACAAATCATTATTATTTGGGTTGAGCTACTGCAAAGACTGCTTTTGGTCCACAATTTGAAGGTAAAATGAGCTAAGGATTCATTAAAGCTTCCAGGAATGCAGTGAGTTACCTTAGCAATTTCCTTCTCACTGATGCAGACAATATCCTATGCAATGCCTCTAAGGAGAAATCACAGCTGTCATTTCAAAGTTAACATCTTAGACTACTAAATCTCTAATTTGGTTTATTATTTTAAAGACTTACCTTCTAGTCATTTAGACAGGCCTTGCAGAGCACTGGGAGCCATTCCAAATTAGAAATGAAATTAGAATCTAAGTCTGTAAGAGAAATGTTGGTGCATTTCCTGATCAGCAGACACTCTGTTCCAGTTCTGCTCCCATAGTCCAAAAGATCCAGGAAGGGAAAGGATCTGAGTATACTCTGTGATACTTACTGTATCTCTGTATTCCAAAAACGGCTGACTTCAATAAGTTGTGTATTCAACTGTAAATGCTCTTGAACAAAAATAGTTCGGTGTTCAATTACCAAGCGCATTTTCCTATACTGAAGATTCAGTTTTGCTGAATGCCCTGAACAAGGGGATGAGTAGAAAAGTTTCCATTTCCTGGTGATACAAACTTATGCAGGAGTCAAAAACTGACTGCAAGGAGTTGCAGAGAATCTCATTGTACTAAGTGGCCAGGAGATAAAAAAGGAGGTGGAATTCAGTGCAGATAAGTGCAAAGTATTGCACATGAGAAAAGTATTTCTAAATAGATAAAGATGATGGGTTCTAAATTAGTACTATGACTCAGGAATAGAAATTTTGGAATAAACTGAAAACCGCATCTCCCCAGTCTTGACCAGCAATGGTCAAGAACATTTAAGAAACTATTAGAAAAGGAAACAAAAACCTCTTTATGCCACTAAGAAAACCTCTTTATGTCACCCACTTCTTGAATACCAGTCAGGATGCTCTAAGGAAGTACCTAATGGATAGTAGAAATAGAGAGCAAGTTTGGGGAAGAATGATGTGAATAGGGCAGCTTTCAGACAAAGTGAGATGGGGACTCTTCAGCTTTGAAAAAAGCTGACTAAAGATTATATGAAATATTTCTGTAAAATTTCTACTGCCCCAGGAGATGCTTCCAGCCCCTGATAGGTGGACAATGCTGAATTCTTAAAATCCTTCAAAGCTCATTAAGCATGACTGGATAGGATGATTACGAGGCACAATTATTATAGGAAAACCATTTCACTAAATTAAGATTAGGGGATGTCCCAAAGTAACATGAGCTGATGTAAAATATGACAGAGTGAACAGACTTGCAAGTTCTTCTCGCCAGTGCATATTTACACAAGTGTATAAACTGTCTCAAAGTCAGTTAAGGAGATCCTTCCAGATTCTTCCAGAACTCAATTGTCTTGATTGGCAGCCCCTGTTATACTATCAGCTTCACAGAGAGCTAGTTATTTTTCAACCTAACACCCACCATTGTCCTTATCATTGGCAGGTTCTTGAAATTCTACCTATTGGGGTTCCATATTTTAGCAAAGTAACAAGCACACTCACAGAAGTTAGTTTGGATCCAAATATTAAATAACAGTTTTAAAGGATGTTTAAAAAAGTTTTTTCAAAAGAAAAATGGACATTAAATTTGCTAAAAATGAGAGGACTGAAATCCTAATGTTAAAGGAACAAATTTTTGTATGAATTCAGGAGATATTTACATGATTGGTGTATATTTCATGCATGCAAACATTCACTATCATTATCTTCACATATCCCTTGTACTATTTTGATTATCATTTAACCTTTATTTCTTCCGAACAAAGAGTATTTATATTTAAGTTTTCAAATTATTCAGAATACAGAAACAGGTCTTGGTCACAAGGTACAGAGTTACAGGCGCAAGAGGAAGCTGGATGTTACGGAATGTTATCAGAGTAACACATCTTGTTTCTGGGGCTCTACATGAGTAGGAAAAATTAATTTCAGTCATGCTGCTGAAAGGACTGAGGCAACACGTTGAGCAACTGAGCTTTTCCCACAGACAGCAGCCATTTCAGAGGCAGACCTCATAAAGAATATGTTAATAAAACACTAGTTTTTATTTTGTGTTAAATTGAAGAACGTTAAATTTGAAGACCAAAAGCATAAGCTTCAGAGTTTATGGTGGAACATGAACTAGTCGGAGTAGTTCTTGGCCAAACACTAATTGACCATTCCTAGCTATAACACAGAAGGCGGCAAGACATTTCCTTGTCTGGTAACCTTCAGATATAAATGGAAAAGAAAATCTCACTGAAGAACATTCACAAGGATAAGATTTGTTTCAGGACGGGATTGATGTTTTGATATGGAAAGTGTGCAAAGAGAAAGCGCTGCAGTGAAAGTTTGTTTCCAACCCAATGCATCAGGGAGCATTAGATGCATTGATCATGGCCAGTCATGACAGCTCCTCTGGGAGGAGCAGGGTGTGATAAGAGGAGGCATAACTGCAGCTCAGCCACCAGTTTCTCACAGAGGAGGAGGTTCTGTCAGTTAGCATGTAGCTTTCTATCCAAAATCACACTGAAAACTGGAAAATTAGAATTTGAAGCTCAAACCCAACTTCACTTCTGTTTTTTATACATATTGGTGAATGGTAAATAGTGGTGAATGAAGAACTCGGATATCCCAGGCACTCTGCTGGCACGCTGAATTATGTGTGCACTTTGAAAATATGAAATAGTATTTATGTTCCCAGAATGCTTCAAACATTGGACAACAAATTATTACTTTTTGTTTATTATTATTACATTTGTTTTCCCTTCCGTACAAAATCCATTCATTCTGTTCCGTACCCAAGCAATTAGTTTCAAGGATTATGTTCTTAATGCCAGAAACAAGGTTGTTACACAGTATTTGGAAAACTCTTGTACTGATAAAATAATCTACAAAAAGTTTGTGACTAGAACTGAGTTAACAGATAAAGGGTAAGTACTCTGATGACAGGCATGGGGTAGAATGTAAGTTAATGTATGCTCCAGAATCAGAACCTGATGACAAAATACAATTTAAACAAAGTTTTTCTTTGATTTTCTGATTTTAAGAAATAGCAAAAGTATCAAAGCTCTCCATGGCTGAGTCAAAATTTGGAAGTGAAAAGGTTATTAGAAAACTTATTATTTCTAGTATTCACAGGACATAGTAATTTAAACACAAAAAACTTTGGTGCCTGTGTGTATTTTTTTTTAAAGAGCCATACATATGGAACGTGCAGGCACCATGTAATATTTCTGTTTCTTTATAACATATAAACCATTTGATGGCTTTTTCAATAAAAGTAGTTCACTTTTTAATGACTCTGAAATGAAAAAAAAAAAAAACCACAGTGGTGTAATGAGGATTGCCTGTACAGTTTTCAATAGAACAGAATCAGAAACCCAGGTTCAGTGATTCAAAAAATGACAGAACTATGATTGAATGTGATGTTAAATTCATAAAGAAATCAAATCTAAAGCTGAGAATTTAACCATAAAATATTAACAAATTTGGGGTTAAAGTTGTCATGACAGATCCAGTAACTCTGGATTAAAAAAAATCATTGGATTTAATTGGCTCTAATTTGAAAGTAATCCAGCAAAACAGAATCTTAGCAGGTTGCATATGATTTTTATAATAATTCATATAACATTGGCTTCCCTGGTTTATTTGAGATAGGCTTTTCATACAGCTAGTTTTCTTAGGCAATTGGACAAGCTGAGTAATAGACTGAGTAGATGTGAAGCAAGTACAGAGCGGGGCATGGCCAATATGCTGAACTTCGCTGGCATTTTATGTGTGGCAAAACAAAGCATTTTGCTGCACCCACTTCTGGCCTGCGGGAAACTGAGACCGCTAAAAACATGATGAGCACGTAGTAATCCACCCTGGGAATCTGTGCTGATATTCCAGTTGCAATGGTGGCTCCAGAGCCTGTGTAAATGGAGTGTGTCTTGAATACAGTTGGACAAGTTTAAATTTGCAAATGAGAGCTAGCAAGGCAGTAGGGAAACTATTAAAACTCATTTCTGAAAGGAAGACATACAGAGCCTGCCCATATCTGGAAGGTCTCATTCAATTCAGTAACTGACAGTTCAGAATATATGATGCTCTTGACGAATATCATCTTTTGCATGAGGATAAAAATGCTACAAGGGGGATGGTGTCTCCTGAAAGGGTCCTTTTTGCACTCAGGACATTTAAGATCATAGAGGTAGCACAGCTGCTTTTAGGCAATAGTTCAGTCACTCACCAGACCAGGAGAGAGAATAGCAACAGCAAAAGCAAAGAAACTCATGGCATGAAGTAAGAATGGTTCAGTAAGTGAAGAAAAGAGAAATGGGGAAAAAAATGATGCAAAGGCAGTCACTCACCACCTCCCACCAGTAGACCAATGCTCAGCCAGTCTCAAAGCAATGGCTACCTCTCCCAAAACCTCCTCCCCTGAGTTTTTATTGCTGAGCATGATGTTATATGGCATGGAATAGCCCTTTGGTCAGCTCAGATCAGCTGTCCCAGCTGTGTCCCTTCCCAACTTCTTTCCCACCCCCAGTCTACTCCCTAGAGCAGCAGAGCGGGGAAAAAAGAAAGCCTTGATGCTGTGTAATGCTCAGCAATAGCCAAAACACTGGTGTGTTATCATACTGTTTTGGTCACAAATCCAAAACACAGGACCATATGTGCTACTATGAAGAAAATTAACTCCATCCCTGTTCGATCCAGATCCAGAACAAGTACCTTTCCAGTTGTTAATCTCACCCACTTCAGGAAATCCAATCTTTTCTACCTGAGAAAGTTAACTGTTGCTAGTTAACTAACATCTTTTGCCAGTAGCACTGACTTATATCACAAACATGGACACTTCAGGTTTTGAGACTGATGAAAGCACTTGCTCTCCACATTTTTTCTGGCAAGTTTAAAGTAGAAATGTTTTTATTTTTGTTAGAAAAAAGTGCTAAAAGTTTTCAAGTGCCTTGTGTCAAGGCATACTTATGGATATAATGGGAAAATCACTAATATCTCATTCTTTACTTGTCCTGGTCCTCTCCCCCAGTGGGTATAATGGGTTTTCAAAAGCAAGGTGGAATGTACTGTACATATCATTACAAGATTAGAATATATTAAAGCTGTGCCAGCAGCATGCTATTGGAAGTTACTATTGCTCCTTCACAGCAGTGATTTATAAGTCAGTATTTCTGGGAAAAGTTCTCTCTGAATATCACTGAAATGCTTGCTGGAAAACTCTTGATTTGTTGCTGTTTTCTTAATTTGGATTGACTGTCTCCCCTTTGGGTTCATACACAACTTTTATAATTCCCTATTTAAACAGTGCAAGAGCAATTGCACCACAGCCCGGCCATTCCAATAAAGTTACCACACTCTTTTGCAACATGAACAGTGTAATATTTCATATGGCTCATCTGAAAAGGGTATTGCTCAGAAATACCTATTACTTTCAAAGTTCACGGTCTATCTGTCTCCAGCTTACTTTGCAATGATGAACCCTCGGTTCTGAGGCAGGGACACATGCTCGTTAATAATACTGCTGTCCTCCTGGAGGTGATTTTAAGCAGATCATGCTTTGGTAGCCACTTACACATAAACTGTCAGTGTTAAAGTTTTACAGATAGTTCTCACCGTAAATGTACTGTACTAAACCCACAGAAGGGGGCTGAGTCTATCCCACAGGTAAAGGTCACTGCTATAGTCACATTTTCTTCCTTGCTCTCAAAGAAGCAAAGTCTGTTTAGATTTAGTCCACTGAGCCATTCTACAAAATCCAGGTCAAGAGATCATAGTGGTGAGGGAGAAGATAGGTTTCTCCTGCAATCAATTGCATGGTCTCACAAAATGCCCTTCATGTTAGGACTGGCTTTCCCCCACACCTGTCTCTATTTTTTTCTTCTATTCCCTATATGATTCTGCATATCTCTTAATCGGCATGTCTGACATCTAACTTTAATTGTACCCTATCTTCAAATAAACGAGGGAGTGCTAAGCAGGTTAGAAAACATGAGAGAATGGTAATAATATGGAGATAATGTTGTCATGTAAGATGTGAATTCAGAGTTGCACTGTCGACACTGTAAAAGTTAATGCTTGCACATAATGAATCACAGAATCACAGAATCTTCTAGATTGGAAGGGACCTTCAAGATCATCTTGTCC
>JAOXJM010000012.1:103444033-103472631 GCA_026413425.1 Tringa solitaria | reverse complement strand
GAACTACACCTATATCAATGCAGATTGGCACCAAAAATGATAATTTCATATGAAGTTGTTCATCGCTCCTTAAATTAAAGAAAAGCAGCTTAGTACACAAAGAGGGTGGCAAAACAACCTCTCCCACCATGTTGCCTAAAACATCAGAAAAAAAAGCAGACCACAGATGAGCCAGTGGATTAGACAGTGAGAGAGAAAAGCCCAAGGAGAACATTGTAGGGAGTAAACCCTGGAAGGACTTTAAGATGTAAGTGATAAAGGAGACTGACTGAGGAATACTGCAATATTGTACTTCTCAAAAAGAACAGTTAAAGCAACAGCAATTGGCCTTTTGAAAGTGGAAATCTTAGACTTGCTGAACACAAGCTCAGACTAGTGCATGCGTTTAGATACAGAGGCCTCTGCCCTCTTCTAGAAGCTCTTTTCTCTGATGATTGCTCAGTATATTAATATAATAAAGGTCTGTAATAGCTCTAAGCTCAGATCTAGATTTTTCACTCATCACTACCTGAGAACACTCTGTTTATAGTAGAGGCTCAGGAAAAAAATAAGCATCTGTCATGATTGTCTTTTGAACCCCCTTTAACAGCAGAACACAGCTCAATCAACAATGTTTCAGCCTGCAACACCTTTCGAAACTTTCCAAGAATTACATACGTTTTTCTAAAGAGCAGACAGAACGGGCTTGCAGCTGATTCTATGTTATGCTCCCAGGGAAGACAGTAGTTGAGGACAAAGGGTAGGAACAACCTAAAATGTTCCCTTTTAGTAATGTCCCTAAGCTAAAACAGTTCCCTGCCTCTCCCCATACGCTGTAAGGTTGGCATACCCAAGTCAACGTAAAGCTCAAGATCTGCCTAGGGCTGCAACACCACAAATGAGTAAGAGTGCTGCACAGTTCCATAGCCAAGGCCTGATGCGACAAAACTGTGGTGACAAGGGCCTCACAAGTGTATGTCTAGGGTAGGACTGAGAACTCTGCTTTAGTCACGCTGATCTCAGACTGAGAGCCAAACTACCGGTAGAAATGGTGGAGAAACACATCAAGATTGACAATGATAAGGCTGCAGCGCAGAGGTATGCCCAAAGTTTTTCCATAAAGAGGTGGCAGTTAATTTTTGGTCACAGATGGGATAGATTTTGTGTCAGGAAGAGAACTTAAGGACAGAACTTTGCATCATCCTCTGCAAAGCAGATGGTGGGGATCCACAAAAGCAGGTTCACACATATGTTAGTACAAAACTGGAGATTGTTTCTCCTCTACTTGTTTTCATTTATCTTTGATTCACATCTTGCAATAGCAATATTCTGTTCGACAGGCGGACGCTTTTCTGAGGCATGCTGCTTTCTGACCTCAGTCTGTGTGTGCTCCATTTCCTTCCTCTTCATCTGCCTAAATTTACTCACTGAGAACAAAGACATCATTGTACTAGACCAGTGGTCCATCTGCTCTAGAAAGCTGTTTCCAGTTGTAGTTAGCGCCAGATGTTTCCTAAGGAAGCATCCTCATGGTCAAAATACCGAATATCCTCAGTGAATGTCCAAATGTACTAAATGCAAGGAATACCACCAAGTGTGTATAATATAGGTCCTTTTTGCATGCTTTGTTACCATCCTCCCTTAAAGGCAGGACAATCATATTTCACAGTGAATTATACCACATTGTCTCATACCACACTTGTCTGATAAAATTTTGAAAGATTTCAGAACATGGTTGTTTATTTCACTACTCACAAAAGAAACTTAGTATTTCTTGCTGTGTAAAGCGCTGTAGTGATTTGTCTAATGCTGAGCAACTACAACAAGTTGATGAGTTCTCTAAGTTCTTATAAGTCTCAAGGGAGGTTGAAGTCTTTTGAGAACAATACTTAAATTAATAGTCCTGAAGCTGTTCAGAACCCAAATTATTTGCCTTGCTCCTATGAAACTGCCACTGCTTTCATCAACAGTTATGTCACAATTAGACAGAGTAGAATTTAACTTTAGTGGATCTTGCCATTTCATTGTGCAAAATTACATAAAATGGGGGCTGTCACTTATAGCCGCTTAAATACTGGGTGAAGTCATGCCCATACAGATCAGACTGCAGGGTCAGGGTTTTATTGGGGTTTCTACGTAGGAAATCAGAAAGTGAAACTTTTTCATGATGCATTTCTCATTTTCTAGTTGCTCATTTCTGAATTCTATTTCCACTTGTTTAATCAGCCTGTTTCTGCCATTTGAGACTCCCAAAAGCTTATTTCTTCAATCATAACACGTATACGAACTGTCTCCTGAGCCGTATCTCTGTGCCAAGTAACTGTTGAGGAGCTAGTATAAAGTCCTTGTTTCATTCAAAGCAGGTTTTAAATTTTAGCAAATGTTCTGAATTACATGGAAAATGTCTCTGAGTTTATTTCCTTTTCCAAATTAATCATTTTTTTTGTATAAAGTATTTTTACTTTTCAGAAAGCCTGAGAAATTACAAAGCTAGTAAGTGAAGCCCAAAGAAGCAGAGATAGAGCACATGTTAATTTTGAAATAGGAGGTAGGTCTTTCTTAATAATTTTATCAAGCTGTCATTTCAGAGCGGCCACCTCTGAGAAGCTGTCAACTTCACTGATATAAATGAAGTTAGAATAAGGGAAGATTGCCAAAGACTGGCTGCTCCCGAGGACCATAAGCAACTGCAGCCACCACCAGTTCAAGGCGCAGTGGAGTGAGCTTCCAGGAGCATTTTAAGACAATGCCCCAGTGCTCTTCAAAACTCTGAGGCCCTGTAGAAAATTGTTGAATATGTTGGTGGTATACTGTCTATAAAATTTTGGCTTGTACAAGGAACAAAACTGTGGGTCACTTCAAGTTGTTTCAACTATTCTGTATGTATAAGATTCATTTCTATTTTGACTTAGTCTACTTCCAGCTTCTAGACCTTGTTGCACTTTGGCCTGCTAGACCGAACAAACTTCTGTTAAATTTCTGCTCCTCATATACCATCCAAAATCTTCCCTTTATATGTGTCCTATTTTGTTTATTTATTTATTATTAATAATTCTTATGGCTTTCCTTAGTTACCAATGGCCCTTTTTGAACATGGACATCAAAACCAGAGATAGAATGCCAGTTTTGCTAAGGTAAAAGCCAAATGTAAGCCAAAAAGTTTCCCAAATGCTGGATTATTCACTTTCCCAGGGTTCAAAAGATTACATTAATCCTTTCTCCACTCCAGTGCTCCAGGAGCTGATTGATTACTCACCACAAGCCCCTTTGTTTTGGTCCCACTCTTACCAACACTTCCATCTTCCTTCCATTTCTGTCTGTACCTAAGCCAGAAATCCTTCTTTCTAGATGTCTGACTTCTCTAAATTCAGTGATCCAAATCACTTGGATTACTTTCTCTTCTACTCTCAGCCTTTCTGGTTTTTTTGGGTTTTTTTTAAGTTTATGAGTAAGAAATCATAGGCTTGGTTGCCAGGGTATTTTCTCCCAGTATACAAATCCCCATCAGGACAAGGATATCAGAGAATTAAAAAACAATCCACCAGGATTCCTGGTATCTAAAACAGGGATGTGTCAATTCATGTGCATTTTGAAGCATTAACAGAAAATTAACTGATTTATAAATATGTTTATAATAGATCTTTCTTTTCACAAAGTGATGGCTGCTTTTGGTTTTCCATTGTTTCAACTGCTTTAAAAAAGCAGTATTGGAAATTGAGGATATAAATGATAGGGCTGGAAAGTGGTAGAGCACTAACAAAAATAAGACAAAAGCATTGAGACACCTGAAGGAAGGAAGTAAAAAAAACCGGAAAATGTTAAAATGAACAAGTGAAGCGTGTCTTAAAACAATTTGAGAAGTTACCCCAATGTAACAGACAAGCTGAGTTAGAGGAAGAGCATGTTACAAGGAGGAAGAACATGTGTTAGGAAGTTACATTCTCAGATAAATGGAAATGAAGGATGTAACTACATGGGTGCGTAAAGTTACTTCATTTCTACAGGCATTAAAAAACCTACATGCAGATGAGCAGTTTGATGCCAGCGTAGATGTATAGCCAGGATACGCAAAGGGATGAATATTCATCCCACTACGGGCTGCATGTCTATGCACAGGATTGCTGTGTGTCTGCACAGGTGCTTAACTTCTCCAAATGAATCCCAAAATGACCTTATTCTTCTGACAATAGTGTGATGACAAGATGAAGCAGTAAAATACATGCATGGTCAATACTTTTGTGTACATATATGCAGCCACACACTCATTCAAGACTGGACTATATGAGAAGTCTAACTGACTTCAATTAAGTAAAACCTCTGTGGTGAACATAATTATTTCTTTAGAGAATTCTGAATATTCTGTCTTTATGTCGTATAATTTTTTGTCTTTTAATAGGCAGTAAAATTATGCCATATATTTTTAAAAGGTTTGGAAAAGGAACTGTATCATCATTGCCTTTATTTCCACATGTAAGATGGTGCATTTTTTGCGGTTATGCATGTAGTCTTACCTCACACTTCTTCAACCAGTAAATATTTTCCAGATGTCTTATATTCTGAGGAATTTAATGGAAAGCATATAGTGAGGTCTGCATTTGTCAATATGGAGAATCTCATCACTTTGTAAGCCTTGAGGGTATTCTACAGTATCACAAAGGGTCTATTAATAGAATAAAGTCTCAATCAAAGGAATCCAAGCAAAGTATAATCTCAAAAATTAACAGCTAGTGCTGGTAGATGTGCACTATAAGTGATGAAAATGCAATGTTTGGGACAAAAGATGCCTGAAATTTGTAAAATTATATTTACATTTATTTATAAAACCTCTGAAATTATGGAAAGCTTGTTACACATTCATTTACACATAGGCCTTGGCTTTAGGTAACATTTTGTTTTGTGAGATCTTCTTAGCGACCCCCCTCCTCAAAAAAAAAAGAGAAAACTTATAATATTACATTCCTGTGAAAATGCCCATAGAAGGAATGTAGCAGCAATATGATGATCAGGATGGAATTCTGCCATAATATAGGGGTAATGTTTCTATTTTTATGGCTAGTCAAGTGACCACAATCAAGGCTTTAATGGATTCAATATTTGTTTAATGTAGAAACTTCAACACTGAAATTAACTGTCCTGTTTGTTCAGAAGGAAATAATACCAGTTTCTCAATCTGCATTATACATTTCTTCATTTTTCTGACTTTTCCTTGCAGCAACAAGGAAAATCCTTCCTTTCATTTATTTACTGAGCAAACTAAGCAGCAGGATTTCTCATCAGATGAAATGTCAGCTGCAGGTAGAACAGTTGCAGCCACCTTCAGACACTTCCCAAAGCTCTAGAAATTATTAACTTCTCTTTTTATTTTCTTAAGAAACATTTTAATCACTCCACTATAACTAAAATCGCAGCACAAATATTTGGGTTTCTGCCTGGATTAAAATTTGTCCCTCCCAAGCATGCCACATTAAGTACTTGCAGTTGCTATGGGGTTTAGATTCACAAACTAACAATATTTCATTAGAGCTACATATATTTCTTACTGATCTATCAGAACTTCAGAGGAGTTTTGTATCTATATTCATTTTATTCTTCCAATTCCAGAAACTCACAAAAAATTGTCCTGAGATGTTAAGAATGCATAGAGAAAAACTGCATAAATTCCTAATTCTGCATAAATGCCTAAATAAATATGATGTATTAGAAGCTGGGAAGGAATATTGGCTCTGCTTTTGGGGAGAAGTGGGTTTGAGAACGTGGCACATGAGAGCAATTGCCTACAACAATGGATGCTGTTCCCTAGCTCATGGTTTTATCCCTGCCTATCCCTGAGACCTCCAGCTTGATTTACTCCTGGCTTTATCAACCCTACAACCAGCTGGAACAAACTTTGAAATTTACCTCATAAAAAAATTAGAACCGAAAAGTGGCATGTAAAAGCAAAGTGCTTATAAATAGAAAAATTATCCCAAATAAAAAAATAATTAAAAAAAAAAACCAAAACAAAAAACCCCACACAAACCAAACACACACAGACACAAAAACCCCCAAGTACTTAAAAAATGGTGTAAAAAATGTATTTCTGTGTTAGTTCCCTGTAACATCAGAAAAGCAGGTCTGAATTACCCGTTGAGGCACATACTGCGCTAGCCCTTAAAGGCAGCTGCCCTGAAGAGCAAACAGCTGAACAAGAGCACACAGTGTGTTTAAATGATGCCTCTCAGCTTGGATGCCCCTTCTAACTGCTGCTGTGAAATAATCAAGAAACTGAGAAACAACTGAGGAATAACTGAGATACTGTTGAACTCTTGAGTAGGAAATATTTTTCCCATCAGAGTGTTGCCTTTGGCTGTCTGGCCCTAGGATAGCTCTCCTTTTCTACTGCAGGTTGAAATTTACTTCCTAGACATGTTTATACACCAGCTAGCTACTTCCTCCAGTATGAGAAAGTCCTAGAAAGGGATTCAGTTCAAGCTATTTTTCCTGCTCCCAGTGACTCGCTATGCTTCAGGGGTTTTCCCACTGCCTCCTTATAATGGGCTGGGTTACAGAACCCAGAAATAGACCTTCTCCCTCGAGGACCCGTTCACCCAATAGCCCGTGGCTGGTGCTGACCGACCTCGCCTCATCAACAGCGGGGGAACAAGCTGAGGCTTTGACCCTCTAATTTGATTCATTTCCTTGGACCTCGATCACTTTGCTCTCGTCAATATTACAGAAAAGCCTTTCTCTACTAATGTCATTCACAAAACCAAATGTTCCTGGCGGCGGGGTGGCTGCGCGGGGCACTCGCACCCTCTTGTGGTGCTCGGCGGGGGCCCTGCAGGCAGGCTGTTCCCGGGCCTGCCATCCTGCGCTCCCAGGCATCCCACACCCCCAGGCATCCCACACCCCCAGGCATCCCGCTCCCCCGGACATCTCGCTCCCCAAGATGTCCTGTGTCCCCAGGCATCCGTCTCCCTGAGGCATCCTACACCCCCAGGCATCCTGGTCCCCCAGGCATCCCACACTTCCAGGCATCCCATGCCCCCAGGCATCCCACACCACCAGGCATCCCGCTCCCTGAGGCATCCCAGTCCCCCAGTCATCCCATGCTCCCAGGCATCCCACATTCCCAGGCAGCATCCTGCCCAGCTCCTCAGCCAGACACGGCTCTGGAGCCCAGCCCAGCTATTGAGGGTCTGGGAAAAAGCAATGAAGGTGTCTGTTGATGAGCTCAGGTGACTTTGAAATAGCTACAGGTTAGGTCAGCTAAGAGACAAGGTGTTTCCATAAAAGTATAGCACCATGGAAATCACTGTGTACAATTTAGAAGTAGCTTTCTTTCAAAAAAGATTTAGAAGGAAAGTTCTAATGTTTTTATATATACTCATTGCTATATATATACATATATAGACACACCCATATACATATATATAGTTTATTTATATGCAAATAGAATGTAGTTTTGGAAATTTGAAGTAAGATGGAAACAGAAAATGGAATAAAGAGCAAAAAAATTCTGAGCCCACTTAATTAAAGTTGTGTGAATAACTGATTTATTCTGTTGAATGGAGAAACCAAAAGGTCACTTTAGATTAATCTCGAGGTTTAGTGAAATGAAGACTCTTGTCCTCCAAGACTTGTTCGCATGTGGGGGGAAGAAATCAAGATTTATTTCCTCATTTTGTCTGCATTTGGCATTAGAGAAAAGCCTTTTTAAATTTAATTTCCAAGTTCATTGTCCCAAAGAGAAGACAAAACCCCAAAAGCCAGTCAGTGAGCAATGCCAACTCACAGTTTTGGCTGGTAGGTTGCACCCCAGAGGCAATTCTTCTTGCTTAACATAAAGCAGCTCTTGAGCTGCACTAAATCCTTGGGCAGGAGGTGATTCACCTGCCATCTATTCCTCAGGTCAGAGAGTGGATGGTTGCAAAACATCTATTTAGGCTCTTCTTCTTAGGTTAGTGCTGTGTGATCACTTCAGGCAGAGAATCACAGAGTTTCCCCAAGACACAAGATTTGCAGTACTGGAAATTCTCTGGTCAACAAACGCAAGAATAAGAACATATTTTGGTTAATGTTTCCACTGCAGAATGCACATCGATTCACACTCAGTGTGATCTCTTGTTTCAACAACTGTCCACAGGTAAGAGTTTAATATTTTTGTCAGCTGAAAAGTATTTATATTTATATTTTGACTGACTATATTGCTACTTGAACATTTCATGTGTAACTCCCCAGAGCCACAACCTTTTACATGTGACCATGAACCCCCAAACTGATTTCTACATTCTCTGCAAGAGAACAATGTCCTGAAGTATTTAATGTAAACATTCAGAATTGATTGCATTTTGTGTTACGATAGTAAAAGGCTTTGCACTAACAGGAGGCTGTCATCCTCTAATGGTCATGGACAGAAAGAGCTAAGAAGGTGGCAGTGGAATGTTCTGTTCAGTCCCCCTCAACCTGGTCTTAGGGAACAAAATGTTGCTATTAAGGTAGACATTTCTACTGGAGTATACGTGTCACGTGGACTTTCCTGCGGGGTCACGGAGCCAGTTTTAAGCACACTGTTTCTAGGTAGGCCTCCATAGAGTGGCTGGTTCCAGCAGAAGACTTGAAAAATGATGTCAAGGTCATTACATGTACTTATATTTCCTCTAGTGTGAACGCGTGCCTCTTTCAGCTTGCCTTTGATGCAGAAGAGTCAGAACAAGTTTTGGGTTTTTGCAATATATTGCATTAGCACTGCTCTTGCCAACAAGATGTCAATAGCCCAGAGACTGCTACTGAAGCAACAGAGTTATAAAGAAGTATTACTAATGCACCTCTCTCTGGGGCATCAAAGCATTTGTCTTTAGGATCTAAATCACTTAAACACAGCCAAATCACAGTATCTACTTTACTGTAAAACAGAAAACTATAAGTATTTTGGGAAATTCTATTCTCCACTACAAATCTGGGAATCTGTTGTGTTTTTCAAAGCTCTGTAGAAAAATGCAAGCTTTGTATTTTTACCTTCTATACTTCAGTATTCCCAAGCTCAATGTGAAAAAAAGGAGGTTTATCCCTTATTTGTATATTTTAATAAACAATAACCATCTCTACTGCTGCTTGAAAAAAATATTTCTCAGACCCAGTTTACAAAAGTAAGAGAAACCACAGGCACCTGATTAAAAATCTGTAATAATTTAAAAATCAAAGCCAGCCTGTGTATTTAAAAAGTATTGAAAAGGATAACCATCGAATTGTATCATGCCAGTAGACAACTCTGCCAATATCCAGATTTTAATTTTTTCCAGCAAGAATGCAAATAACTTTTAAGTTCCCATCCATAGTCACCTGTGTTTTCTGGTGGTGTGGTTTTATGATCTTTGTGCACTATCACTAATAAATGAAAAATAAGCAATAGAGGCCGAAAGCAGATAACGATGATTGTTTCATTTTAAATTGTAGACACTTGAGAAGTACTTGGTCATAGCCTATATCAAACCACATGAAGCATCAAAGAACAGACTCAGGGAACACATCTCTCTAATGCTGAAAATTAGTCTTAACTTTTATCTCAGTTAGGGAGGTCAGCAATTTCCAAATTTCAGAGGGCAGGGGAACTATTCTAATGCTCATAATTTCTAGCATACCTTTTCTGTAGCCACACTTAATTGACCATCTTGTTAACTGTACATCTCAATGTGATTCTCTGGGTCATAAAACTGTCCAAAAGCACTATCAAGCCAAATGAAGCATCCTCGTATGCCCTTTAGTTCCAGCGGGTGCCTGTTTCCTCTGTGACCTCCAGACTCTCGGTTTGAGAACATCCCAAGACCTTCAGCACTGGCCATTGTACGAAGCTCTACTGCCTGTGAGAGTTCACACAGATAAAGGCTAGAGAGTACAGCTGAGGGTGTCAAAGCCAACAACTCTTCATTCTCCTGAAGCACAAACAGAAGATGCAAAACATCTGCAGTCAGAAATAAGAGTCCGGTTAATGCATTTCATGGTGGCTGCTGCAAGAGAAAAACATTCCAAACAGATGTTTGGCCTCAGTTTGGTCTTGAACACAAAGAAATTGAATCTATCACAAGGGCAGAAGAAACGGTTCAGCATGGGCAAGAGTATCAATAGGCTGGTAATACACCTATAACACAACCCAGAATGAGGTTAAGTGATAGTAAAAAATGTCAAAGGTAGTAGAAGACAGAAGGAAAGCTTTCAGATATCTATGCTACTTAATATGCAGCACAAGAAATTTCAGCTCTTCCAATTTTTTATGGAGATGTAAACATTTCTGCAGCTCTCTTTGAGTTTATGTTTCTGAATAAGACCATTTATCTGTAGCATTAAGTAGAAGCTCTATAACAAAACATAACGTTGGGTCAGCAGTTTCTTGGCTCTGTCAAAGTAAATGACCAGTGACAATGAGACATGATGGGGAAAGAAATTTTCAGAAGACAAACCCTTGGATCATGTTACAGAACCATCCTGGAGCAAACAAAATTGTCTCTTTTAGCCTAAAACTAAGCAGGAAGATGCACTCAGGAGCACAGAAAATCCACTCCTGCTGCTAAGTGAAGGGCAGACTGGAGGACATTGTCTTAGTTTAGTTAAGCTCTACCTTTTCCATGCTTTGCTTGCTGCCACAGACACAGTCATCAGCTCTAAGCCAGAGGGTCAGCTGCATCACTGGAGACTTTTTCTGACCCTCAGCATTATTTTTCTTAAGCAGGGCACGTCTCTGAGCTCAGAGACCTTCTATCTGTTTCAAAGCCCTTTCAACCCAGTTATATGAACACGTTCCTGACCAATTTTGTTTAAAACGCATCAGGGCTTTAGCTTTTGATTATTGATGGATGAGCAACATCCACTAACAACAAATACTCAGGGACACACAATGTTTACTGAAGTAATTCGGACGTCTTCCACATGCATTCAGAGTTGGAAGAGTTGTCAGCAGTTGCAGCAAGACTGGAAATAAGAGGGTGGCCCTGAGAAAGGCCAAGTTTGGCTGTAGTTTCTCAGTAAGAAGCCACTTGCTGTGTTTATTTGGCCATTTGCAGTTCAAGTGGGTTGTCATGTTCTTACCCCATTCAAATGCAATCATCATAGTGGATTTTAAATAACATAATGGCTTATTTGGACATAGAAGCATATGAAGTATAAAGTTGCTATTCTTGAAATTGCCCTTTACCCTCCCATCTCAGTCCTGTATATGAAACAGTACTGCTCTGTTTCTAAGTTGGCTTCAAATCACTAGTGTGTTTCTCATTTATAAAATGCTTTTTACAGCCTAATTGGGAGCAGTTTAATTCTCAGATTCTCAACTCCTTACTATACCAGCTAAGAGCCCAATTGACTGTAACGATTCAGAAAGAGGCTCTTTTGGAGCCTTTTCAATATGTCATGTACATTGGTGTTCAGGGACTTTAAAAAAATTATTTATATTATATTTAACTAGAATATTATTCACATGATAACAGTCCCATGCACATTATGACATAATGAACTGTAGATGCTTAGAAGAAGTGGTCATAGTTTATGGCCTCCAGGCCAATGAATCTTTTACCCTGGAAAATGGTCCACAGCCTGATGTGTAAGCCCAGTATCATATCACCAGAGGAACTTAAGAGATCTGAGGTGCTCATTACTTGTTCAATCATTTAGTTCTGTCCCCTGCATATTTATCAGTGTTCATGAGTGTTCCACCTAATCTTGTTATAAGAATTAAATCATACTTATTAATCATTTCCCTTTGAAGACTGGACAAACTAACTGACTTCCACACAGGACATATCTTCAGAGGCCCGTTCTAAAAGCCCCCTGTTAAAGCCAGGCAATCTGTTTTTCTGTTAATTTCAAATTAACTTCAAATTGACTTTTTTTTAATCAAAAATTCTGGACCTTCTCCTATAAATGTAATTGCTACATATTTCTCTGCTGTGGCTCTCCAGTAACATAGCATGAGTTATAACTGGAAGAAAATTATAAAAGGGGTTGTTTGACCTTTTTTAAACTGTTTCTAAAATAATTCCTTCATTATCCCCTGCACTTTGGCACTTGGATGATTCTTACAAGACAAGCTACAGATAGAACTTTTGCTGCATGGATGAACTTCCCAGTAGGGAGAGGCAGAATTTGCTCTAGAGAAATAATCAATACAGATAGCCTTTCTCTTGAAGGGCTTTTAGTACAGAAACAAAAATGGTGCCTGTAGGGTTCGGGCATTTGAACTGAAAGAATCAAGACACCGAGAGGGACCAGCGGTAGGATTTGCTGGGGTTCTGCTGCTCTGAGGTGGCAGGACTGGACTTTTGAGTTCCATTCCCACCATTATTAATCAACTGGAAGGTTACAGTGGAAAAACAACTTCATCTCTCACTCCTCCAATTCTCCATATTCACCACCTGTGTTGTTTCATTAGATTTTTCATTCTGTGGAGCAGGGACTGTTAATATGCATTTGTGGCTCCAGATTTTTGTAGAGGCTTCCAGCAGAACTCATAATACAAATCATAAATAATAAAATCAGAACATTTTGCTGGGAAATTGTCTTGGCATTATTGGTCCTATAAACAAAAGCATTCTTTATCTAACACACAGTACCTGTCAGGAATACAAAGGAGATCTTATGTATTTTCTGTTGTGACAATTTCAACTCCCACATGTTGATAGCAAGTCAGTTGCCTGCTAACTTCTCTTAGAGCAGATCTAGATTCTTTTATAGACAAAATGCTAACATCACAACACACTGCATATGAACATTGTAGTCACATAAGAAATCCCTAGTGCTAAGGAGGGAGGAGCTGCCTGGCAGAATTTTCATATCATTTATTATGGCAATTTTTCTTGTATGAACTTAAAACAATAGATAGTTTTAAAAAACATCTGAAATGCAAAGAAACATAGCTTTGTAGTCATTAGTCATAGTTCTAACATACAAGCATATAAATAAGCTTAGATTTCCTTTCTGTTTCAGCTGCAGGTAAAGTATGTTGACATGCTCTGAGACACTCAGTGTGCAGTCATTTTCTAAAGAAAACAAGAACACAAACATGCAGAGGTATATAGAAGCCAAGGAATTTTATGAACCATTCTGTTCCAGACTCTAGCCCAGCAGGTTCCCTTTATGGCAGGTCAGTGACACAGCAAAGCCTAAAACATCTGATGAAGTCTTGGAAAATTTCATTCGTGTAGTACTTTCTGATTCTGCTATCCTACAAACCAAAATAAGAAAGGAAGAGCCAAGCAGGTGATGTGACATGCTCTTCGCATTTAGTATAAGAGCTCTAGGAGACATGGCATCCGTGCACCAGGAACAGCCTTTCTGGTTGTAGTGTTGTAGTAGTTGTATCTGTTAAAATTGTAGTCTCCTTCAGTAGTATCGTAGCCAGTCAGTCAGGACATGTGAAGCTCTAGCAATGTCCATGATCACCATCTACCGCACCCCAGCAAGCTTCAGTTGAATGCAGTCACGCCTGAAGATGAGATCTACATCCCTGTGCGGGTTGCATTATGTTAGAGACATAATGCCTATTTGCTGCTCTTACAGAAGGCACCAAACTAAACTTACTGCTAAGTGTTACATTAAAGACTAGAACTAGAAAGTTAATGCAAAGCGTACCCTGACCTCCTCCTGCTCCAGCAGGAGGTGGTGTTGGTGTTGGTGGAGCATGCAATAGATACACAGATTGATGCAATAGCAAAGTGATGAGTTGTACCAAAGAAGCACAGTCTGATTTTTGTAAGCAAAGCATTTTCAGAAAACCCAAAGGGGCTACCGTGCACGGCAAAGGAAACATTTGAGAAATAAAGAAACATTGTTTCATCCATTCTTTAACAACAGACAGCCTTGAAATGAGCGCAGCTTATTTTACAACAGAAAGGGCAGAATTCAGAGTATATGTATAGGTAAAATGCTAAAACTAACCTACTTCATGAGAGGTGGCTTTTTCTCACAAGTTTGTGACTACTTTCTGTATGGACAATTACCTTAAAGTGTATCATATTGATTTGCAATGTGCTTTGCAGATGTCAATATATACCTAGTATTGCTGCCTACAGCACATGAGGAAGTAAAATGGAAATGAGTCTGGGCTTAATGACATGTAACCATCTAGGATGAATAATGTATATATGGTCAATCCCCAATACTCAGGAGACCATCAGCCTAACTTTAATGTTTGAGAAAAGCAACTGTATGTTTTAGATTTATCACTTGAGTCCTAATGCACCTGCCAAAGGACATTAATATTTAAATATCTAAAAATACACTATCAGCAGAAAAATAGGCAGATTTACAGTTAGGGACATTCTCTTTGGTTAGCTTTAACACATACATGTCATTATGGAGAGTTTAGGAAAACTAGTAGTCTTTTTACCGGATTGCACGGCATGGAAGACATTTACCTTCCTGTCTTTAGCCCAGAAATATAAGCTGAAGCCAGCTGTTAGGTACCTGTGATACAATTGAGGGTCCTCTGTAACCTCCCTACTGACATATGGCATGTGTACATAAGAATTGTTTTAGAAAAGATATGAACAAGGCTTCTTTTGAAGTCATGAGACCTCAAAACACAAAAAAAAAATCAAACAATTACTAGAAGAGAAACTATTATAAACCAACTGATATCAAATAAGCAATGATTTTTATTTTTCTTCTTGAATCATCCTGGAAACAGTTAAAAACATAATGTAGCTCCTATGGATTGGATTTGTTTCAATCTTTGTCTTTATTTGCTGATGCAAACAAAGCGAGCGCCACACTACTTAATGTGGTGCTCGCTGATGCATTTGGGAAGTGAATTCCCATGTTATTGCTAGAACAGGTACGGAATGATCAACACGGCAGTATTTGTCTCCAGGTTGCCCGGCAGGCATTGACTCAGCTTTGTTTAGAAGACACTGCCACTCTCGGTGAAAATATTCAAATTGCAAACCTATTTTACATTTGGCCGTACATTAAGATTCTCGGTAGAGAAATTGGTTTCTTCTGCCGCATTGCTCTCCAAAGACAGAAGAGAGATTGATTTCATATTTATAATATGAGTGCAAATAACTATGAGGTATTTCTTCAGATTTGAACTGCAGCGTAGAATTATGTGCTCCACTATGCCATAAGGTACAGAAAGATCTTTTTTATTTTGGTTTCCAAATGTGTTGAGTATAGTTAATAAATAATATACTATCTGATACCTGACTGTTCCATTCATTAAAAGCTTAATGTAAATACTGAGCAAGAACAAACAATTTTGATCATCTTTGGCTGCTGGCTCTAGCAAATCACAGTCTCAGAAAGTTTATAGATGGATTCTATTCTCATGAGCTCAGTAAAAAAATAAGTTTAACACTAAAAGATGGCAAACTCACTTAGCCCAGTGTTTTCCTAAGGGTGCTCTGAAAGGACCCATGAGAAACAAACCTTACAGCAGATGTTGTTTAATAGCAGCAAAGAGAACACAACTCCAGGCAATTGGCTAATCCACCTTAATCCACCACTCAGAGATCATTAAGGTGTATGTTTATCTAAATAACGTCAGTGAAATTATGCAGCAATAAAATACTATCCAAATGATATTAAATATATATATATATGCATAATATATATGAATAATATATAGTTTTATGGAGCACAGCATATTTTTTACAGTCTTCTTTGTCCAGAAGAGAAAGATTGAAGTCATCCTTCAAAGTTCTTCCCAAAGTACTGAACCAGGCCTGTAGCATAAAATGCGAGTATTTTATTGCTCCATGGATATAAGTAAGCTATTACCGCATAGAACCTGGTCCATTATGGCTTTTGCACCCAGTTATAAATAATTTGTGAACCATAGTTTACAAGAGAAAATGAAATTTCATTTGAAGAAACCCCATCAGTGATTGCTGCTGCCTTAGATGCAGGTTCTACAGAAGAGTAAGCATGGGGCCAGGAACCTAATCAGTCTTTATACATAAAAATGTTATCTAATTTATATTTTAGAGTCTTGAATTTGTGCTCATCATTTCAAGGGAAAAAAAAATAATATTGTTCATATATTTATGTATTTTATATCGAAATACAGGAAAAATTAATCCTAACTGGAAAAAACCTACTAGAAAATCTCTGATTTGACAATTCCATTATACATCTTAGTTATGGAAGAGGAGGTCTTCTACTTAACAATAAAAACATTTTCACTGCCTTAAAAGATTCTATTCATATTCTGTGATTAAACTTTTAAATTTATTTTTTAATTTCATTTTAGCATTCTATTTCTGTTTTGTTTTGTACTGTGCCTTTGAACCAGGTATATAGATATATGTAAAACATTAGTAACTGTTTTTCATGCTTCACACAGCACATTGGATAAAAGCCTTTAGTAGCAGTTTGTTAAATTACTAAATGACAAATAAGGGATAAGCTACACATATACGTGATGAAATCCATTTAGTCAAATGATGAAAAAATAACAAATCATTATGTCAAAGAGGAAAGATAATTCAGCTTGCATGAGTCAAGGATTTTTTTCACAAGGAAAAAATGTAAGATATTTGGTTTACATTTCAGAAAGAGATCAATTTATGCAAAATAATGCAAAGATACTGTCTATTACTTAGACTACATATTACAATACAGTGATATTAGGAGGTAAGCATTCACTAAGAGTCTAAGACATTTTCCAAGTCATAAGAGATGTCTTTTGCATAACTTTTCAAGGCAAAATCTTTCATTTTATACCCCATCATTTATTCTCAAGCCCTCTTTTTTAAAAATTATCTACTTTATAAAGACTCTAAATTGGTTTTCTAAAATTTAACAAGAACATTTTCACTACCGAGCATTTCCTAAGAACTTTTATGCTACAAATTACTAAAATGGCTGAAGCCTTCTTCAAGATGTTGATATATTGAAGTGCAGGGATATATAAAATTATTCCATAATAATTTTGCACTGTAAGAATATTTAAAGCAATCTAAAATTTATTGGGGGAGCTGCTTATCCATGAATGTTTAACTTACACCACATCTTCTGGGAAGAGATTAATATCCACAGCAAGAAGGATGAGGCAATAATTTATTTTATAGCCGTTCAAGTTTAAAGACTTTTAAAGATGCATTCTGAGACCAGAAGATTAGTTATAGGAAAGAGGAATGTCTGGAGTCATCTGGCAGTAAATTTTTGACGGAACTACAGAAGTATTTTATAAAATAAGCTGAATAAAGGAAAACTGAAAATCTGTATAAAATTTTGTTCTACAAAAGCATAAAAACATCCAGATAGTAATAAAATTTAAGAATCATAGAAAATTGAGTTTGTAAGGGAACATTAGACGTTATCCAGTGAGTCTGTAAAATCATAGAATCACAGAATTGCTTCGTTGGAAGGGACCTTAAAGATCATCCGTTTCCACCCCCCCTGCATGGGCAGGGACACCTCCCACCAGACAAGGTTGCTCAAAGCCCCATCCAGCTTTTTGGGCAAGTTGTTCCAGTGCCTCACCACCCTCATACTGAATAATTTCTTCCCAATATCTAATCTAAATCTACTCTCTTCCAGTTTAAAGATGTTACCCCTTGTCCTATCACTACACTCCCTGAAAAAGAGCCCCTCCTTATCTTTCCCGCTTTAAGTACTAGAGGACTGCTACAAGGTCCCCCCAGGGCCTTCAGTTCTACCCCAACTCTCTCAGCCTGTCCTCATAGGAGAGGTGCTCCATCCTTCTCATCCTTTTTGTGGCCCTTCTCTGGAATCTCTCCATCAGATCTATGTCTTTCCTGTGCTGAGGGCTCCAGAGCTGGACACAGTGCAGTGCAGTGTTCTCAGCAGTGCAGTGTCAATCCCTTCATCTTCCAGGACCCTGCACCTGGCCTTGTTGAACATCATGAGATTCACATAGGCCCACTCCTCAAGCCTGTCAAGGTCCCCCTGAATGGCATCCTGTCCTTCTAGAGTATCAACCACACCACACAGCTTGGTGTCATCCGCAAACTTGCTGAGGGTACACTCACTCCTACTCTACATATCCTTAACAAAGATGTTAAATAATACTGTTCCAAATGTAGGCCCCTGAGGGACATCACTCATCATGGGTCTCCACTTGGACATTGAGCCATTGACGGTAACTCTTTGAGTGAGACTATTCAGCCAATTCCTTTTCCACTGAGTCATCCACACATCAAGCCCATGTCTCGCCATTTTAGAGACAAGAGTGTTGTGCAGAATGGTGTGAAACTCTTTGCCAAAGTCCAAGTAGATGTTGTCAGTTGCTCTTCCCTTATCCATTTGTCCCTTACCCAGTTGCTCTGCCAGGATAAGATCACACAGCCATTGCAATCTATTCCAACACCCAACTGTCCATAAAAAAAAAAATTCTGTGAGTTTATCTTAAGTTCCCCTTGAAGCAGTCTAAAGCCATTATTTGTTGTCCACACAGATATAAATAACAATAACTTTCTTTCCACTTTACAGATGCTTTTTATGCACTGGGAGACTTTTATTGCATCTTGTCTTGGTCTTTTCTAAACTGTGCAAACCCAGAGCCTTTAAACTTTCCTCTTAGATTTAAGACTGTTTCAAGACTGTGTATCTTTCCTGTTGGTTTTCTCTTTCCACCAGCAAGGTCATATCTATTCTGAAGAGCAGTAGTCAAAACTGGATTTGTCCTAGAGCTGGATTTGCTATCACAGAGCAGAGCAGAGCAGAGCAGAAAGATCATTTCATGTATTTATTATACACGGCTTCTGTTTCTGTCATGATTTTGCTGTTTTCAAAACACTATGGTGTTGCTGACTGATTCGGAGAATAAATCACTGAAACTTTCAGATCCTTTACCAAAAAAAGTGTTCTTTAAACAGATGTAGGATTTTAAATATCTTTTTTTATGGAATATTGATATTTTCCTGTTAAATACTTGCTTATTTAGACTACATATTCTTAAATAAGAGACGCAAATCAGTACAATCAAATCTGAGTTTAGCATTTTTCGAATTCAATAAATTCCATATTGAAAGGCTGTTCCTTCAATAGGTTTTAGTAACTGATAGAATTTTCAGATCTTTTAAGTCTTTCGTTTCCAACATTTTGTAAACTGTTTGGGTTGTCCTCATAAAACAAAGTTCCCTTACCCTGTATTCCTGTAATCCTAATTCATGTACCCCTAAGATATGCAGACGTAGGCTCATCCAGCACTAGCTTTTGGAAAAATATTTTTAATTAAATTGACCACACAGTGCTTGGGTTTATTTCACATGTATTTTCTGCTGCAAGATCTCCACAGGTAGTTACTGAAGTAGCCATTATTTAGAATCATAAAATCATTTAGATTGGAAAAGATCTTTAAGGTTATTGAGTTCAACCATTAACCTAACAGTGCCAAGTCCACCACTAAACCATTCCCCTCAGCACCACATCTATGTGTCTTTTAAATACCTCTAGGGATGGCGACTCAGCCACTTCCCTGGGCAGCCTGTTCCAATGCTTCACAACCCTTTCAGTGCAGAAATTTTCCTCATATCCAATCTAAACCTCCCCTGGCACAACTTGAAGCTGTATCCCCTCATCCCATCACCTGTTACTTGGAAAAAGAGGTCGACACCCACCTCACTACAACCTCCTTTCAGGGAGTTGTAGAGAGCAATAAGGTCTCCCCTCAGTCTCCTTTTCTCCAGGCTGAACAACACCAGCTTCCTCAGCCTCTCCTTCTAAGGCTTGTGCTCTAGACCCCCCACCAGCTTCATTGCCCTTCTTGCTCCAGTATCTCAATGTCCTTCTTGTAGTGAGGGGGACAAAACTAAACACAGTATTCGAGGTGCAGCCTCACCAGTACCAAGTACAGGGGGACGATCTCTTCCCTAGTCCTGCTGGCCACACTATTCCTGATACAAGCCATTTATTTGGAGTATGGAGTAGGATACACTCTATGTGTATCCTACCTTTATTCTCACTTGTTATGAATAACAAAACATATATTATTAACTATTGTTATTTGGTTTGCTTATCTTCAATGTAGAGCCCATGCCCATATACTAAGAACCTTATCTTGAGAAAATAGTAGGGCTTATGCCCCTAAATAGGCTTTAAGCCAAACATTTCAAGCATTTAAAATTTTTGGAGTTGAAATTGATCTCACCACTGTAAAACACAGCCTTAACTCTATGTAAATCTCACTATCCCAAGAGATAATAACTGTCCTCATTGTTCAAAGCCTAGAAGAGGGAGAAAAGGGAATTAGCCAAGTTTATTGACAACTAAAGAAAGAAGTTTTAAAGAAAACTAACTTTTCACTCATACTTACTGTTATTTTTAGACTTACAAGGATGAAAACTCTTTTCACACAGTCCAGATCTCAATACCATAGTTAAACAAGCATAGTTATACAGGCAAGGAACTTTTAAATAAGTTAGCTATATTCCTAACTTGTGAAGTCTCCTGGGTGTTCATTTTCAAGTCTTAGGAACATGATGGATGTGTTAATGATGGTCTCATGTAGCTTGGCTGTATTCCCCTTTATTAAAGTTATATCATCCAATTGAAGCTCAGTTCACTCTAAATCCCAAACCCAAAGCTCTACAATCAGTTAAAAAATATATTCAGAATGAATGGGATCCAAATTACATAGTTTCTCAAAGCCAATATGCATGTAAAATGAACCCTCTCATTGCTGCAGGGATAAGTCAAGCTTAAAATGACATTATTAAAAAAATGCATTTCTCCCCTGTATGGATCAACTACTTTGTGAAATATTCCCTCTCTTCTGAAAAGGCAACAAAAACTGTTGTTTCTATACAAAACATGAATGATTTCACCTTGGACAGTACAAGATGGGGCCAACTTTTCACAATGAGTGAAAGATTATATGAACCTTCAAGTCCAGTACGGCACCATCTGAGTAGTTCTCAAACTCACAAAAGAGCGAACTGCAAAGGATCTGAAATGAGACACAGTAATTTGAGGGCTTAATCCTGTTCAAATTCAATTCAATGGAAAAAGGCCTTAAATTTCACTTTTTATTTCCTACTAGAAATTGTTTGTGCTGCTTATGTCTCATGAAACCCTCCTTTGTGTTTAAGTTGGCCTGTAACCAGGCTTTCATTTTGGTGCCCCTCCAGTTGGAGACTGTTCCTGTTTGAGATTCAGATCATCTCCACCTCGTTTTAAAAAGAACCAGAGGTCTTTCTGTCTTCTCATGTGTGTTTTAAGTAGTTACCATTGACTTATAGTTAGAACTTTCTGGCCTTTCTATCCTTGAAGTGAATGAGAGATGTGGGGTCTACATACATTTTTCAGGGGTGGGGTGGTACCAGCAAAGAAAAATTTATCATGGAAACAGTTATATGTATATATGTATGTAACATTACAGGGGAAAAATAGTCTTACTTGAAACAAAGGAGGTATTCAATGAAAAAAGAAAAAGAAAATGAAAAAACTTTACAAAACAATTCTAAGGGAGTCAGAAAATTAGTAAATTAGACATGAATTTGCAATGAAATAAGGTAACAAAAAATCAGTACAGTCTGCTCTGTATAGAGGCTTCTTGTGATCTACACATTTAATCTTTGTCCCTCTCTTGTTCTCTCACTGACTCGGGTAAACAGTTTTCAGACTTAAATGGCTCTTAACTAGAAAAACACCACAAAATTGAGAAGAATTAAGAGAAATTCTGAAAAGGCAATAGAACGATACAGTTGTTTAACATAAAAAAACCAGATCAAGTAGAAAAATTCATGCACTAGAGAAGAATACAGAAAAGAAAAAAGATGCAATTAGGTTATCTAAATGTAAATTACTAAGGTGTAAAAGAAGAATGACTGTCTTTGAGGAGAATAATTTATTCTGTGATAAACAAGAATAATTAGAAATCAGGATGGAGGATGCTTGTGACAAGAAGCTGTCCAAAGGTGTGAAAGAGCCGCCCAAGGGCAATACTGGTATCTTGTCCCCCGAAATTCTAAATTTGTCGCAAACAAAGCAATTGAAATGAAGAGAACAATCTTGCAGTATCAGGGAATCAGTAACTCCTGAGGAGAGTCTGAGACATCAACTTTTTACCCTGCCTCAGTAGTCCCAGCAGAGGAAAGCCATATCCAAGGTAGCAGAAAAAGGCACACATGGAAGAGAAGAGATTCAGGAGACAGATCTAACACCTTCCTTTGACTCACACTCCAGGACTACAAGACTGAAGCACCATCATGAGACCAAGGACTGTGCATAGACTGCCCCTTCTGTTTTGGGCCATGCATGTTGTTCTCATTGTTCTACACAGAAATTTAAATTACTTTTAGTAATTGGTCTTTTCACACTATGCCCCTTCAGTAAGATTTTGAAAACACTGTGCTAAGCAGCATATCAATAGTTAAGCAGTACCCTGCAGCTAATGCTTGCAGCAGCATAACATCATTTGTTTAAATTATTGTTTAATTAGACTTTTTTTAAAAAATAGGATTCTGTATTTATATTTTTATCAGGTACATACTTATTGGAAGTTTTAAATTAAGCCTTATGCCTATGGCTAACAGGCTCTTAAATAACTTGCAATGGTAGCTTGAAGCCAAGCAACCTTCCTAAGAAATACATACATTATTTTTGAAATCACTAACGGTGAATTGACTCTTCAAATAACAATCCGATACTCAGTATGAAATAATAGCAATGAAAACAGTGTTAGCTAAAATTCATCATAGCAGCTCAGCAAGGCCTCAGTGTTGACTGCAGAAGGAGACAGTATATAACCAATTACATCCTGACTGGTAAGTCAAGTTACAGTGAGCTTGTTTTTACATTAGTTTTCATAGTTGCCCTCCCCTAAAAAAAAAAGGAGATATTGATCAGATCATAGGTGATACAGTGGTCTGGAGCTGAATGAATAAGTTATGGCACAACAAGCAAATTTCATCTAAATTACATAAAGTACCAAAGTTATTCAGGCATAGCTGCTTCATTCATCTGTTTCTATCTCCATATGCTCACAAGTTAATGGAGAGTTATGTGCACCATATCCTTTGGTTTAGTATATCTTCCAAATGGCTTTAATTGTGAGGGCGTATTATTACTGGTATGTATTTTTCCCTTTTTCTAACTGGTTTTAACTGATGAATGACAAGCCTACTCAAACAGCTTTTATATTTTATTACTATGATTTTTATCCAACTCCGCTGTCTTTCCCAGTGTCATTGACTATTAACAATGGTCTCTACACAAAAAACTGTAAAGGGCAGCTAGTGATTCACTTTAAAACATTTTCTTTTACTTTACGAAGAAGAGATGTAATCATCCAAGTAATTGTATTTATATTGCCTCTAAATCTGCTATTTACGAAATAATTTTATGCTAAGGGACTTTCATTGGGATTTCATCTATTTTAAAAGAGGTAAAAGCTGAATTAATTCATAGATCTGGCTTTAGTTCAGTAGTAACAGAAGCCAAAAGAGTCCAGTTACAGAGTACTCATCCAACTCGTTGGAGAAAGTAACTGAAAGCAGAAAGAAAAAAGTCTAGCTCTTTCCGACATTTGATACAATTTCATTTTTGAGAATTGGAAGCCAAAGACAAGCTGCAGCGATAGATATTTTTATGCTGTATAAATATAATTGTTCTGCAGTAAAATTCTATGGAGAATAATTTGGCTTGTTCATAAATATGACACTCCATTGTAAAGCTGCATTTCAGAGTCTCATACCACTTTACACCACATCAGGTGCTTTCACCAATAGTAAAAAGGACATTTTTACATATTAGATAATGGCACAGCCTCCAAGATAGATAGAGAACAGTGTTAACTAAATAGCAAATTAAAACAACATCCATACATTCATGGTACGAACCCGCATCAGAGAGCTTTCTGACAAATAATTGAAAGAAATTTAAATACAAACACACTAACAAAAGAATTTTATTTCATATAAATGGTGTTTTTAAGGAGGTTACTTATTGACCCTGTACAATGGGCAGCTTCACAAGTAATCTTTTGCTTCTCTCCCTTAATTTTCCATTTTTGCGAGTTAGTAATTTTATGAGAATGATACAAGCTAGCATCCTCCTGAGAACCATGAAGATCTCAAGAAGGAATTAAAATATTCAAGTAAATGTACTGCCTTTACTGAAAAAAAAAAAAAAGGAAAGATGGTATCATTTTGACCGCAGGCCTGCTAGAGGGACATAATATGTATGCAGAAGAGAAAAGCAATAAAAATATGGAAAAAAAGGAAAATGGAGTGAACTATAGCTGTAAATTAATATGGAACTGTGCTTGATAAGGCAGAGAAAATTTGGTTTGATGTTGGCAGTTAACAAACAATAGAAAAGGTAAGAGTTAATAGGACATGGGATGCATTTGAAACTAATTAAAGGGAAAAGAGTAATGAGCTGTGCTGAAAGCAAAAACTATTAAAATGGGAGGATATTACAAACGACCTTCTTGAGCTGGCTATTTCATATTTGCAGTAAGCATTCTAGCACAAAAATATAAAAGCACTACTAAGTTCACTCTTTAGAAAGTCAGGATTCAATGCAATCATAGGGCAGGACTGCAAAATGACAGAAAAATACAGGTTTGAGAAATGGAGTTATAGAAATCCAACAAAATTTAGTGAATAAGATCTCATCACCTGGGAAAAACACAGTAAAGGAAGATCCACAGGATTTGCTCAGAATCCAACTTTAGGAGAGCTGTTTGAATTTGTTTAGGAACATAGGGATTGCTGTGTATCAGAAAAACAACTGCAAAAGCAGCCTAGCTCATTTAGTCCAGAAAAACAAAGGCTGAGAGAGATAAAGTAAACACCAAAAGACAAAAGTGGGAAGGATGTTAGATATAAGAGGAAAGAAGACATTATGATAAAGAACAATTTTGTCCAAGAGAAAGTGAATAATAAGCCATCAATGAATATATTTTAAGTAAAGACTAATAGGTTCTTGAAATTGAAATATTTACTTTTTTAGAAACCTTCTGGTAGGAGTAATGACAAAAAGCAAAAAACAAATTCTTTTACGGTCACCACCAAAACTTAAGTCTAAATAATAGCTTGAGTCCCTGCCCTGATAATGTTTACATGTTTACTAGGAAAGGTCAGTGCTAGCATATTAATTCCTATAATCCTATTGCAATTCCTAGAACAAGATTTCATTGCACCTAACTTTAAACCCCTGTAGTATAAACTTCTCCTTCTCGGTCTAGTTTTATCATCAATTGAGAGAAATACAAAATTCTAGACCAAGATTTCTCTGGTCAGTTTGAGTGTTTGTGTAAGACGATTGACCCCACAGAAATATTATTCCTTTCTCTTGTCTGCCAAGAGCCCAGGCAAGTAGATCAGATGTTATCTAGAGCATAGAAATGTATGTCTGACACCTAGCTGGCACTGCAAGGATATAAGGACTGAAATGGGAGGACTTTCTGCTGTCTTTCTGTCTGTGTGTCTGTCTTGCCATCCTCAGGACACCACACCAAAATTCAGAAAAGCTAAACAGAGACAAAAGTACTTCCTTGCATGAAGTCCATTTCCCTCTTTATCAGTGTATCCACTTTTACAGCTAGAAAAGAGCACATATTTTTGTTATTTTTATCCATACAATATAATTTTGAAATTGGAAGTAGATTGCACCACTTCTTTGTCAGGGTGTAAGAGAAAGCCATGAACAAGTGACTATAGGCTGGTTTCCACAAATCTCACAAAATTATTTTTCTTGCTGCATTTCCAGACATACTGTCTTTGCCACTAGGGCTAATACTTTATCATGACTGTTATAGCAAACTTTATCACTAACTGTAAGGAAGCTTGAAACCAAACGTTTCCATACCAGAAACTGCTCAACTGATTTAATTTAACAGAATTCAGGACAAACACAGCATAATATGTTCAACATGCAAGGCACTGTCAGGAAGTAGCACTTGTTCACTACTTAAGAGAGAAAAATATTATTTTAAATGTACACAGTCTCCTCAGCTTGATAGCTCCTATTTCTTGGGACAGTTCTAGGGGGGTAGAATCCCCATATGGAAAATTCATTTGACCCTAAAGATTTTCCTAGGAAACGTGATCTCCCATGTGTATGTGTGAAGATTCCAAGAGCACATTTGCAAATGTTAGCCTAAAAAGTCAAAGTAAAAGAAATTAAAGCAATGTGGTTAAAACTTCCTCTTCAACTAGTTTGAGACAACCTCAGTAGACTGCAAAAGATTCCACAGGCAGTGTTAAAGCAATCAGGGTTAAAGCAAACCCAGAAACTATTTAGTTTGACAGTATTTCCCAACCAACTTAATGGCTTTGTGTCTAGTGGATATTGGCTTTTGACATGAAGGCAGAGCACTCGCGTTTGCTGAGCCAGTTTGTCATCCCCCTATATCTCACTGGAGAATTTCAATTGGCACCTCATGCTTCAGCACTGCCAAGTCCCACTTCTCTGGTGGCAGCAATGGATTTAAGGATAGTAAGCTCAAAAGGGCTGGAAAGAAGAGCAGTGACCATGATGCATTTGAAACTACTGCATACAGTGACGCAAAATACTTGTCCCACTGTGTAATAGAGAGAGGAGAACACATCAGAGCTGCATTAAGTTATGCATTAAGCATGCACAACATGCATGCATGCTCCAAGGATCCAACTAAGTCAATTTGCTAAAATAAAGGGCTAGTATGCTTCCTCAGGAACACCCTGGGATTATTTTAGTGCATGTATATGGTTTTGGGGGACATAACTCTCTTTCATGCATCTTTGTACTACACTAAAGAGCCTTGATCTCGTCAAGGATCCTTGGTACGACTGCAATATAAACGCCAAACAAATCATCACAATCTGTCCATTTCACATGTGAGACATCAGTTAGCAGCAAAGAAAGAGGGAGTCAAATTCAAAATCTGCTCGTGGGACACCCTTTGGAGTCTCTGAATGAAGACCATCAGCTTATAGCTTCACACAAGCCTTGGTAGTAAACAAAGGCCCTCCTTTGGTACTTTTCAAATCATGACTTAATTCAAAGTTTGTTTCAAGAGAGTTGCAGCTAAGGAAGGAAATGCAGAAACAGATAAAGGGTGTTAATGGAAGAAATACAGCCTAAAATGGAATTTGAAGGAAAGGACCTCCTTCCTTCTCTCAGCTGCTGGGAAGGACCTTTGTTTAGAACTAAGTCCATGCAAACCACAATGGCTTTGCAGAGCTTCAGAGCTCCCAAAAAGGCAAGCAAGACTGGAGGTACAAATCCACCAGAAAAAAAAAATATCTTCTGCATATCCTCTCTTCCTGTTTCATATTACAATTTGCAAGGTTATTTTACATCCTCATTAATGCATATGCATGCATAAATGCGATGTTTCAATCGTTTGCTAAGTAGACTTGTGTTCTATTCCATCTCACAGGCTACAACTATGACCATTATAGCAGTGCTCCTTCTGAAAGCACAACATGTGACAAGACAAGGAAGTCCATGTTCTTTTTCTTCTCTCATTCCAAAACAAAAAACTAGGGTGGATTTCTTTTTATCAGTGTATGATATCATAGGTTTTTCAAACTGCAAAATATTTTGAGCATGAAACAGAAAACACTAAGAGATTCATGATGATTCTCAGTGTAGTCTCTGCAAGGGATTTTCTTGGAATTTTTTTTTTTTGATGAAACCTCGTAAATTTTATCTGGTTCTTAATGTTTTCTGCATTTGTCAATGACTTCCTTAGATGTCATAGCCTAATTGGATCAGTAAACCCAATAACTCCTACCTGTTACCATACATTTTGGCCTGCCAGGGGCTATATTGCACAGACTTCAGAAATGCAATTTGTTGAGGAAACCTCAGAGTTACAACCTAACTGTGCACCACACACTCTCTCGGAAGCACTGGAGTCACTGCACACATGCAGCCTGAGAACAAACACTAAGTCTAACTTGTCGCTGGATCATCAGATTTACTATACATCTGCAGGCCACCTGCGCTGGGCATGTACAATGAGCTAAAAAGAAATAATATAAAGCTTATTTCTTAGCCCTTTAACCCATGGTTGTGATACTGTTGCCCACATAATCCTGCTTGGCAAATTTTATTTTCAACAGGCTGGGAAAGGGGGGAAAGCTTTGAGTGATAATACACTTTCTCTCGAGTATAGTATAATACATTAACAGAAGACAAAAAAGAGATAAGAACTCATTAATGTTCCTCAAATGGAGGGCTTTTGTTTTTCACCAAAAAAAATCACAATCTCAGAGTATGTTACATAGGTGAAGCTACAGAGTGAGAAAAATACAAGGCTTACAAGATTTTGAAGACAAGTTCATAAGCACAGGATACCCATGCTTAGGAATTGAGTTGCAAACGGCAGTTACATCCTGTCCAGTTTCAAATGAGAGCAGAGATGCCAGGTGTTGCCCATTCTGTCCTGAGTGGCTCCTGCCTATACCTGCCTATACAGCAGGTATACCTGCCACAGGGGCCGGTATACCTCGGGCTGCTGCTCAGAGTGCAGTGAGGAGACCGCCCCATCCTCTTCCATTCATCAGGGGGCAGTGCTGCCTCCAAAACTGGGGCTGCTGTGGTCCAAACCATAGAGTCATAGAATGGTTTGAATTGGAAGGCACCTTAAAGACCATCGAGTTCCGACCCCTCTGCCATGGACAGGGACACCTCCCATGAGAGCAGGTTGCTCAAAGCCCCATCCAGCCTGGCCTTGAACACTTCCAGGGATG
>JAOXJM010000012.1:103427134-103441883 GCA_026413425.1 Tringa solitaria | reverse complement strand
CTACACTTTTCCCTGTTGAACCTCATGAGGTTCTTCCTTGCCCAGCTCTCCAGCTAATTTTTTACAATTATTTTTTTACAAGGCTGTTTTAGAAACTACAATTTAATAAAACAAAACAGAAAAATATTTTCCAGTACAAACTACCTGGAACATGCTCTGCAGAAGGCAGAGTATAATTATTCAGATACATATTTGGCCAGTTTACAGAGTTAACACCCAGTGCCATGAAAAGAGCCACAGAATTGTTCAACATAAGTTGTCAGACTTTGGTTTTAATACATATTCCAAAGAGAGCTGCCTACTGCATGAATTACCCTCCCAGCACTTCCAAAGAGCTGAGGCGGCAGCCCCTTCTTTTCAAGGGGAAGGAGTGGGCGGTAACCTCAAGGACTGAAAAGAAAAAAAAGATTGTATTTTTTAAGGGAAGAAGACCACCATGCCTCCTGGTGAGTTGTCTTCACCTTGGTGTATTCTGGGTTTGTTCTATAGTAATATCATAAAACAGAAGCTTCAAAACTTATCAAGCTAATGTTCAGATTTTCTGCTCACAGTAAATGACAAAAATCACAGATGGTTCATTCCCTCTCCTCATAATATTATACCACATGAGGATCTCAACAGGACACCACATTGAGAGAACATCCAGATCCCACTGTTAATATTGCAGCTTAACAATTAAAAAAAAAAAAAAAAAACACAATCAAATAAACTCAGTTTTCCATTTCCTGTGATTCTGTTTATGCCTTTCTTTTATCTTGGTTGCCTACCAGCCCTTTTAAACGCTGACCTCTCTGCGCTCCCTCTTCTGGGACTTCCTCTCCTGTACAGGTGAAGTGGCAACCTCCCTCACCCTCTCTACACACCACTGGGGGTGTCTCCTTTAGATTCATCGTACTCCTGCACCATCTCACTGAATTTTCATGTCACCTCTTTCCAGAGAATCGTTTTCTAGCAGCTTTTACATTGGGCTAGTGCCGAGAGCTAGAGGAAAGCACGATGACTTCTCCCTCCTTTTCCTTTTCTACACCCTGTGTGAGGAGCAGGCAGCCATAAAGCTGGGTGAGGGACTACTGAGGTTTTTGAATCATTTAATAAATGAGACTTCTTCAATCAATGAAATTTTAAGAAAAACAGAATTTGATTTTAAAACGGTATTCGATGTTTCCAACAACACAACAATGACTATCTATCTCTCTCTGTTTTCAGAAAGTATGTATGAATATATCAAATTAATCCAGAAATTAGGTAACTGAATAAATCTGTTTCATTACATGTTGAGGATATTAAACTTTTATTGCAGAAAATAATTCCATTAACTGCTCATCTATGGTAGTAATCATTTTCACAGCAGTGAATTTTTTGCACAGTATTCAGAATATTGTCAGACTAGAAACTCTGATAGCTGAAATACAAGGGTATACTTACATTTTTAAAATTATAATTACATCATAAAACTTATTTCTACTCACTGACCAAGATTTGGTTTAATGACATGCACATCTTCATCATAGCATTCTTAGTTTAACACACATTAAGTAATAAGAAAAGGGAAAGATATTTTTGTCTATTAATTTCAGTAGGTTTTGGATAGCCCTGCCTGTTTTTTGTAATTTTTGTCATGCTATTTAGTTTTATTCTTTTTTATTATTTTTTACATATTATTATGGGGTTTTTTATTTTTATTTTCTCAGCTATTTTTTATCAGCTTGGAAGAATTGTGTTGATCAGAGTCCACCCAAGTCATAGAAACATGTTTCTTGAGAAAACTGGTATGGCAGTTTTTGATTATAGTCAAATATAGGGGTTCTATGTTAAATGGTTGTAGTGAATTTGTCCAAATGTTTGCTATACCTGCATAACAGTGTGGAAAAAAAGAGGGGGGAAAAGAAGATTATTTTTTGTTTCTTAGCAAAAACACTAGCAATGCAGGGATGAAAGGTTTAGATCCTGTTGAATTCTGGATTGAAATGGTAATAATGAACTATAGCACATAAAAAGTGTGACCCAATAGCCACTATAAAGCTCAAAAATCTCTTCCTATACCACTTCACATTTCTAATATGATTGTGAAGGTTATAAAAGCTGTGACATTTGTACAGAAAATAAGAACTTCCCATGAGCTGGAATCAGGATCAAAACCTCATTATATACCATCTGATAATATCACAACTTTAGTTAGGTAAACTGATGAAAAGTCACCTCTTCTGTGAAGCAGCTCTATGAAACAACAATTCTTTGCTCTCTATGAATTGAGCGTTGCTTTTAGCATTCGGTATATCATTTAGACTGACAGGCAATAGAAAAATACTCTTTCCAAGGCCAACATTGCCCCCTTCTGCTGTAAAGTGGACAAGACATGTAACTTTCCAATTTCTAAAGTTTCGGGGGGGATTGGCTTGTCATCACAGCATGGTGACAAACTGCCTATTTACCTTAATGTCTCCCTAACAAATACTTGGAGAGTAGTTATTTTCCAGTACTTGTTTCCCACTCTTTGAATTTCCCAGTCAGAAATCTTAAAATTTCCTTCTCATAAACATTTATTCCCTTTCCAAAACGAAGATATTCTCTGTCTTCAGAGACCAATTGCACAGAAAGTGGTTTCTCTCCCTACATTTTTCTATATATCGCTAAGGTCCACTGGCATATTACCTATGTAAAGATATTAGAGAAACAATGGGAATCCATGAAGGTGCTATTTGAACATGAGAAGAAAAATATTCATGAAGCTTTTTGAGATTTCACGATAGTAACAGAAAGGGCTGGCTATTTTGGATGTAATACTTTCATATAGCTAAAGTTATCATTTACAAGAGAAGTCCTGATTTCTTGTCTCTTTTGGTGTACCATATAAAAAAATCATGGTCAGGCCAAAGTTCCCAATATTAAGTATCATACGACAAAAAAATTGTCTATAAATATTTAAAAATAATCAAAAATATATGTTCATGTAGTCTGATGTAGTATGATAATAATAATAGTAGCAGTAATAACAATAATAATCATAGAATAGTTTGGGTTGGAAGGAACCTTTAAAGGTCATCTAGTCCAATCCCCCCTGCAATGAGCAGGGACATCTTCAACTAGATCAGGTTGCTCAGAGCCCTGTCCAGCCTGACCTTGAATGTTTGGCATCTACCACCACTCTGGACAGGTGTTTCACCACCTTCACTGTAAAAAATTTCTTCCTTATGTCCAGCCTGAATCTTCCTTGTTTTAGTTTAAAACCATTACCCCTTGTCCTATTGCAACAGGCCCTGCTTAAAGGGTTTATCCCCATCTTTTCTGTAGCCCCCTTTAAGTACTGAAAGTCTGCTATAAGGTCTCCCAGAGCCTTCTCTTCTCCAGGCTGAACAACCCCAGTTTTCTCAGCCTGTCTTCATAGGAGAGGTGCTCCAGCACCCTGATCGTTTTTGTGGCCCTCCTCTACACCAGCTCCAGCAGGTCCATGTCTTTCCTGTGCTGAGGGCTTCAGCTCAGCAAGGCATTCTAATCCAGTTCTTTGCTGTGCCTCAAAATTGCTATCATGTTTAAGATCATACAAGGCGATTAAGAACTTATTATCAAAGAGAACTATGTGCTGAAGCCTTGTTATCTGGGTATTGAGAAGACAGTTTTATAATTAAATGCTGCTTGCCCATTATCTATGCAGTGTCCATCCTGCTAAGGCTAAGACCTCAGAAGAGATACTAGCAAAATAATTAAATGTATAATACAAAAGTTCAAATGCATTCTGAAAAGGCAACATAAGTTCTTTGATTTTTTTTCCTTTTTTTTTACTCTAATGCTGAAGGCAGCTACATATTATTTTGTGATTTTAATTTTTATAGGGGAAAAAATGCAAAATACATCTCAAACGGCAAAGTAATTTGGTTTTAATATTAACGATATAAACAAAGGAGCTGGTTCTTTTGAATATAGGGCAAAAAGAGCTTAGATCATAAGAACTTTATGGTATAACTTTAATATACAAAGGCTTCTTATTGTGAGGTTATGAAATGATATTATGTCATATGTTCATAATAATATATATTAATTTATTCAAAATAATCATAGAATGGTTTGGGTTGTAAGGGACCTTCAAGATTGTCTAGATCCAACCCCCCTGACATGAGCAGGGACACCTCCCACTAGAGTGACATTTAATATATTTAAAATGTCAGTCTTCCTGACAACTTGTGTTCCACTTTCTTCCTGCAGATGCCAGAAAATCTGTGTGCAAGCGTCCTAAGAAAGGGACTCTATCTCTTTTAACAATGGAAATAAAAAAGAAAAAAGCTAGGGTTCTTCTAGATTAAATAAACTGCTGAGGCAAGTTACAAGAGAGAAAATTCAATGAAAATTGAATTGAAAATCATTGGCTTTCTTCTAAGAAGAGGTTGATGTAGCCATCAACTGAATGTTGTTGGGTTAGTTTTAATAAAATTTGATCATGCTACTTGTGTGGATTTTAATTTAGATAGCAACAGAAGGTTTCTCCAGTTCTGATCTCAATTGTTTTAAACCTTCTGTATCTCCGATAATTTCAGTTGGTGTAGTTACTGCTATATTTTCATCTGTGTAAGCAGGAGAACTAGGATCAAAATGTTTCGCACCTGGAGTATCAGCCCACAGATACAGAATTAGATGCCATTTTATATTCATAATACATGGGAGAAATCTGAATGTTTATAGCACTTCTAAAATTGGGGCATTCTCATATGTATTCAAAATACAATCTAAAGTTGACTTGTGGTCACTTTCAAAATTAAAAAAATCCAGTACCTCACCTAGAGTCCAATAGCAAATATTTTTCCTAAATCCACAAAGGGAAAGGGTTGAATATGTTTTTGCTGCAAATAATATCTTCTTTCATTTTCCCTCTCTATATTTGGGCTCCCTCAAGGACATGTGATATTCACAGCATATTAACATTGACAATTTGGATGGACAAATTTGATCCAGCAAATAAGTACATGATGACATTTATTTGAGAGTATGGTTTAATCCCGTTGCCTGAGTGATATCACAACACATCTAAATAATTATTCTTCTAATCTAAATAATTACAGCTCCCGGTCCACTCCTCCAATATTTCTCCTACTTAGTTTCCCACTCTTTTGCCGCTTACATCCTCCACCACCTTGCTGAAATCTCTAAAGGCAGATGGTGGGACTGGAATTCAAAGACCACTTTTAAATTACATGTCTATTACCAAGAAACTCTCACAGCCTTGTTACTAGCAGATGCAGACGGCTGCCATTGCAAAATCATCCTGGATTTATGTAAGCATGAAATGAAACTCAAACTAAACTGGCTAATCCATAACCAAAAAAAACCCAGCTGATCACCTAATTTTAAATGTGGATTCTAAATTTTGCACATGTATCTAGCAGATTCTGTAGTCAGCCAGGCTGAACATTTGTTTGCTGTGTCTCACTCACATCGCTTGCTTCACCATAATTGCTGGTCTTAAGCATACTGGATCAGAGAGTGACAGAACAGCAATACACTGAAGATGAACATAAACAACTTGAATGCAGCGTAGAGCACTGAGTTAACAAAGCACAAGGTTTTGTAAGCTCTTTTCTTAGACCCAGGTGTAGGTCAGAGTATCAGTTATGTTACTTGAAAATAACCATATCGCTGAAGCTGCAAAGCACCAAGCAGAATATGTCATTTTAAAACAGAAACATATCAAAATGCTGCACCTGATACAATCAATGAGTCATAAAGAAGACATGCCATATGAAAAATGGAAATTGATTCTTTCAGTCAATTGAGAAGCAACAGGGGCAATGACATGCACACTTAACCCTGTTCTTTCATTGGATTAATACAGGGATTATTAGGATGAGATGCTATTATATGGCATATTATGTTACGATAGGTTTTGTCCTCTGACAACACTAAGTGGTGCACCACATAACCTCAAGAGCTGAGGTAGACAGACCTGCACTAGTAAGTCCACAATTCAAAAAAGAGGAGAGAATTGATGCTGGAAGGAAGTTAAGATAGAAAATTGAAGATGTCCTGAACATGAATGTGCATCGCCTGTATGACTGCTGGAGCAGAGCACCAAGCCCAGACCTCCCAGACAGCCATTTGGAGTGTCCAGAGAGCACCTCCTGAAACAATCGGTTTTGTCTCTCTGTCACAAAACCCCATTCTGTGTGGGATAGAGAGAGAAGGGAGCAAGACTATAACAAGCCCCAGCAGAATTCCAGCAGCTCTTTTCCATGCAGAATCGCGTCCCCCACTTTGGAGCCCTGCTGCTGCTCCAGGAAGACTGCAGGGTGCCTGCCGCTCCATCAATGCTGAGACAGGCAAAGCGCCAAAGCGTAACGGGGAGTCATTTTCTTTAAATTTCCTCTCTAAAATAAAAATAGACACTTTTTCTTGTACCAGCTTTCAGCAACCCATCAACTTGCACAAGGTTTGAAAATCTGCAACTATCCTACTCTGCTCCCTCTTGCAGTGTATGTTGGTGTGTCTTATCTTGCCCTATCTGTTTGAACCTGAGGAAATCAAATCCCCGATTAATGGCTTTCTTGCACACCATAACAACAAGAAGAAATAAAAGCTTGTATCAAGCTGAATTAATTATTTGATCTTTTACAATATTTAAACTGGTATTAATTCAGTTAATAAATATTAATATATTAAATGTCAATACTAGTGATAGCTATTATTAATAATTACATTGCATCATATTTTATATTATACTCTATAATGATATGATTCATAAGTTTAATGAAATCAATATTAATATTACTTCTTGATTAAAATAACAAGTTTTTTATGCTTTAAGTTTTTTTGAGTTACATATTTCAAACCTGTTCATTCTTTAATGTCATTGTGAATATTATGGTACCGTATCCTGACATTGTCTAAATAGCTGAGCTAAGTTTGCCGCATACCACAAAAAAAAGGCAAAAGAGAGCACTATTCATCTTTTCATTTTGCTACGCGCTAAAAGTATGATAGGAATAATTGAGAATTGGGCCCAAAATCTTCAGTGTCCATAGATGCCACACACAGACACTTTTACCACAAAGGCATTTTATACAAAATGACATTTGTTCTTAATAGGATTTCCACTGTTTGTTGAAATTGTCCCCAATGCCTTGCATGAATTACAATCTATAATTATTTTCCCTGCACCTGATCAGACGGCCCAGAGAACATACAGCTTGTTTCCTGTGTCTTATTTAAGTACAGGTATAGCCAAAAGCAATCCCACCGGTGTTACAGCTCCACTACACAGAGGAAGTTTCTACTCACTCCAGCAGCAGTTGGCACCCCGGAGACTGTTGCCTATGTCCTGGTAAACTAACACCCATGGCACAGTCACACAGTGAGTGTCCAGAGAAAAGATTTGGTCCTGAGCAGTGATCTGAGGCCAAGAAGCCACCTCGCTGACACAGGAACGGGGATATATGGGTTCTAGCTCCCTGTGGCAGTCTTGTCCCCTGCAACAAAAAACCTTAGCTGCAAGGAGAAAAAAAGAAACAAGTGTCTTGCATCCTCTTCCTTGGCAGCTGTTGATGGTGGAGTTTCATTTACCAGAGGCTCCATCCACCCAAATGGCGATCTAAGGCAATTCATGTCTAAGGAAATATGGGTGATGGTTTGGTGCTTTTTTTTTAACAAGGTTCTCCAACTTCTCATAAGTTTTCTCTGTACTTTGGTGTGTTGAGGTGTGCTCCCCATTCTGCTATCTACTCAAGATTCCTTCCAGAAGCATCATCCAGCATTCTTTTATGTCACCAATGCCAACTGACCCACAGGGCTTTAGCAGTGACTGCCCTTTCCTCATGAAGCCTTTGAATACAAAGTAAATGGCACAGTTCACAAAGGTTTACAAAAAGAGAGCTTGACAGAAACGACCAATAACAATTGCACATCCACCTATTGCTATCAAATTTCTCTTCTCCTGCAAATTCAGCTAATTCTGAATGGTTCTGCCTGGCCATTGGACCCTGCTTCTCATGCACCTTCAACATCATTAGCTAGCCTTCATGAAAGGAAATCCAGCACCAAATGCCCCTTCTTCATTTTATGGTCTAGATCAACCCCTTCAAGTTCAGCTCCCTCCTTATTACTACATTTAACCCAACCCATTGATTCAGCTCCTACTCTGGAGATGTTAAAGTTCACCTGGTCATGTTTAAGAGTGAGACTGAACATGCAGTTAATAAGTATTTCCATGCTTGGCTAAATCCAGTACAAATCATTACATTCTCAGGTGACACATGGTCTTTAGTTATGAACTTGAGAAATATTCACATTTTTTTCATAGACTGTTTGCATTTCATATATGCATGCATGAAAGGATACAGTATGACAATGCTTCTTTACACAGATATACATATAGGATTAACTTATATTGGACTTCTGACAATAAGCAGCCACTTCAGAATGACAACAGATTCTGGGTGAACTGACCTCTTCCCCCTTATTTTAGGGATATTGTGATAGATCCAAAGTAGCCCTAACCCTTAACTTAGATCACAATGGTGTCTAAGAAACATTGTCTGCAGAATTTCTCCTTATCACAAGAGTTACCTTGCAAACGTGCTTGTCAAAAAGAAGTGCTGAGAAATTAAGCAACCCATTTATTCATCTAAATAGACCAAATTCTAACTAACACAATTAAAAAGTGCAATATGGCATTATATTTATATGGTGTACGTATTTCTGGAAAAGGCTGCGTATTTTTGTTGTGCAATAGCTACATAAGATATGCAATCAAAATGAGAAAAAGGTGTGAACATGAAGGGACATTCTGTAGATGTTTTTGAAATTATCTCACAGATGGCACTTTCACTCTGTAATATAAATTCTTATGCATCAAAAGAAATAAGAGAGAAAGACAAGGATAGCATTGTACTTTTGAAGAAAAGGAACTCATTGCCTGAAGCAGAGGATAACCTCCAACTAAGAATCAGGTCTGTCTTGGGATTTTAACTAGGAAGACAGCACCCTCCAAAAGAAATTACTTCCCTCACCATGCACAGCTTGCACTGGCAGGCATTGCGCTGGACTTAGCCACCATCTCACTGCAGAAAAATGCACATGTGTAGTCCTTCATTTTACAAAGGCTTTTCCCTAAGTTACTATTATTTATCAGAAGAAAGCACTACTAACAGCATAGAAAGTGATTACTGCCAGTTAGGATAATGCAATTTTAGAGACTTCTTTCTTTCCCAAAAAATCACACATGAAACGGTGTGATGGAAGCCAGAAGGCTTTGACAATCAGGATTCAAATTACACCCACCAAGCTTTACAACAGCCCAGTACGAGGGGCTTAAAAAAAGTCAGGATTTTTTGAAGTACTGATTTTGAGGTCTCTCCTAATTCTCCATTCTTCTATGGAAACATATCCAAGGCATGTGTGATAACATTCCAGGTTTACAGTGAGTGATACAACTTTATTCTTGAGACCTACAAGGCCAACACCAGTTTTATGGCTTTCCAAGCCTTCACATCTACTCCAGCCTCCCAAACCACTGCACGCACACAACCTTCCAGGACGCTTTTGCTTTCCATATACTATTTTCTTTCCTCTTCCTTTGGCTCTGTGTTTTGTAGCAGTCATCTGGAGCCAAAGACTCTGATAGTCTCTTCCTACATTCAGTATCCAAAATCCAATTGAGCAGCACTTTTTGACAACTAGCTTTTCTGTACTGATAACTTGCATGTATCTCAGCTTCTTTAAAGGTACAGTTCTTCAAAGGACAAAGTAAAGGGAGAATTCAGTGGAGCCTGGAGGAACAATACTGGACAAGAAATTGAAAAAGAGTAGGCCTGTCTTTCATAAAACAGCAGGAAAAAGCAGATTTTTCTCATGTTACCAAGGCTATTGCAGATCTGGAACCTTTTATCTCTTACAGAAATAGTATCAGCTACTTTCTTCCCACAAGCATGACCAGACTCCCAAGATGATGGGGAAAGAAGCCAAAAGAGGTCTGACTACCTCCTCTGGAGGCTATGGCCAGCTGTTTTTCACAGAAGGCAGGAGAGCTAGCAAATTAGAGCACTTTTGCCACATCAGCACTGCTAAAATTCTTGATGCCTGTAGTTTCCCATTCCAAAAGAGATCAACATAGTTTTAATCAAAATTGTTGACTACAGGGGTTATCAAGCACACGGTGTCTCCAGCTACAAAAACAATTCTATCACAAATGTGAGACCCTGTTCCGGGATCTCCTCTGCATGGTGACACTTCAGGCACCATGAACAGTTATAAACTTGTTTGAATTTCAGATGTCACCCTCATGTCCAAGCATAGCCATGAGGAAACATCAAGCAAGCCTCGCCAAAGCATACTATCTGTTCAAGCAGTCTGGCAGCTTCAAAAAGAGTTCTAAGAAGCAGCAGTGGTAGAAAAGCCCTAAGACCCACCTCTGCCTATATCACCCAGGCAGCAGATGATGGGTGCTTTGCCTTCTAATTGTGTTTTTAACAGCCTGATTTTACCTTGCTGCCACTCTTTCTAAAGAAAAAAACCTAAAGATAGTAGTAATCAAAACTTTATTTTTTCAACCAATATTAACTAATAATAAAGAAAATAAATAAGTCATACAGACAGAGGGAATACTTTCCACTTGAAGTGATATATGCAATTATTTCACTAATATCACAGGAAGTTATTAAGCATTATCAGGGGAAACTAATTGTAGCCTGATGAATCTCTCAGGGTTTCTAGCACCACTTTTTTTTTTTAACTTTTTTTTTGTGTGTGTGTTTCTGGCTATAGTGTTCACAGTTAAAAATGTCTAAGACACCTTCCAATGTGGCTTTGCCATTCAGCACTATTAAAGACGAGGTCTGTGATAGCACAGTATGGCTATAAGAGCCATAATGCAAGAAATAAAACGGTGAGTCCTGCCAATACAAGGCAAGTACCACACTTTTCACCAACCTTTCCCTCTTTGTACACACTGGTTTCAGAGTCCTGCTAAACTGATGACCTGCATAATCTAGGACAAGAGGAGGACGCTGAAATCTATGCACATTAAAAACCAAACCATGTCCATTTAAGAGAAGAGTGACTGATCTACATTTGCATTTAAATAACATTAAAGACTTCGCTAAAGCCATTTAGGCAAGAATAAAGGTAAAATTTGTAGCAATGTCCTACTGTAAGACCCAATCTAACTAATGTTCAGTTAAAACTGTCTCAAGCTGGACCTGAAGTTGCTAATAACAGCCACTGGAGGGAAACTAATATACAGAAAGCAGAAGTCCATTGCTATACAGTCAGGAAGCTCTGTTTCTCACCGCATGGCTTTTTGATATACCTTAAAATAAGATAGAAATTAGTGACACTGTCAGTGAAATCATAGTGAAACTGAGGTATAAAAGCCATCTTTAGTGTAGAAATATGTATGGGGTTTTAATTCAACATTGATCACATTTATTACCCACTGGGATTTAAATGATCCTCTGAAGCTGCTTATGTGTAATTGGGTTTTCAGCCATTTTCTTTCTCTTTTCTAAATATAAAGTCCCTTTGTATATTCTTAACAATAATGTTCTGTGCATATTTCCACAGCTTCACTGTGTCTCTGCTACTGGCACATAAAAATTAAATATTATCTAATAGCCACATAAGTTTGTGTTAATGAACTTTTGCCATAGGCAGGCACCTAATCAAGAGAAACTGTGGTATTCAGGACTCTACAGCACTTCTGTGTTGCAGAATTATTTAACAATAAGCATGAAAATTTAATAAAAATCTTTAATAAAAAAAACCCAAATCTTTCCTGATCTCCCCATTGTAGCACCTGGGTAGAATCTCTTTAAAATAAGAACTTGGAATACTAAAGGCTTCATTCCAGCTTGCTATAAAGCAACTACTAACAACTGTCACAGGATTTTATTCGTGGGATATCTTCTGTAAGACTGGAAACTTCTCCCTCATGAGAAATTGCAGGAATCTAATGCTAATGTCATCTAAAACTAAGCAATGCAGGGGAATGCATGTTGTCCTGAGGAACAACCAGGCATGCGCAGGGGATTAACAAGACAATATGACAAGTTACAGCCTATTTTTAGTAGTACTTTGACTTTAAACATATTTGTATTCTTGAGAGCTGCCTGGTATTTATATTCAAAGAAACAAATGAAGGCTCAAAAGAGTGAAAAGCAGAAGATGAGCAAAGCAGCTGATCCTGTCTGTTTATATTCTGGGAGAAGAGAAAGCTTGTATCAGTCTAGATTTTGGGTTTGGCAAAAAGCTGCTTGAAAGGGACAGTCTCTCCCCAGCAATGAGAAATGCAGAAGAGGCCATGCGTCTTGAGGTATTCAAACTTCTCTGCTGTGTCAATATGAGAAGTGTGGGAAGGCTGCTGAGAATTCAGAATTCCTAATTTATTTCCTTGATAATGAATCAAGAAATGAAAAAGAGTAAGACAAGGGAAAAAAGGAATGGGAAACCCTCTTCCATGTTAATGCACAGGCCAATTAAATTAAATTAGTACTGGGAATCTAGAAAACACAGGACTAAGAAATTATTATAACAATTATAAAAATTGCTCTGGGGTTTCCACTGTTGAGTGGATTTCTCAGTAAAAAGAAATAATAATTAATTTTGTTACCCATCAAAATCCACGAACATTTATCTCATCTTCAGTTAAAACTACTTCAATATTTTTAGCTTAAGACAAACATCATTTCAACATATTTTTACAAATGCTGCTCTTCATTTAATGTTCCTTCCTGCCTTTTCTCCTTGATTTCTACAATAAGTATCGATTAATTATTTCCTATTTTCATTGGTTTCCCTAGCATAAGTTATTTCAGTTCTGTTAAGGGGTTAGTCTTGGAAGGAACTGTCAATCCTGATTTCATCAAATTTAATTTTGAATATTCTGATTTTAACAATTCTGTCAGTTTTCACTGAAAAAAAATGCTTTGCAGAAAAGAACTAGTTTATGAAGCAAATTTTATCATCTATTCTTGCTGATATTGTTGTCCCCTCTTTTTCTCAGCTTCCAAAATGGATATTTGAACTATGATACCCAGAGTTCCCTTCGAAACAAGACTTTTCTATGATTCTATTATTCAGTGTATTGTTTAGGTTCATTCTCAGTTGAAACGGAACGACTAATTTGTTTAGCATTAAAATGAAAGTTACATTTGTATAATGATCTCCCTTTATGCACCAGCTCATCTCAGTTGTCTGTTGTCTTGCTTTACTTTAGTTCATGCATTAAAGCACTAATCAAAAATACCTTCTAAAATAAAAGTGTTTTTTTCCCAATTATTCAGAAGGTTCCAGAAGTCCCTATAGCTAGCTGAGACTTCTTTTCCGGCTCTGCTGGCTGCTCAGATCAAGAGCAGAGAGTCCCCAAAACAAACGGCTTAGTCTGGAGAAGTTGTTTGTGTGAAGTTGAAGACTGCGTCATGATGAATATTTATATGGGAATGAATTGAGGTTGCACAGATAAAGCACGCTTCCCTGACTTAAAAGAAATGTGGTGTGCGATAGATACATACATTATTCACACGCAAAATAGGATCAGAGTCTTTTAATAGAAATGTTCCTGAAGCCACGTCCTTTCCCTCCTCCTGGATCAGGTCTGTAACAAGCAGGACCGTTCCTTGTTGTAAAAGAAAAGCTGTGATGGCATTCTCCTCTGTGTTTCAGATTGTACAAGTTACAACTTTTAAAGTGTTACAATTTGGTCAGATTCGATCAGATTTCCTCAGAGCAAAAAACATATTCATAACACACAAAAAATATTACAAACCCTTGATTCAAACATGGCTCAGTGGGCTTTTTAAACAAATCTTTACGAAGATATTTGGAAGCAATCTCTGGGAGCCTTGTAAGTTTATTATTCAAATTCCTTTAGAGGTAGCTACAAACTAAATGCTACCAAGAAATCAACAGTTATGCCTCTGACAATAGTGCCTTATGTTATCTGATAATACTGCATACAATAACTTCAATTTGCTTTGCTTTGCATCTACTCTTCCCTGTTTTATGCAGTCCACAGAAAACTACCTTATCCCACAATTTGCATTTTGAATCTCTTTCTAACTGTTTTCTTACTTCATTTGCTCAGAACCTAGTTTTCAAGCAAGCTGACCTACTTTATCTTATTTTGGTACTTGCAGTAAATTCCCTTAAGCTTGTCTACTACGACATAGCTTAAAATGTCTTCTCTATACTGGCAGTCATGTCTCCTAAAGCAAAAAGATCTATCATGACTGATGCAAGAATGATAAACTATTAGTCCTTCGGAAAATCTCCAAGATGTTTTTAGATTGCAACAGTAAGTTTCTTATTAAACCCCTTGTGCAAATGGCTGAGACATTTCAGAAATTAAAACAAAAACATTCAGATCAAAACAGGCTTCAGCAGGTGAAATTTAGCCCAAATCCTATTTTGTACAGCTTTAAACTTAGAAAAATGAAGTCTAGTAATGGGATGTACAAGACAAAATTAATACAGGTGGCACTAATGGCCCCACTTTTAATAAACCTAAATCCTTTACTCTTTTATCATTGGTAACAAACTAAAATCATGCAAAATTGTTTACAGTATATATATGAAAGAAACTCTCCAAAAAAATGGTAAATTGGTTTACTGCAATGATGATTAGATAACACAAGGTGCAAAAAAATGCCATGGTGATGAGTAAGAGATGACTTGATAAAATTAGATTTGCATAACTATTGCCCTACAACTATTACATTTGTAGCTGAATTCTCACTATAAGCCTGATATTGGTCCCACTTTAAGAATCTTCAAG
>JAOXJM010000012.1:103396712-103417849 GCA_026413425.1 Tringa solitaria | reverse complement strand
AAAGGAGGAGAAAGGGATGGAATCCTTGAACTGATTTTTGTGCACTGTATTACTTTTTTTTTTTATTTCCTTTTATAAGTGAAAATGTAGAATTCTTAGGATGCTTTTGCTAACCCTGAGATGAGGATTTTTTTTAAGCATGCGTATTTATTGCACAGATTTACAGAGTTTGGTCAGAGTGTTGTAGCTTTGGTTTCTGTCTTGTTTTCTGTTTGGTCTTTTTTTCCAGACAACTGCAAACACTTGCTTCTACAAGACTGTTTTAGCTGCTGATTTCCTAGAAACTGTACAAACATTACAAATCACTTTATAGAACCAATTTAAATTCTCATTTCCAGTCTCGTATTTTAAACTATTTTGGGAGTAAGTGGAGTGAAGGAGGATTGGTTTCAAACAAAGCGCTAACCATTGTGGCATAAATAAGGCTCATGTAATGTTGAAGTAAGCCATAGATAGAAATAATTTTTTTCCTAGATAGCTTTCATCTTCCAGTCTCCTGGCTCTTGTTTTTTCCGTTTCCCCCTGACTCCTGGTTGCTGTCCTAAATTTGGATGACTTTCTCAAGCAGAAGTCATTCTTTTGCACTTCCCTGCTAAACTGAAACTGAAAGTGCTGGGAGTTAAGGCTTTTTTGTTCAACAGAAACTGAAAGTAATGATACAGGTAGGGATTGAGGGAGGGAAAATGGAGATACTATTTTTCTTCATTTAAAATGTACTGTAGCTGCTTATGTGATATTTAAGTATTGACTTGGTAGTGAAATTTAGACACGTTTGATAATGTTTATATACAGAAAGTACATAAAACAAAGAAACAGAGCTCCCCTGAATTCATGGGAATCAAATGCAAAGACACCTTGCCAAGCTTGGGGAGTTCCTAAGCAGTACATCCTTGACAGCTCAGAGGTGTATAACAAAAGTAATGCTTTACTACTCTTTTATTTTCTCAACTACATGCCTATTGACTGTTGTCAGAATTAAACTGTATTGCGAAAAGGGTTTCTTCTCCAACAGTGGCTTTTAGAATACAATTGTAGTCCATTATTTACGTATGCTGCATCAGCAAACCCTTAAGTTTATCATACCAAACCCAATTTTAAGTATTAAAATTAATAAATCTTACTTAAAAATAACTTCATTTTTAACTTTTATATATTTTTAACTCATGCTTATTGATAAATACCTGAATTTAGCTTTTCCTGATGTGTTAAGGTATTTCCCTTGTATCTGTATAAGACCTCCCTGTATCCTTGGAGTGTTTTTCTGTTACTACCCGAGATGATGCCCTCCCCGGTCCATAACTGGGCTGGGCACCACTGCTTGTGTTCCAGGCTGTTGCACCCTCTTGTTCTATCCTGTACATGCCTATCTCCTCTCAACAAAAAAACATACTGGTTTGTGCTGTAATAGATTTAGGATCCCAGCAGCCAGGTAGTTGTAGCATGTAGCTAATGGATATATATAATTGGTAGGAACAGATATTTTCAGGACTTGGAAATAATGGGCTGCAAATACTGACCAATGTAATAAAGTAAATGGGTTTTATAATCCCTAATCCTTTGCATGATTCACATCTCTTTCCAAATGCACTTCTGGTTTTGTTGTAACTTATGGCATCATATTGAAGTGTATATGCACTCCTGGCAGATGAGGAAACCAGTAAGTTAAGTCATCAGGATATGCTGGAATTAGTTCTTATCTATCGGGGTTTTTTAAGTGTACTGACAGCAAACCCTGATTTACAACACCTAGCTTTTCTTAATTCTGTAGATTACCAGTTAATTGCAATTAGCCCACGTTTAGATGACTTCTGTTCTTTGATAAATTGTGCTTATTTTTTAATCACTTAATAATGAAGAAAAAATACTTTTTTTATTCTCTTCTGTTACTTTCAGTTATTAGGCAAGTTCTGTACATTGTATTCCACAAATGCTTATCATAACATAATGTCTTAATTAAGCAAGCTATGGTGCTATCTTCTTTGTCATTTTAAGCTCCTGTTGCCATTGTAGCTTCTTGACTGTGGAAACTTTAAAGAGTGTGTAGAACTTCTGGACTTGCACCTTTCTTTTCCCTTTCCCCATGCCTTTTTCCCCCAGTTTAGAAGAAATACAGTTTGAAACTTTGTTCCCATGCTCATCCCATTCCACTGCCCAACCACACACTCCACATTTCTTGCCTTGCCAGCCCTTTGGCATTCCTTAACTGAGTCTTACAAGATTTTTTTTTTTATTCTCCAAGATAACTGTATAAATAACAGCTATATTGTGAGATTCTCTTAATTTTTTTTCATTTTTGCATCTTTGACACAGTGAAACAATACAAATCTGGGGAAATATGTACTGGGGTTTTTTCCTAGAGTCATGGCTTCCTTCAACTTTCTTTTAAAGTCAGGTACCATTTGAACTGAGAAATTAATTTTTAAAAAATTATTTCTTCTTTTCTTTTTAATCCAATGGTCTGGCTCAACTGGGCAGGAAACCTGGCCCTCCCTCTGCTTACCAAGTTTAATTTATTTGATAGCTTTTTCTAGAAACATTTTGCTTTTGCTGAATGATGTGGCAATGGTTCTTCTCCGTGGACTTCTGAATAGTAGTAGAGAAACAAAATGGTGAATGGAAGATAACAGAGCTGTCGCTATATGTAAAACTCCCATGTTTCATCATTTGTCTGAAAACGAATATTGAATAAAGGTTTAAGGACTTAAAGTTTCACTAGGTAAACTGTATTAAGAAGGAAGGATGTGTTGTTTGGGACTAGAATAGATAAAAAGTTAAGAAATTTTTTTTTTCTTTGTTCACATGCAAAGCATCAACAAATCTAAGAAAAAGCCTGCCACTTAGTATTTATAACATAAGATCTTCCACTATAGGTCATTGATGTTATGCCTTAACTGATAAGATCTCTTTGAAGTCAAATTTGAATTGCTTCTTCATAATCTGGTATTTTACATTTGTTTATTTTTACAGTTAAGTTTGAAGAATCATAAATTTCACTTAGGATTAAAGTAATGTTAAGTTTCAAGAATAAGTTATTCTTTCTCAAAATACCATTACTGTAGTAAATCAAATCCAGGTCATATTTTAAATTCTTGACTGTTATCTTGATTTTAGCCAGGAATTTACATCATATGGGAACAACAGGCATTTTGGAGCTTATAAAGCTGTTTGGAAGTAGAAAGTTGTTATATGGTTTTGGGGTTTTTACCCCCAAATACTTAAAATAAACAAAAAGAAAAAAAGTTGGTAAGTTTTTCATTTTCTCTATGTTAGGCAATACAATTTTGACATTTCTTTTTAGAAGATTGCATTCCTATAAAGAGCAAAAAGGAAGCTCTTCTCAGCAATTAATTCAAGCAAATTGTCTAGTTGTCTTAAGAAGCAGCAGAAAAGGAGAACGTTCTCTCAGTGATTTGGGTTAGTGCACACAATGGAGATAAGTAGCAGGCTGGAAAATACCTGTAATAACAACCTGACGATAAATGGAGTCCACGCTCTCTACAGGTGTCTTTTCCTCACCCCCAATCCCTCCTTTTTAATTATTTGAAAATAAATACTTCTTGATGAGTGTAGTGTACTCTGTATTTAATTTATGTGGTATGTGAATTAAAGTGGATAGAAAGAGTTTTGCTTTTCCATCATGAAGAATGAAGGCTATGTTAAACTACCCAAAGTGTGGATGATCATGGGTCCTTATTCTTCTGTGCAAGTATAAATTATATTAAGCAACTTAATCTTTTATTGAAAACTGGTGAATGTTGCTAGAGACATGACCAACTCTCTTATGCTACAATTCTCTTAATTATGGAGAATTAGTCATTCTTGATCTTGAAGCAAATGCACTGCATAATACCATGCATTCTGCCTTCATAATAATCATCTTTATTTTCTTGACTGCCTCACACGTGGAGGACTAAGCTACAACAGAAGCAAGTTGCTTTTTTTCCTTGAGTGAAAGCACTCATTCATATTTCACATGCTTGAATTCATTTCATGTTGACTGAAGAATAGATTTCTATTTCAGATGATACTTTTTTCAGATAGAGATGTACACACATGGGTCTGTGCATGCACACACACAACAATGGAAGTTCTTATAAAACATGGTTGTGCCAGGGGAGGTTTAGATTGAGTATTAGAAAAAATTTCTTCACTGAAAAGGTTATTAAGCATTGGAACCGGCTGCCCAGGGAACTGTTAGAGTCACCATCCTGGAGGTATTTAAAAGATGGGTAGACGTAGCTCTTAGGGAGATGGTTTAGTGGCAGTTTTTGTCAGCGTTAGGTTGATGGCTGGACTAGGATGATTTGAGAGGTCCCTTCCAACCTAGACAATTCTATGATAGATCGCCAGGAGGAATCTAGCTGAGTTAACCCAGCCTTTAGGAGTATGTGATTGGATTGCATCCTGGTGTATCTCATAGACTTAAAGCTTCATTAGAACAGGGCAAGTGTAATGGATTCTGTAACAAGATTGGTTCTTTTCATCCTTTGATTCACTGGACATTTGAATTACAAAATAGACTTATAGTGTTATCTTCTGACTTTTCTGAGCTTGCTGTACTTGTCTAATTCACTCTCTAGGAGAGATATGAACATGATATTAAGCGCTTCTAACATGTGCCAGCCTTTGCAAAGACAAACTTCTTTTTTTTTAATATATATTCTTATGCAAACTATAAACTTAAGATGCAGAAGAACAGAATAATTTGTATAAAGAACATATGCAGAAATAAAACAGTTCATAATCTGTGAAGGTATGGTTAAAGAGTTGAGGTTTTTTAATTAAAAAAAAGTCTTTTTTCCTTTTGAAATGGCAGAATGCTGTGGAAGGTATTTATGTCTTGTAACATGTCTGTTTTCCTCCAATCACCTAATATTAAAAACTGACCAAAGAAAAAAAATTCCTTGTGTGTACACAGTAAGCTTCTAAAGTAAAAACTTTAGAAGCTTGTAGTATACAACAAGTAAACTACTGTTATTTGCTTCTGTGCAACCTCATCATGTATAAACAAGCAGGAGAACTGCATTAAGGATTGGCTATAACTTAAGATGACTTTCAGGTCCTTTTATTCATTGGGTCTGCTGACTTGTGAGCATGGCTTAGTGCAGAACAGTAAATGTTTGAACTGTTTTGCTTTTAGCCCTTGAAAATATTTCAGTGAAGGAAAACAGATGGGAACTACAGGGCAATAATTCTGGTTCAGATTGAATAGTTGATCTTCCTTTGATTTAACATTTTGAAAGAAAAACATGAATCTCAAATTCTTCAGAGTATTTTCTCACACTTTTTTTGGGGGGAGGGAAAACACAAAAACCAACCAACAACCCACCCTTCTTTTGTTTAAATTCCAGTGGCTTTGGTTTGTTCAACAAAACTGAACTTCATATTGATCTGGATTGTCCCTAGAGATGAAACAGCACTGGGAGGGGAACACAAGTTTTTTGCATCTGGATAAAGACTGGTTAACAAACTGCATTTAAATAACTGGCATGTCTTGTTTCTTTTAGTAAATACATTTTTCTTCTTACTTTTAAGAATATTTTACACATCCTTATGCTTTCTGAGATTAAATGCTTTAGATGACTGAAGAATCAATTTCTGGAAAATGGAAGACTGATAACAGAAGCAGTAGAGTTGTGCTTGATTTAGTGCTTCCTGATGTCTTGCTTTCAGATCAGGAGCTGTAGCAATCCCTGTGATGCTCCCATGAGTTTCTCGGTGCACACGGGGTGCATAAGGCTGTTATTCCAAATTCCATTGTTGCTTCCTCAGGTTTTCTCATTCTACCTTACATGACATGTGGATTCATGAGCTTGTTTGTTCAATAACATCTTTTCAACTTGTTTATTTTGAAACAGTACAGTTGGTGTGTTATTTGTTGTTGTCTTTTAAATGGGGAAATTACAGTAATATTTGAGGTGACAACCTATCACTCCTAGGGCCTTCTACCTCTGAACTCTATGTATAGAGGTGAGAATGAAAACTGGTGAAAACTCAGCAGAGGAGGGGGGGAAAACAGAACAAAAATGCCTACAGTGATGTCTGGCTTGTGATGTGTAGAACTCCTTTCTGTCAGTGAATTCTGGTTCCAGGTGTATGTCAGCTATGTCTTTGAACTACCAGAGATGGAAGGAAAACCGCTTCATGGAAAAGCTGCAGAGTTTCTTGATGCTTGAAGTTCCTCATAATTTAGTGTAGAAAGGATCACTTGAAGAGTAATCCACTCCAAAGACCATTTGGCAATACTCCTTCTCTCGTTAAAAAGGATTCACAGATCTATGATCTATCTGCCAGAGATAATAATACTTTCCAACATGTCAGGAAAAGTTAAAGCAATGCAGTAAAAGATCAAACAGCCTTTCAGGTGACTGTGTTACAGAAGGGTTTGGGCGTGGGCAGAGATGAGACGGGACTCTCTTTTGTGCTCCTTCATGCTATGCCCAGTACTATTGCTAGTGCTCCTGGGTCAGGAGTTTCAGAACAAGGAAATTGGGACTCTGATGCTCTGAATGAGAATGAGCAGGTGTTGTTCATCCAATGGCACAGCCTGCCAAGGTTCTTCAGTGACTAAGTGCAGGGCAAAACAAATGTGTAAGCTTCTCAAGCCTAAACAGCGTAGCATCAGTACACTCTACTAAGTTGACTGCAAAAAACAAACCAACAACAAACCAAACCAGTTAAAGAAACTACTGAGTACCAAATAAATATACAGCATCTTTTGAGTTCAGTCTTTTATCCCCTAACACAGTTCTCTCTAAGGTTAGACTGATAAAGACTTTAGTATTGGTAGATGCTTCATCAGCATGAGGTAAGCAACAAGACAATGGAGTAGATGTAAAGAATTTATGAATAAGTAGACTGAAAGTTCAAAAGTGACCAGTGAGAATTTTTTCATTCAACTGTCTATGTAACCACAAAATCATTTTACTTCCAAGTAGTCTCTGTGCTCTGAATTAACAAGTTGCTTGAATTTTAATGAGAAATCAAAGGTAATCTTAATAAAAGATATTGTTTGGGACCTCTTTTCAGTCCTGAATAGGACATACTCTGTCCTACTCACCAACTTTAGCTTCTACTTGGTTGGAATTCATGCTATACTTGCTTTCTCTAGCTTGTTTGTAGCTGTAACTCACATAGTTAGTCCATTCCTTGAAAAAGAACAGGCTGGAAAATATTCCTTGCTTTTATTTTTTGGCTTCATTCGTCACACAGTACAGAATTACTATATATCAACTTCTGGAGATGTGACCTTGCAGTAGCTCATTGAAGAGTATTATTTGCCTGTACCATGCTTATCAGAGAGCTATTGTGTCCAACATTATTGCTCGTCCACACTTCAGTCTTTTGATAAGCTAACTTTGTTCCCAGTGGTGTCTCTAATCAGTGACTAAAAGTTTACTGATCCTGTGAGGACCTTACGAGCAATACTGCAACTAGTTGATGATTCACAATTAGTTCTTGAAATCCATCTATTAGCTGATTCCCGGTCCACTTAAAATGTGTTGTATTGATGCAGAATAACATCAGGCATACATGTGCTGCTTATTTGTAATATCAAATGTCTTATATTGACATAAGCCTTTAACTTAATCAGCTCTTTGTTATCAATATCTCTCAAATATTTATTTTTAATTAAGCAAATAACTTATTACTGATTCATTGACCTTAAATGGTAGATAACAGTCCTGTGCTTGATGGAATGTGATTTTTTTTTTTTTGTCAGACTGTATGTAATCTAAATAACGGCATCTCATACCTTAAAACCTTTCTTTTCTGAGGCTCTGAGGTTATTTCATTGAGTAACAGTAAATGCAATTGACATACTTTATGCCATTATTTGTGGTGATTTGCAGGACCTGCTTGGATCCTTCCTGTAAGCAATTCTCCTGTAAATATTAAGAAAAGAACTGTTTCAATCACCTTGTGAAGAAAGAGGACATGAATCTCTGTTCAAAGAATTACTTGTGTTGACACACACAGTGTTATGTGCTGTTACTGTTTTAAGGTAAAAGCTGTAACATTTCTGGGTGAATGTTTTCATTAAACAATGAGACTGCTTATCCACCTCTTGTTCTAGCATGGTCTAGAAGAGCATGGTGCTATTATGATTTCTAACAAAACAAAATAATTTTATTAACTTGAGATATTTTAGAAACAGCAGTGTTTTGCTTGGTCTGTTCCATCTCTAGAGTATAGTCTGGTTTTAGGGTGGCTCAAACTGTCCTATTCCCTCTCCTTTTCTTATAAAAGAGACAAGGTTCTTATTTAAACTTATCCTTTCAACAAGCTGGAAATTCTTTGTCAAGATGAAATATTAAGCCAGTTGAATATTTACTACTGCTGCAGACCAGAGCAGGAGAAAAAAAAAGTATCTCATGATGGGGTTTTTTTGTTTCTTTCTTTTATTTCTTACTGGCTGTGGTTGAAAAGTGTCTTTTGTGCTATGTTGGATCTTGCAGGCAGTTGCTTGGACCTTTTATGAACACTGTCTTTCAAATCAGCTGACTCCTGTTACTTTTTGCCCTCTTTGTTTATGGCTGGGAAATTACTGATCATTCCGGTTTTGAAATCAACTTTACTATAAAAGATTCCAACTCAAAATGTAAAGGTCTTAAATCCAAGCACTTAATGAATTAACTGTTTTATTTTAGGTCAGCTTTTTGGTAGCTTTTTTTTCATAGCAGTTAGATAATATATAAAAACAATATAAAAAAAAAAGTTTTATTGTCAGAATTGTTGTATGTGTTACATGTTGGAAATCAAGTCTTATTCTAGCTCTTTACTAACATAAAGGTAGAGTTCTTACCTTCATAATACTCTTCTTTATTCATAGGTATTTGAGTGAAGAATTAAATCTCTGAATGCATTGGAATATTCTCATTCTTTAACTCATCCTAAATGCGCACTAATGATTATCTTCAATTTATAAAATGTGTGACCGAGTCCATCATCCTGTCATCATACAGTCTTTTCTTTTTTTTTTCCTCCTTCTCAGGTGTACACATTTTTTCAGAGCACAGGATGCCTTGACACCCATTCATGATTGGCAATGTATTTGTAGTTAACATTTCAAAGGGTAGCCCTTCCTCTGTGGGTGTTCTGATAAATGCTCTAGCTGGAGCCAGGTCTTCTAGCTTTTTAATTAGCCTCCACATAGGGAGCCTTCCTGTGGAGGAAACGTGCATTTTCTTTAAAAAGAGCTTCCAAAATAGATTGCGAACATAAATTGTGAAGGAGAAAAAATAGCTTGAAATACAGGAGCAGTTGTGTTATTGATTCTGCTGTAGTAATTTATGTAAAGATCAGTTGTTAGTGTAAAGTGCAACTATGTAAAACGCGTACTTGCATTGAAAGCATAGTAAGTCTTGCTGTGGCTGCAAGAATCCCAGATGTGATCTTAATTCCACAGTGTCATCAGTCTGGAATTTACTGCTGGACTTGGAAGAGGGAGCTGAGACCTAGAGGCATGGCAGAAAAAAATGTTTTCATGAATGTCAGCTTTGAGTGTCTCATTTTTCAGCTTTAGTATGGTACGTGTCATCAGAAGTACTTCAAAAGTATTGAGCAGTTTTGTCTTCCACCAACTTTAGCTGGAGTCAAATGGTCAGCATTGAGGAAGACTTACATACAAAAAGTGTTGTGTCGCATACTCTGAATATATCAGTTTCTTCCAGAAGGTCATTCTTTATTTTTGTTTTAGTGTTATTTTTGTCATTTTATACCTGCTTCAGTCACTGGGTACGTACTTAAGTGAATTACAATCATTCATTCAAAATACGATAAATTTTTTTTAAGGGAGCTTTTATTCTGGGACTTGAAACTGAAAAGGCAATTTCTTTTGTGTAGCCCATGAAATGGAGTATGCAACCCCTGACTTAACAGTAGGATGCTGAAAAAATTCATGTAGATTTCAGAATAGCAGACTTCTTAAAATATTGACAGGAACACTTATTTGCTTGGATTTTTTTAATTTTTCCCTTCTGATCATGAATGTCTATTGGTATTCCTATTGGAGAACATAAGGCTGAGAGGTTAAAAGCTAACAGAATCAGCTGAACTGTGTTGTATAATGAAAATCATTAGGAAGACTCAACTACAAGAACCAGTAGGGTTTGATACTGACTATAGTTAAACTGCCAGGTATACGTGCAAAGGTTAGGCATTTCCAGCATGAAGGGTATCTGTTCCAACCTTTGGTGTAGATGCATTATATCAATATGCATTATGGTGACTGATTACATGACTGTCTTTGCTTCCTTTCTACGTTCCTTATAGGCCCACGCCTGCCTTACAGTATATACAGTATAGAATAAATAATAGCAAGTGCTGGCTGCATATCATCTTCATTTTTTTAATGTGGAATAATTCTTGCATCGTATACCGAAGTCTTCAGTGTCTCGTGTGGATGTTTCTAGTGTGTGTACCATAGACATGTTTCTTGTTGCACAGATGGAAAATCTAGGTAGAAGTAGAACACGATCAAATATACATGGTCTAGTTCTAAAATTGTTTTAGAGAGCTGGTACAAAAAGCTACTATCTTTTAGTGTCCAAATTACTATGTTAATTTTTACTAGAATTTCTGGAAACTGCTTCTCAAACTAAATACTCTTGAGAGCAGGGAAACTTAATGATATTGCTGCAGCTCTACACAGAACTCTTCTGATGGCCATGCATCCAGGGTGTGAAAACTCAGCTGGGAAGAAACTGAACCTTCTGGTAACATTTTTATGTCCCAATGACATCTTAATGATCTGGGCCTCTCAGATGCTGGTCAGACAAGTGCCCTATCATGACCGCATGAGGAAGTCTTCAAATCTTAGTGGTATACTGTTCCTGGGGTTCCTGTCTGTGATCTCCTGTTTCTAGGCCAGTGAAGAATGATGACTGGTAGCAGCTGTTGATACCCTTTTGCCTTCTTTCAGATAAGTATGAGGCGCAATATACTGGAGGGTGTTTTGGCAGCAACGTGCCACGTTGGGAAAACCGCCTCCTGTTGCAAAGGTTATCAGACTGCATTGCTACTGCTGATTTTGGTAACTGAAAAGAATCCATCTGATCAGCTTTGGGAGCAAGAGGGTAAGGAAAGAATAATGGGAGTCTCTTACTGCACCAAGCAGAAGTCTTTAAGCCTAGACAGATGGAAAGTTGTATTCCTGTGAGGGAAAACATTGTCCCTGTCCCTCGCTGCTAATGCATGACAAGAATGCCTGGGGAAAAAAAAATATGAAGAAACAGGTTGTTCTTCCAGTCAGTAACCTGATTTACCCCAAGCTGAAGCATAGTAGTAGTTAATGAATTGGGTGTTACCAGGATTTTCTTGTATGGTCAAGTGCCTTTGTAATGCTTACTGCTTTGGTTTACCACCTCAGGTGATAAAACTGTTTATGTAATGGTACAATTTTTAGTATAGAGCTTCTGTATAATTATTAGGTCTGCTGTTTCTCCTTTAAAATGTGCATGACTGAAAATCACACTTCATGAAAATTCTGTGAGGTGTATGAAATTATTGAACATGTTATCGGTTGGCTTGATAACAATGGAGATTGGAAGTCCTGCATGCTTTAATTGGAACAAACTGGGATCCAAATCCTATCCAAAACGTGATGCAATTTTATTATTTTAGATCCACATCTATTCTGTTGTTCAGGTCTTCTCTTGTATCTGTGGTATGTGCCTGAACTATAGATCCTGTGGGATCTTATCTAAGCTGAGGTCAGTGTTGGGTAAACCATGCCAGTAATCCAGAAATAACTGAGTTGCAGAGCTGGTTTCTGACTATTGTAACTTCTGGCTATTGCCCATTGCTCTAAAATAGCCAGAGGATTTATGAAGAAAGTTCAATGACTTGTCCAAAAATATGGAATAAATTTAGGCAGAATTTGAATGATTCTGATGTGTAGTCAAAATAAGCTGTGACTTAACTGCAACTAGAGTGGAAGATCTGCATCAGTATACCTAAGGCGCCACATGTTTTCTGTGGTAGCACTCAAAGCTTTATCCTGTGTCCCCAGTTACCTGCTAGCTCAGGTGTAAAGAATGGTGCCACTGGATATGAAGGCATTTATGTGTGACCTTGCTCTGCAATTAAATGTGCAGTGAAGCAAACATCTCTGTGGTAAAGAAAGCCTATAGTTCTTCTTCCTTAAAGAAAACTTTAAGAGCCTGCTTGCTGTGCCAAATGTATTCAACGAGTTTACAGGTACCACTGCTGTTTGGTATATCACCTTAATTTGCTCTTTACTCACCACTTGCTTTGCAGTGAATGAAGCTGGACTCTGTGGCTAAGCTGCCATGGCTTGTCCCGCAGCATAATTAAAACTGTAAATGCTGTCTTTGCAATTTTGTGAATTGGATATAAGCTTGAAAAGAAAACTTTATTTTTGTGTTAATTTTGTTTTAAAGGTATTTGTCAAAGTTTATTACAGCTTGTGATTTACTTTTCTTCTGTTTCCCAAACCACCTTCCTGCCCCTCAAGCTTACACCACATTTGGGTTGAAATGCATACCCTTCTGCATTGATTGTGAAATTATATTAGATGCTTGGGTAGCAGATAACAGCCATGCAATTCTATTACTTCCTTTCTGTCTCACAGTTTCCCAACTCGTCCATTTTTTAGCAACTCATATGCAGAATCTGCTCTAGTTAAAGATCGATATGAAAGTCATGGAGAGCTTTAAAACCAGTTCATGTATCCTTTGCATTTTCTACAACTGCTGTTCCTGAAGCCATATGGGAAGGAAGGAAGGTTGGTGACTGTCTGTGACTTACTAAATCATTTCCACCTTCTGGTAGTAATGATTTAAATTCAAATGGTGACAGTATCTAAAGTTATTCAGGTCTATAACTGCCTTACCCTGTCTTTAGTAAAGTAGTAAGTCTGACCAACTTTGTTGTCTTAGACAAGATTGGTATTAATTCAAAGTGCATCTGATTCCTCTTTTGTGAACTGTGCATCTTCATTCCTTGAGCCTTCCTCCAACTTTTGGGTTGCTGTATGCATCAGACATATAAGTTAGACCACCTTTACTCATCTAGAAAATTGTTGATCAAGCAAACAAACCCTTCTGTTGGCTAGAGTCTGAGCTTCCCTTCTGATACCTTGATCTCAACCTTATACCGCTACAAGCCATGGAATTCACTGAAGGAATTAATCATGCTTTAGAGATGGAGAGATTCCCATCTGTTGAACTTTATTTTGCAATAAATCTCTTGGCCAAGATGTGGTAGATGCAATGCTAAAATCACATCTATTCTTTTCGTTGTGGTATAACCCCAGCCAGCAACTAGGACTATGCAGCAACTTGCTCACTCTACCCCTGTCCCCAGTAGGGTAGAGAGAAGAGGGAGAAAAGGAGGCAAAAAACTGTTCATGGTTTGAGACAAAGACAGTTTAATAGAACAGTAAAGGAAGAGGAAAATTATAATAACAATAATGGTAAAACAATATACAGAACAGTGATACAACACAAATTGTTCTCACAATGATGGGTTGTCCAGCGCAGCCTAAGCAGTGATCGCAGATTCCTGTCTATTTATGTACTGAGCATGACAGAATACTCCTTTGGCCAGCTTGTCCTGTCTGTGCTCCTTATCAGCTTCTATGGGAAGCTGGAAAAATCCTTGACTGAAGTAAACATTACTTAGCAACAACTAAAACAATATGTGTTATCACATTCTTCTTATATTAAATCCAAACCACAGCAGCTACTAGAAGGAAAATTAACTCTATCCCAGCTGAAAACCAGGACACTTTTCAAGACACATGACTTCATACTCATGATGTTCCATGTCTGTCGTTGCCCTGGCAGAAAAGGAGGAAGAACAGAAGTTTGGTGCTTTTTGGTCTGACTGCAGTGTGCATTCAGTGGATATTCTCCCATTAATTTCTCATCAAGCCATGAAACAATCCTGTCAGTGTTCAATGGGTGCACCCTCTTCTGGGTGTGGAGCTCACCTAAGCAATTTTGTTATGCAGAGATTATAATCTTAGGAAGAACTGAAGCTTCACACCAGCTTCCTTAGCCATTCAAAGGCTACGCAAAACATTGTGACCTGCCATTGGAGATCTGTTTGTCAAAGTGATGATGGACATCTCAACCGTGATATGTGACAACCACAAGACAGCAGGTGCAAACTCAAATCTCCTTTGCCAGGGAACGATTCTCCTTTGTGATTGGTTTCCAGAAAACTCAGCAGTTTGTTCTGCTCTGGGGTCTTGAAATTTTAGTGGAAGAACTGAGCAGAGCTTTGTGTCCCAACTTCCGATGGGCTGATCTTCTGAATTAAGTACGTTTTAAGAAGTAGTAGAATTGTTCATTTTACAGTTATTTCCCCTGTCCAACTTCTTACCATCCCTGAAATCTCTTACTACTTACAAGTAGAAAGAGCAGCTAATTAGCAGAAAGGCAAGTTACTTAGTATGTGTAGATCAACTGGACATCTTCTGCCTCTAAACCTTCTGTCCACCGTCTCTTGTAATTCATATACTATGATCTCTCTTAGTCATTTTTGTTCCCTGTCTACACATTTGCTTTGCAATGCTACTGGATTTACTCTTCTGTATATACCTGTTTGCTGAGCTTGAGGAAGGCTCAAGTACAAGTGTTCTCATAGGCTCTTGTTCTTTGTTTTTGAGCAAAGTGATGCACACATTTACAGTAATGGTGTGTATATTAACTGCAGACATCAGTCATTTGAAAATCATTAGTAATGAGTAAGTAATAAACTCACAGGTCTTCAGTGAGATGAGGGTGTTCCTAACTTCATGAAATCTCCCAAAAGAGTTTTCTTTAAACATGATTTTAGCTTGTATTTTGAGACAGAACTAATTCAAACTAAACAAATGATGTCAAGCTTTAAGAGAAAAAGTAAAGCTGAGAAAGCTTTAAATTTTCCAATGCAGAACGGATTGTGTATTATACCTGATACTTGGATTAGGAAGGTTCAAATATGAATATTTAAGGGGATGTGATATCTCCCTAAAGATGTTGGGAAAGGAGCGATCCACCCTGGTGTTTTTATGGCTGAATTAATATTGTCTTTGCAAGTTGCTGGCTTCTCAGGGGATGATACATCCTTTAATACTACAGTTTTGTGTTTATCAATTTATCAGTGCTATAAATAATGTTCTTATGTAGGTTTAGTCTTCTACCAAAAACTGTTTAAAGCTATTCTTTTCTAGGGTAGGAAAATTGTAGTTGAGTAATTCAATAAAAGCCTATCTGTCCTGACAATCCATAAAATTAGCAGTCCATTGTTCTGATTTAAAAAAGTAAACTGTGATTTTCCTGTTAGATTTGAGAAACTGACAAATTAACCACTTGAGACTTTTTTTTTGGGGGGGGGGGGAATTAGTAAATAAATTTGTTTATCAAAACAGCAAGCATGACATTTTAATGGTATGGTGTTAATGAAGTGGTGCTACTGTCGCCAGTGATACTGGACTCTTTACCAAAATTTGCATGGTTGTGTTTCTTACGTAGACCACTGAGATGATTAGAAGGGGGCCTTCTTTTTCAGTAAAACTTGGATGCATAAATAGTGTGTAAATACAGCAGGAGGAGTGAGAGCTTTGTAGAATCTCAGCTGAAGACTCGGTTTAGGACATTTTAGCCAGTTTGGAGAGTTTTTCTGCTTGACTTGTCACTGGCTTCTCCCCATTTACACCCTTTTAAGCCTTTCAGAGGGGAATAGGAGCCATAGTCTTGAATGGGGTAAGAAATCCAGAAGTGGGACTGACTAGAGAAAGGTTTGCAATTGAATGTTATTCTTCCCAAGGGTTCTTCTTGATGAATTTATGTATTCGTTGCATTACATCTTTGATCCTCATGATGGCAGCAAATACTAAGAGAGAAGTAGCTGCTCTAGTGCATATGACCTGTATTTTAATTACAGTTGAAAAGAACATGCTCATATTTATATTTTTGTTTCCAATGGGGCAGCGCAAAAACATAAGGTCAACTTGAGCTGCAAAACTTTGTCATCTGTGACTTCAGTTTGTAGGAACTGCTGAGAGCCATTTAGTTGGGAAAAATATTTCCTCTTCTCCCCACCCCCATACCAGCAGGTAAAGGCAGCATGAATGAAGACCCTCAACTGTTGAGAAAACTTACATGGCAGGATTAGAGTTTCAGTTGTCCAGAAACTATTTTAGTTGTTGAATTGTGGGCATTTTTTGTTAACTGCAGCACAGATACCAGGACTCTGCTGCTCTAGGCACTGCACTACCATAGTCTTTCCTAAAGACAACAATCTGCATACAAAGTCAGGGTCTGTCTGATGGATGCCGGTTGGAAGCAGAGGTGGTATTGGCCTGAATGATTGATAGTGGCATAACTGTTGTCAAGTTTGTAGTGTTGGGCCTGGAATCCAGTGAAACCTGTCAACACAAGACAAGGAAAGAAATACCAAAGGGTAGTAATAAGGTATTGATAACCAAATAACTGAAAAGAGAAATGACTAAAATCACTAATACGTTATAAAGTTGGCTGCAGATTTAATACTGTGCCAGTTAGAGAAGGGACCTAGAACCACTTTGAAGTATCTGAAAGAGCCTTTTTGGAAGTAGCATCACTTGATCATAGGCAGTCAAATTTCTTTCCCAGTTGTTCATGTGAGTTATTTCATGGTAGTAGTATTGGTTTGTAAACCAGCACAGGGATGGATTCATTTCACGTCATCACCCTGACCTCAGAATCACACATCAGTTTCTTGGGATCTTCTTCCCTCCTGCCCAAAGTTGTCTGTTATTTGTTCTGTCTTCTGTGTTTCATTGACATACTGTGAAGATCTCATCATATATCAAACTATTAAAACTGAAGCCAATACTGTTCAAGTTCATAAAATACCAAGAAGAGGGAAATAATATAGGAAAGCAAAGAGCAGCTCATACGGAAAACAGGTAAATACAATCTCTGCATAGGTTTTGCAGGACTGCTTCTGGTATCTGAGTTTAACTTGTTTAAAACTAGTTCAGGTGCCCTCACTTAGGTAAGGATGAGAATGCAGTCAGTCTCTGCACTGTGTTCCAGTTAGAAGACTCAAGGGCTGGAAAATGGGTAAGAAATATTTATATGAGGCTATTTCCTGTATCTCAAAAGTGGGCTAAAAGGCCTATTTAATGGCTCTACCTTCCTGAGCTATTTAGGATAGAATGCATTTAAGAAGTAATAAAAATTGAAGGGGTAAACCATTGTGCCTTTAGACATCTGGTCTTTTGCCTTTGAGTCTTTATTGTAGTTGTTTGAAGTCGTTTTCAAATAAATTTGAGAGCTCAAGATAGAAAACTCTGCCAAACTAGTTATAGGACCAGGATAAATTGTTACTGTATGAGAAACAAGAGGAGGATTTTTCACTTCCCATTCTGTAAATAGCATTAAAATACTACATAGGAATAAATATAGGAAATAAAAATAGTAATAAAACAATAGGAAAAAGAACTATATGTTCTCCTTATTCGTATTGGTCTTATAAAGAGCATGTATCAAGCCCAACCTAACTAAAACAAAGAACGTTCTTTCTAACACGAGCTAACTCGTATATGAGCTTAAGCTGATGCATCCTGAAGAGTACATCCTGATGTGTGCGGCTTTTCTCTATAGTCATCTAAGTTTAAGATCTAAACCAGCAATTTGCCGGAAAATCATGGTGCTAGATCTTAAAACTGTAGTGTTATTCAACAGTTGGCAGATCTCCTTTTCTTTTTCATAATACTTATTTTGCTTTCTTGCCACTGTCTCATCCAAGGAAATTTTGAAGCTTGGTAAGCCTTGTTTTATGTTGTTAAATGTGGTAGATTTATGAACTTCCATTCCCCAAATCACTACTTGTATTATAAGTGTTAATGATGGGATTGCCCTTTCATATAAATATAAATATAGTACAGTCTGAAGACCTTCACTGCTGAAAAAGCGCTATTTGATGCGGTGTGGTTATGGAACAGAGTATGTTTAAAGTCTTCCTTCCTTCTTTGTGACTGAGATGGATATTCTTTTCCTTTGTTCATCCTGTTAATTACACAGCATAAAGCAAGCTTGTGGGAAGAGAACTTACATTAGACCAATCGGTACAGTTGGAAGTGGGCAAACTGTTGGGTACATAAGGTTTTGTGTATTTTATGGTCAGAGCATCACTTTCATTCTACAACCCAATGTATTGCAAAAGCCGAACCACTTTAACGGAATGCAAGAGCATAGCTGGTTTTTTTCTGTGTAATCAGGAAAGGCAGAATTGTTTGATTATTTGGGATTTTTTTTTCTCCTTTGTGTATGTTGGTTGTTCTGCTGAAAGTTTTGAAAAGATAGGGTTGTCCTACCTGCAGGGCAACCTAAATTTGCATTCAGGAACAGATCTGGTAATAGAAAATGCCCTGTGCAAGGACTATCTGACATGCAGTGTCCTAGATGGAAAATTCAGAGGGGAAATGGACAAGATGTAGGAATTCAGAAAAGTGGTTAGTTCTTGAATTTTGGGAGAATTGAATTCTCCGTGAAGCACCTTGGTACATACACTGTCATGTGTTACTTCTTGTGAAGAAGAGCTACTGCTTTGTAGCTGGGCCAGCACCCTACGCATTTATCATTTTATCAAATACAAGGGCTTTTAACGCATCATTGGTGTTGCACACAAAATGTGAAAGGTGCAGAAAATAAGATGTAATTGTTGCAGTTGCTTATAGGTGCTTGTTTCTGTATAGTCTTTGGAAACTATATGGTTTCTGCAGAGAATTGATGGGCAATAGCACTTCAGTCTTTTATATGAAATGACATACTTGTGTTGACTAGCTTACAACAAAATATGACTTTATTGCCCTTTGATAGTTTTCTATTTAAGGCTGTGCAACATACGCAACTGCTAGTTGATGGATGATACTAATTCATGGTGTTTGTAACACAGATCATGTAAGAAATAATTCCCAAGTTCAGTAGGTGTATACTACACGAAGAGTAACTGCTGCAGAAACAGACTGGTTGCTTCATCTGTTACATATTTTGCATTTAAAACTTTGTGGTTTTCAAACCACAGTGTTTCAGTGGTATTGGCAAGATTCAAAGACTAATATTGCGTATGGGTGGAGTCAAAAAGATTTCTGTACAAAATGTTGGCAACTGAGGCTGGCAAGATTTGCTTTCCAGACTTAGCAAGCAAATCTATATAAATTGGCGTACAATATTATGTCTTCCATCACTTACGCAGAATATGTTACCAGAGAGTTAAGGGCAAATCGTTGCTTCGTTACTATACAGTAAAATGAATATGGGCACTTCTTACTTTAAGGAATCTAGCTATGTCCAAAAATAAGTATTTAATCCTGATGTTAAGGATCCTTTTCTATACTGTGTTGCACTGAGAGGGAATGTGTTGAACTTATTTCTGCCGTTCAGTTACGGAGCTTTGTGGAATAAAGATCCTTCTAAACTACACGTTCACACAATGTGTCCTTCACTGAGTAGAAAATGCTTATATATAGCCATTTGACAGCATTTATAGTCTACCTAAAGTTTTGTATCACTTAGTCTTTTCCTTTGGAGGGAATGAGTTTATAAGTAAACAAAGGCTTTAGGTCTATTTTGAAATCTTTTTGCAAACACATGGACTTTTGTGTCTTTAAGATTCTTTGAAGCATAAGTCAGGACCTTAGTGCAAGAAATTAAAATATTTTTATTAGCTGGGAGTGGTCTCGATACAGAGCTGGAGTAGGTTTTTTTTGTCTATGATACTGATACATTCTGTTTGTATATGCAAAAATTATATATATATATGTGTAAGCACATGGGATATAGTAAATGAATTTCTGTTTAAAAATGTAACCAAATCCTCAAAAGGCCATCTATCTGCATCATTTATAAAGTACAAAAAAATACAGAGTAATATTAAGAAATCTGTTTTAGGTTATCTGTGTCACAGTCACTGAGCTCATGTCCTTTCCCCTTCCTTTTTGTTAATCATTCCCTCATGAGCTCCAGTCATCCATTTGGTTCCAGAAGGGATTGGTCATTTCTCCCTGAGTTTAATGCTGGATCTATAAACCATGATTCTTTTAACGTATCTGTCTCGCCTCTAGATTTTTTGAGACTTTGTTCTGTGTAGAAGGAAGAGGATCATTAACCCCTGACTGTAGAGTCTTTCTAAGGCACGGTGTTATCTGTTAAAAAAAATAATCTTGGAGAATGTCTTTTTAAAACTGTGAACATACCTAGAAGTCTGCTTGTATCTTTTCTGGATTGGTGAGGTCACAACAGCGTCCATTTACAGCCCTCTTTTCCTATGTCAGTCTGTTGGGTTGTTTTTTTAAAACAATCAACATGCATTGTCTTGTTTTCTTTTTTATTTTGCTTCAGTTTTCCCGCAGAGGATCTTCTCAGCTCCAGACTGTGCTCTCTAATTTTTTTGAGAAGAGTGCCTTTTGCAAATTCATGTTGTGCTTTGCTGGAGGTAGAGCAGGGGTTTAATGAACTCTGTGGCTTCCTGAGCACTCCTTCACCTGTGTTTGAATATTTGTATTTAGTAAGCCATTACTGGTCTTGTGAACAGACTACAGCATGAAAGCATAAGAGGCTGTTAGCTAGATGAGTAGAATCAGCTACACAGAATGATTTCAGTAATCCCTCTAAATTTACAGAAGCTTTACCTTTTAGGGGATTATATGCACTGTTCCTAAAAATGTTGTGTTTTGGTGTTTTTCAGTTATGACGGTACTACAGCAGTCAGTCTGGCTGTATTTCTCATTAATGTTGAGTCATATATTTTAATAATAGCTGTTTGTTTAGCATTTCCTAGGAATTTGCACTTTCTAAAGAAAGCGTGAGGTAGGTGAATTAATTTTTAATTTGATTGTGTGGCTATAAACCTCAGATAAATTTGTTAAATAAACTGTATGTGTTACGAAAGTGCTGTATTTTTATTATGTAATCATGAAGTTGCTATTAGTGCTTGCTATAAAAAGGTATTTTTAAAGAGTTGGTGTCTGTAGAATGTACATTCAAATAAATACATGAAAAGCATGGGAGGTGGGGTTTGGAAAAATGTGAAACTTGATGAAGTGGTACCATTTTAATTTTTCTAGGTAAATTTTTCACAAAATGCCTCCCTTTTTTCCTTTTTTTTTTTTTTTGACACCTCCACTCTCTTCCCAT
>JAOXJM010000012.1:103354907-103376310 GCA_026413425.1 Tringa solitaria | reverse complement strand
TTGAGCAAACATTCGAAGAAATGTTAGACTGAATAAATTAGTAATGTTTATGTATTATTCTATTTCTTTAAAGTGAGGGGTTTTCACACTTTTAGTTATTGTGAAATGAGTAAATGTGTAGTTCCTTAGTGGCTACCTAAACAATACTTCTTTGTGTATTGCTTTTAATGTAAATTTTTCTTTGTTTATAATGCACACTTGGAGCCTTGCCACTCCAGATTCAGGCTTTTGTGGTAGATCCTGTCACTTTTTAAGTGAGTCTGCACTAGCCACAGCACGGATGCCCACGGGACTCAGTTTTAGCTCACAGGCCACTGAGTGACACAGTGAGTGTGGCTTGAGGAGTGCAGTGCTACGTGTTTATGGCATAGTACCAATAGCTGTGCACAAATGAGAAATTCTTAATTTAACAGTTCCTCTAATTTTGGTGTGTATAAAGGTTAAAATAACATGCACATCAGGATTATTATTAATCCAGAGACTGTAAACGTGGTCTCTTAGTAACCTGCCGGTAGCAGGGAAGAAGCTCGGAGTAGAGACACTTCAAAAATACGCTGGTTGCCCGAGTTGAACTCCTGTTGACATTTAAATAGGGTGTCATGTTCCACAACAGATGAGAAACAATGCTTGGCAAGAAGACCATTTCAAGAAGTGTACAGGAAAATGGGTCTACTTTCTCTTTTCCCAGTGGTGGAAGAGCTATTTTGGTGCTGGAAACTGTTCCTGTGTGAAGCGTATGGGAAAGAAATAACAAACATACGCTGAACCCGGAGAAGGTAAAAAAAATATTTCAAGAGGCTAGCACAGAAGAACCTTAGGACCGTGCTTTTACCTGGCAAAACTAAAAGCTGACAGTGAGTCAAGAAGCAGCTTTGGAGGAGAGCAGTAGCTAAAATCTTAAGAAGACTTGAGGAAAGAACTCACTTGGAGGAAGTAGGAACGTTAAAAGTAGTAGCTGGACTCACTGTTGCTTCTGCATGAGTGCTGGTGTGATTCCACGGCTTAATCACTGGCAATGGTAGAAATAGCAGGGGTTAATCATTAACTGGTTTGCTATTTGCCTGGCTTTAGCACACTGCTGCCGGAGCAATGAAGTATATTATGAATAGTTTAAGAAGGCAAATATTTGTAATATCTTTACTGCTAGCCCAACTATATATATAGCTATTCTATTACCTGCATGTGAGACATGACACTTTATATAATTAGCCTATCACTTTAAGTAATAGCTTGAGATGCAAACTGCTTCTTTATTTAGATTACCTTAGATAGTCAGTCAAGAGAGTAACTTAATTTTCAAAACATACTATTTTCTCCTTATTTTCTAAATATATAAGTAGTAAAAGTAAAATCTTAGGCACATTGTGGTCAGTAAAAGCTTTTCTTTGACTTGAGGTATACTTCATAGTTATTTAAGCATAAGAGAAATCTAAGCAAGCTAAGGGAAGGGTTGACTGGAGAGCTCATTTTCTAACTTTTCTTGACAAGAATACTTGCTCTGCTTGTTCTTCCAAACTCTTCCCGCGATGTATGAGAGCAGAATTGTCAGAGTCAGAAAAAGCTTACTGAGAGTTATGAGAGATAAGAGTAAGAATTCAGTCTTCAATGACATAAGAATTTTTTTTACTGGTAAGACATATCATGTAGTAACTCATTCCTTTATCTTTTAAATGTATGCAACTTCATGCCGAGAAGGGTGGGAAACTGATGTTCGGATGGTTAGTCCATACCATGGTAGGGCATCTCTTGGAACAACAACGGTATGTACCAGCTAAGGGTGATTTCTTTCAGGAGGAATCAATCTGAACTTGTCACAGAAATTGGAGTATTCTAGCTGTCTGAGTTCTACTTAATAATCATACTCATCTATTCTTAACAAGACTTAATAAACTTTACCATGAACAGATAGAACAGAAATCAGCGGGGCATCCAAGAGCAGAGCTGTAGGTGAGTCAATACATACACTCTCAAAATTTCCAGGTTGTGAAAATATACCTTCTAGGCCTGTGGTAAGAGAGACCTTTTTCACACTAATGCTTTTAAAAGCTGCCTGATCTGAGGTTATTTCCACTATCAGTGAGTATCTTTTTTTATAGAAATCTAGCTTCAGGCTGCATTTTCTGCACATCCTCTCTATATATCGAGTGTTACTTAGTGTTGACAAGCATATTGATTTAATTTTCAATTCTTATCTTTCATTTTCATAGCAGTTTCTAACCTCAAAAGAAAAACTCCTTTTGAAAATGTATTTTTCATATTTTCTCAGCCCTGAATAAGGGGTAATGTTAGGATAAAAAGGAGGAGATTATGCAAAACAAGTTCAGCAACTTGCAATCAAAGTGTTGTGAGGGTTTGCTTGGTTTGTTTTGAAAGCCAGTCCAATCAAATTAAAAGCAGACAAAACTAAATTTGGTTCAAAGTTGGCTCACCTCAGATTTCAGCAGGAGCTGTGAAAGCCAAGTTTAAATTGGGACAGGAAGGGAGGGAATGTGGTCAATAGCCTTAAAGTTGAGCATTTTAAATAGGAAATCTGTTTATGCCTCCAATAGCACTTGCTGTTCTGATTTGTTTAGAAAAGCTGAAACAATTCAGAACAGTGGAGTTGCTTGAGGCTTTTCTGGCTTGGATTGAGCTAAACTTTGTCAGAAATTTAAGCTCATCTCCAAGCTTTGATGCATCCAATTAAGTGGTGTAGGTGAATCCAATCTTGACTTTAAGCACCATCTTGCCATTACTTCACATTTTCCTTGTTTTCCCATATTGAGCAAAGCATTAATATTTCCTAGTCTTAAGAATACATTGTATAACTTATTCCATTTGCTTTTCTAAGAGAAGTTCTGATTTTATCACAAATATTAAAACACTGTTTCAAGGCAAAATTAATGAGTGTAATAGGGGATCACAAAAAGAAAGAGTCACGAGAGGTTTTTTGGAGGGAAATACATTGATATGCTGAAACCTGGCAGGGTTAGTTTGGCTTATTTTTGATAGGAAAAATAGAAGAGTGAGTGCTTTTGCAGAGAGATGAAAACTCTAAGGAGAATATCATTTGCTAGATGAAGATTTTTTGTTGGTGATGAGCAGCCTCTGCTTCCCAAAATCTGTATGGAATTTTCTATAGGCAGGGTCATTTCATTATTTATGATATTTCTTTTCACTCTTTAGCTTTATCTGCTTTTCCTTCCCTCATTCTTAGTTCTCTCCCCTCTCCCAACCCCCGACTCCAAAGGGCCAAGGTTTTCAACAGGACAGTTGTCCCAGCACTCTCCTGAAGCACTGAATCACTAGTGACTTAAAGCATTATCTTAGCTGATTCACTAATGGTCCTAGCTGGATAGTTCAATGATTTATATAATACATTGTATTTATATGTGTGCAATTTATATAATTTGTGCAATACATTATATTTATGTAATTCATGCAAATAGCTGGGACAGGAATTCTATTCAAATTACTGCATTAGAAATTCAGGGGCTGCTGTTGTGGAAGAAAACAACCACATCCTTTTCTCAAATAGCTAAATTCTAAATCTGCAACAAACAAATTTGGCAGAAAGAATACATGCATATGCAATTGGAATTGATACGGCCCGTAATTTAGATCATACCAAACTGTCATTCATACAGTTACTACGTGTTACAGTTCCTACATGTGATGCTGCTACGTGTGAATTCAAATCATATCTTGCATCTTTGAGGTCAGTTGGCAAATTACTGGTTTAGATACCTTTAACATAATTGTAGACAAATCTCAAGACTTGGCACCTCTTTCAAATCTGGCAGCAGTAACGAGAAGATGTGTTACGTGTTAGGAGCATAGCCCAGAATTTGCAGTCCAGATGTGGCACATTCAGAGGGTTCATGATGATAGTTCATGATCTTCCAGAGTGGTGAGTTTTACAAAATCTAGTGAGAAACGTGTGACATACAAACAGATTGCCATCTTTGCTCTGTCCTTAATTGGTGCTAGCAACAGTCTGGACATCTTTTTGGGAACACTGCAGCCGCCCTCCAGCTCTACTGAATGGTGCAGGGAACAACTGGACTAAGTTGGCAGAGCTGGAACTGTAATGTGATGCAGAAAAGATCATGCACATGTTATGAAAAAGATATGATTTCATAAATCCCTGTCAGCAGTGAAGGGGAGGTGATCGTGGTTTGTAGGCTTAATGAGACGTTAGTGAAAAGTGTATTGTTAGTGGCATAAGAGTGAAGAAACTGTGAAATTTGGCTGGTATTTCATTCTACAGGGAAGAACATGGTACAGCATTTAAATTTGCAGTCCCTGAGTACCAGGACTCTAACGCCAGGATTTTCTTTAGGTCTGTCCTCGATCACAAAACACACATTGGTCAGGGAAAACGTTAAAACTACATAAAGTGTCACAGCTTTTCTAAAGAATAGCTAAATCCTTTATGCTCCCTCTCCTCACCACAGTCACCAGCTCTGCTTCCTTTCCTGGTTTTACCAGTAACAAAGAGCATGACACTTGCGTTTTGAGAGCAGGGAGATGGTCTTAAAGAAACATAAAGGAAAGGGTTACTCCAATTCTGCATTCAAAGGAAGGGAATGTGGAGCTGACAAGCATTCCTCCCACTAATTTCCCTCTTCTGTCAAATACCTGTATTATTTTCTTTGTCATCTGGATTCTCTGTACCTGGATCAGGATCTTCTTCTCTCTTCTCCTTTCCTCCCCCCTAGCTGTGCTAAATTTTACTGCTGCTGAGCATCGCCCTTTTATTCCCATCATCTTTCACTATAGCTTCAATCCCATTTTCTTATTAGCTCTTTTCTTAATTCTGTAATTTTCTCAGCCCTGCAAGCATGTGTTCATATATGCAGTTTGTTTTCTTTTCAAAAGTAGTTTGATTCTCCAGAATTTTTTTATACTCTGCTAACATATCTTCAAAATAAGTCTACAAATGCCACTTGTAGCGTTTTTCTTACTGTTTTTCAAATTTTTGCCAGTTATTTCGCACAAACTAATAATGATTGAGCACAATTCAAATTCAGTGCTTAGCCCATCTCTTCCATCCACTCTGCTTAAGCAAAAACTGATAAGCTAGAAATTCATTTGGATATATAGTTTTTGCAGATGCATGTCTCATGAGTATAAAGCTGGTACCTGGGCTAACATTTGGACTCTAAATCTTGTTTTCTTTTAGCTTTTTTGACTCTGCAGTGAGTGCCATAGTCTAAATGCAGGGGAGAGTGTTGAGACAGAGAACATTTTCACAGTCTGATCCATGCTTTGATCTGTCACCTTCATCCTGCAGAAAAAAGAATAGTGACATTTAGAAGAGTTTAATTTGGGAGGGGAAAGAAAAAGTTAGCTGTATCTTAGAATTACATATGCATTTAATTACAGATGCTCGAGTTAGGAACATTAATGTTACCAGTTTCCTCTCCCTCCCCCCGCCCCAGTCCCCAGTGAATGTGCCAAACATCAGGGCAATCCAAAAAAATATGTATTTTGTTTTCTGATTGAAACTACTCTTTTACATAGAGGGTGTTATCTGTTTACATATCACAGCAGAAATTTGACTTTGTGGAGATACTGAGGCTGCAGTTTTTCACTTTCTGGGGTTGGCAGCTGCTAAGTGTATAAAAACATTCCAAGTTCTGACCAAGAACAATCTCTGAAGTTTCACTTTGTGTAATAGTTGATGATTTTGATGATTAGTGATGATTTTGTTCTTTCTGGTCAAGCAATTCACGTCAAACCTTACATCTCATAAAAATCCATTGTAAACAGAGAGGCCCCAGAATGGCTTGACTGGGTGAGCTGGTCTGCTCCTCTGGAAGAGGTAAGCACTCATCTTGGCAGCACGGTTTCTGCAAAGGGAAATAGCGTCTCACTCATCTCCTAGAATTCTTTGAAAGTGGAGAGTAGTGGAGCAAAGACAATTAACAGCCAATTTCTTCTCATTTAAAAGGCCTTTTGCGAGTTTTATTGGAGGGGTCAACTAAGGAACTGAAACGGTCACAGGGAGAGTGGCGGAGTATTCTCGTGATACTAATGTTTTGTCTGTATCTCAGTTTTAACAATGGATTTATGAGAAAGTTTTAAGTCTTTATATATCTGTCAGTAGGCAAAGGAGATATTTTGGCTACTCAAATCGAGAAAAGGCAGAGGAGCTTGGAAAGGGACCAAGCTCGGGGAACAAGCTGGAAGATTTCTGCATTTGTGTCATCAGAGAGCCTATAATTTTGGCACAGTTACAGAAAATGGATTTCTTTTTTACTTTTCAGGCATGTAGTTGTATACTTGCATTTAAAAGGAAAAAAAGTAAGGACCAGTTTGGTTTTTTTTTTTAAATTTCCAAAAGCAGTTAAAATACCTGTAATCACATTTTAAGCTTTCCTCACAAGAACTCCATTTGCTTTTTACAGTTGTTCATGGGTTTGCTTTGAGCAGATCTCAGGCTTGTCTATGCTGATCTTAATTTGAACAGTTTTAATTTTGGTATGTGTGGCAAATTTCAGCTGCTCTCTCACAATAGTCTTCATGCTGCTACTGCTCCCTGTTCAGCATCTCACTTGTGCTTCTTCCCCAATTAATGCAGTTCTGAGTTCTGGCCAGATGCATATTCCAGTAAGTCTCTGTTCGTCTTCTTGCATTGCATTAAACCTCCCTCCATCTCACTCTCACCTCAGTCTCAGTTATCTACCTCTTTTATCTACTAAAGTTTTTTTGGAATTAAGATTTTCATTGAAATACTTAAATAGTTTTGTTAACAGTTGCCTTCATGCCTGTGCTCTTGAGTAATACGCGAGCTAGAATCAGTAAATATATTAGAGATGTCTCTTAAAATGCCGGTAGCTTAGAATTCAGTACATACACATTGATAGGTTTAGAGAGAAAATTTGGAGACTTCCTTCCATGTCAGTGCTAGAGATTCTAGAGGTGGCATTTGTATTTTGGGAGAGGGGTTCAAAGGAATGTGGAAATTAAATATTAATGAAATCAGGAGGTATCTAGGAAAAAATTCTGCCACTTCCAACCTCAGTGGTTGTCAGGTAATCTTCAGAATTAAGACAAAATTTGGTGGCTGATGAATGATTTAATTTTTTAAAAATTATGAAAGCTTGATTGATTGTAATGTTCATTGTCTCCTTATGACCTAATTTACCTTCCCTCTTTTCTAATTCAGATCTTAAAATTTACTAAGTACTGAAAATACAGATTCAAAATAAATTTGTAGGTGGCTAGTTACGTGTTAAAAAGAGAATGAAAAGGGAGATGCACTCCATATCTGTGTACTAATGAGTAGGTGATTATATTACCGTGTCTTCCTCAGGTCTGCATGAGTTTCTTCATATGCTGCCTTAGGTCAGCTCTGGCCCATCAGTTCTTTCCCCTTCTGCAATCTCATGCTTTTTGAGGCCCTGTTGCTTGGGAGGAAGTCACCTAGAGCAGCAGATCCCAAGGTGTTTTGTAGCTGAATAGTGCTTGAAAAAATTACCATGTTTGTTCATTTGGAGCATTTAGGCTTTTTTAATCACAGAAGACCTACTTTGCAGAATGAAAGAAGAGCTGACTAAATTAAAAATAAATAAGTGAACCATATTTATCGTCTTAAAGTGAAGTCTGTACCTACCTCTCATCCCCCAATTTGCCAAATCACTGGCATCATTGGAGACTAAAGTGCTACGGAAGATAAAGTGTGAATCCTAAGATGTGCAGCATGTTGGTAGGAACATTTTGATGACAGATATACTGGGCAGGATCTGAGAGGTGGATGGGTTGATGTGGGGGTCGGAGGACTTCTGTGCAAAGCCGTATAAACTGGTAATGGACATACGGAAGCCAGGGGGTGGGGTGGATGGGAAGTACCCTCCTAAGGGTGTCTAAGGGTATATGTATGTATGTGGCTGCAATGGTGACTCATTAAGGATAATGGGGACACTTAGCAGTTTAGTTGTGCTATAATGCATGTATGGTTAGGTAGTGAGCTACTGTTCCCTAAGTTCAGACACACTGAGATTTAGTGAGTGAGGTCTGTATTTGTGGAAGTCATTGTCTTAAGGTTAAATACCTCAGCTTATTCACACCAGAACTTCAGCTGCCATCACTGTTTTGTCTAGATGACCATACTGAACTAGGACTAACTGAAAGTTCAGGATCAAGTCCTCCAAAGTCTTGTAGTTTTTGAAACAGACTGTTGAGTTCTTTCTCAGAGTGTGATCTCCTCCTGCACCATGAAAGCCTGCTTGGTTGAAAATAGTTTGAATGTGTAAATATAGCTCCAAGATGTTCAGTTAATCCTCACACTGTACAGCGTTGCATTCTTCAACCTTATAGCACATTTTGCATCCACCTTGCACTAAACCTGGTGGCTAAATCCCCCAAACTCATTGTTTATAGTTTTTCCCTTTCACTTGGGCAGAGAGCTTGGGGAGCAACTGTTGTGGAAACCAATCTTTTTTTTTTGCACTTGAGAATCCACAATAGACATCACTAATTGCTTATCGGTACCTTAGAGCAATGATTTGCTGCTCTCCGGTTCTTTGCATGGTATTCAGCTTTCCTATTATAACTGAAGAAGTTGCTTCTAAACAGGGAAAAATTAAACAAGGAAACAAAAAAAAAATTGCGTGCAGCTTGAGTTCCCATTTTTTTTACATGATCTACAGTTTGAAGCCCCTTCCATGTGTTTTGCAGAAACCCCACTGCTCTGAATGGTGATGCCCATCTTCCAGATGGAGCAGGCCGCATATCCTCAAGTGCCTGTGGAAGAGTCTCACACGTTTTAATCCCTCCCCATCAAATGCCCAGGCACGTGTCTTCTGTGGCCAAAATGCAGGCTCCTGCATGCCATGCTGGATATGCTTTTGGTCCTGTGAAGGAAACATACGTAACAGCTTGCTGTCCTGTGACCAGAGCGTTCCAAACATATGGTAGGAACATCTGGTTTTGGACCCATAATGCATGTGGCAGCAGAGGCACCATGGAGGAAGAAGGGAGGGGATTGCATGGAGGGAACACTGGAACAGGTCCTCCCTGGTCCACTCCTTCCTCCCACGGAGGGGAAGAGAGGGTAAAGGAGCGCTTCCAGGGTGATGCTTTCTGATGTCTTGAACGTGGCTTTTACAGGAGACACCCCTTTGCTGTGCTTTGCCTGTGATTCGGCAACCATGCTCGTATTAATGAGTATGGCTTCACTGAAGCCTTTATTTTTAAGGCAGCTTTAGAGGTGCCTGATGTTATCCTAGTCTGAAGGCCCCTGTTAGTTTTTATCAGAATTAACTGCTTTTAAAGATTAATAAATGCTGTTTTATTGATCTGTAGCATAATTGTTGATGACATTTTGGCACTTACTTATTTGGGGGTTTTTGTTGTCTTCTTGCTGCTGTTCTGGGGCTTGAAACTGTAAAGAATGACACAGCTAGTGATCCGCAATAAAATTCAGGTCTTTCTTTCCTTCTTTAGAGAAATGAATTATAAATGTCCTTGTTGCCAAGCACTTGATAACTATATAAGTGGGAGAACCTCTCAGTGATATACCTTAATAGCAGAATTAATGATGTTTGAACCTAAGTCTGTTTGTTGAGACTTCATTAGCTTTTCAGCTGAGAAAGCGAGTGGTGGAAAATGCACTCCTAACACAGGAGTTGTGCACTGGGGCACACGGGGAGGCAAGCAGCCGGCGGAGCCCCTCGTAGCACTTTTCTCACTATTAAACTGCTGTTGTTTCTTTCGTGAGTTGCATATATTGTGGGTTCCTTTCACCTTTTAGTTTATGTCTGGGCTGGATATATTTGTTGTTTTGAAGTCTTCATATGTGTGTTTATGTCCCCGAAAAGTGTTTGTGTGTGTGTCTATATATGTACACCACTTTTTTTCAGGTTTCTGTAATGTGTTTTCATGACTGAAGATCAAACACATGAGCTATTTTTATGCAGTGATGAGTCCTTAGACAATCCTGTTCAGGCTTTGGTTTTGTTTTGATTTTGATTTCAAACTCTCTTCTTCCAAAACACTGAAATGTGACTGACGTGGAAGCGTGCTAACCATTTCACTGTGTTGATGAAGGGTAATCCCTGTATTAAATGTCCCAATCTCCTGCAGAGCAGTTTTTCAGTTTCTCAGGAGAAGAGGATCTTATTATAATTACAAGGATGGAATCCAGTACTATGTATTACAGTACTGGATGTTATTTGCAGAAGAGCCCCCTTTTAATGAGAGTAAATTTCTAGTGCTAAGAGCCAAAAATCATGTTTTACTATTTATTTTATACTATTTGGCATGTCCTCAGACAATTTGTTTGTTGTGCTGGATCATCACGGGGTCTGTTAGATCATCTAATTGAAAAAAAAGTGAGTTTGTTGTCCTGGAACATCTCCAGAAGTTGTTTGTTCCACAGCCAAGTCCCTCCTATGCTCTAACTCTGAGGTCATCTCCATAAGTCACGTTTTATTATGTGTAATTTATTTCCCTGTTACACAGTAGGAACCTAAACATTTTTAATTAAATATATGGCAGAAAGTATATTTTAAAAGTAATAATGTAAATATGTCACCTGGCCTTCAGCCTTAGGTTGAAGGTTACTCATTATGTAGACCAACAGAAATGCACTGATTATTATTGCTTATGATAACTATGTCTACTTCTAAGAAATAGATAAGGTACTGAATGATAGATAAGTGTGGTTTTTTTAAAATCGATATGTATTTCTGTGGGGAAAAAAAAATAGCACGCTTTGCTTTTCATGTTTTCACACCTAATTTCTCAGGAACAGTAGTTGTTGAGGAGATACCTGACAACATGCCCTGTCTAGTAACTTCAGTCTTGCCCAGTATACTTTTGCTTCTGTTCATAATGTCCCAAGTTCTTTCTACAGCAGCTTTAATCAAGGGGTTTTTTTGGGAAAAGTATATTTGAGGGTAGCATATATCTGTTTTTCTTTTATTCAAGAGCATTCAAAATATAACCTGCTTCTTAAAAGGGGCGCTGAGAAATGGAGTTGTTCTTTAGGATTTTATATACTGATCTATGAACATATTTTTTTCAGGAAACAGAAGTCTTATTGCCTCTTTTGACTGAGAGAGATTTTTATGCCCCTTAAATCAGGAAGGAGAGTTTCAAAGGGCTAGTTCCTATCTTTAGGTAATTACATATTCAGTGCAATCTTCTGAAACATGTATCATCTGTGTCAAAAAGGAAACCAGACTGCTGCTGACAGCTCTTATCTCATGAGCATGAAAATTGGGAGGGAGGGGGGTTTTAAAGTTTATATTGTTCTTTTTTGATGCTTATGAGTTCTCATACAACTGTGTGAAATCATCTATATGATTTCTTGCAAAACTACTGCTGCTGGCATTGATTGCCACAGTGGATGGCAGGTATTAAAGAGGCCCCAAGTAAGAAAGTAGGAAGAGCAGAGCTTTTTTTCCAAAAAAAAAAAAAAAGAGATAAATTTATCAAAGAAGACATCTATAAGAATTAGAGGATGTAATCCTTCATAAAATGATAGGTTAGTCCTGACAATTAGACTTGGAAAGCAAGTAAAGGAGATCAGGGCTCAGAAAGAAAAGGGAAAGAAAGGGTATTGCTTAATGCACTTACTTCCTTTTCTAAAGATAGCTATCTAGATAAAAATGTCAGTGGTATTATGGAGTAATTGTAGACCAGGATGTATTCAGTTTGCTCCAGCTGCTTGACCTTGCCTAGCCGTTGACTGAAATGAAACAAGCCACGTTGTGATCAGCACTTTCTCTGGGCTGCTGTGGAAAGTTATATGAATGCCCATCGGTGTCTTTATCGGTTTTGTGGGCTGTTGTACTGAACCCTGTTTGCAGATTTTTTTCAAGCTCAAAGCAAAACTGCTGTGTGCCGAGCTCTGCCGTGCCTCTCAGATCGTGTGGGTATGCACACTGGAGTAATTTGTATTTGGGCTGTCACAACCGGTATCGCTAAATTTTGCTGACTTTGAATAGCTTGAACCTAGGTTTTCTGCCATTTTTATGTGGAAAATAGAGATCCTTCTCTTTGTCCCACCCTCTTTGCCCCCAGAAGGGGAATATCAAAGAGTAAGGTCTGTCTTCCACACTGCAACTGCATGTCAAAACCCGTCATAATTGCGAGTGGATTCCAATAACTCAAACGTATTAACAGATTTTGTGAATGTAACATCTTAATTTTGAGTTTGATAGCATTTCCCTGTGTGTTATCGTAGGCCTGAGTGCTCTTTAAAGGTGTATCTGTCTTCTTGCAGGATTGCTGGGGACTTGTATGTCTGCTCTATAAGTGGGTCAGCATGCAGACAACTTCTTTAATACAAGTTATGGAAGTTGGGATCAACAGTGTGGAAGACCTCAAAAAGTAGCTGGGAAAATAAATATAACAGAAACACAATACAAAATGGGGGGCAGAGCTGTATAATGGTAGCTTGGCTTTTGTCATAAGAAATTGTATTTGGTCATGGACAAAGCAGAATACACATGCCCAGAAATTGAAAGTGGAAAGTATGCTGTGCACAGTCAGTTAAGCAACCTGTGCTGGAAAAAGAAACTTGTATTGAGTGATTATTGAGAGATAATTAAAATTTTGTTTTCATCAAGACAAATTTATGTGGAAGTCGTATAGGAGAGAAAGAAGTAGGTCAAGACTCTGGCTTGAGTTGGTGTCAGAGGTCAGAAGAGACATTGTGGACTATGAATGAATTGAAGAATATTGTCAGTGGCATATCCAAAAACAATTGCTGGGCTCCACGGGATTCTCTTACACGTAACAAATTTGGCTTCCCTGGTGCTGGATCACTGTGAAAACTGAAGGCCTTGTGGTGTTTGTCAATACTTTTTGTTGATCATTTTTAGCATACGGCTTCTGCATTTCAAACACAATGCCACCTGTAAGAAGTTGCTCAAAAGTGACCAGTATTTAGGTTTTGGTTCTTACAAAGTTCTGTAAAATTCTTGAATATATTTTTAGAAAGAATACTGCAAAAAGCTTCATCTGAAAATGCCCTGCTGTAGAGGAGAAGTACCTATAGGCATATGAATATCCCATCAATTGACTGCTATTTCCTGATTTGTTCTGAGCAACTAATTACCGTATTTTAATGGCCCCATCCTTATTTTAAAGTGAAACCTGACTGAAAATACCCAGCAGTTACTGAGAAAATACAGTGATCATCTTGAAATATTTTAATTGTTTATTTTCCAGCATTTCAGATACTCAGGTGAGTGCCTTTCAGGTGCTTTGATAATGTACATTGTAACTTAATTGCAGCACTCTACAACGATCTTTTTAAAATTTCAAACTGATGTTATCTAAAATTGTTTATCTTAGACGTATGTACTATCTTTTCACTTTCTAGAAATAAGTATAGATTTTTAATGCAGTTTCTTGCATTTTGATGAAAGATTCAATCATTTAGAGAAAAAATGTCTTAACTATGAACAAGCAAAGTTTATAGGCCTTGGGTCCTAAGGCAATTTCTGGTACATTCATCAGACTTCACAAAAATTTAACCAGTGAAGGTACTCTGTCAGCATTAGAGTTGTGGTGAGTCCATGATAAAGTTGATGGATCAGTTATCACTCTTACTTTAAACAAAGTCTCGTGAACATTGCCAAGCTCCTAGAATAGATGGCAACCAGTAGCAGGCTGCTGTTACTGTGAAAACACTTTTTTGATCTGTAGCACATCCCTGAGTTTCCCTCCTAAAAAGTAGTGCTGCATCTTTGTGCTGGATGAGTCGTCCTGCTGCACCAAGAGGACTAATATCTGAGTTTTCTTAGAATCATAGAATGGTTAGAGTTGGAAGGGACCTTCAAGATCATCTAGTTCCAACCCCCCTGCCCTGGGCAGGGACACCTCCCGCTAGAATAGGTTGCTCAAAGCCCTATCCAGCCTGGCCTAGAACACTTCCAGGAAAGGGGCCTCCTCAACTTCCCTGGGCAACCTGTTCCAGTGTTTAACAACCCTCATAGTGAAGAATTTCTTCCTGATATCTAATTTAAATCTACTCTTTTCCAGTTTGAAGCCATTACCCCTTGTCCTATCACTACATGCCCTTGTAAAAAGTCGCTCTCCAGCTTTCTTGTAGCCCCCCTTCAGACACTGGAAGGCTGCTCTAGGGTCTCCCTGGAGCCTGCTTTTCTCCAGGCTGAACAGCCCCAACTCTCTCAGACTGTCTTCATAGTAGAGGTGCTCCAGCACCCTGATCATCTTCATGGCCCCCTCTGGACCCGTTCGAACAGGTCCATCTCCTTGTGTTGGGGGCTCCAGAGACCAGTCTAGGTCAGTCCAAAGAACTGTGTTTAGTTTAGCTTTCTGAGGAACTAACTTTTAAAGGCTCAGTTTTCATCTGATCTTTTAATTTCTTAATTTAAAACTCACAAGGTAATTATTTCTGAACTCCCATACAGTTTATGCCACCATTGTGATGGAGAAACACTCACACATGGGACAGGCATGCAGATAGAGGAAAGGTTTATTATTGGTGGGGTTTACTTTTGGATGAGAGAGGAAGTGAAGGGTGCGATAGAAAGAAAGAATAATCCTGAAATTATAGGAAACAGCCCCTAAAAGTTAAATTCATACCAAAAGACAGAAAATTCCAGTGTGTATGTGTGTTGTCAGTACCAAACTGATGACAAATGTGTTACCTTTGAGTTTTACTTACATAATTCTACATGGAGAAAGGGAAAGTTGTTATCTGTTGCTTGCTTTTCATTTTTATTTTAAGGGAAATTCAGGCTTACCTGACTGCATTGATAGGCAAATGCTAATTTTCATATGTATTGGCATCAGTGCACATATGGCATTTTATTCAAATCGCACTAACTCGTAGTTGCGGTAGAATCTGGGAGGCAAGGATTGTGTCAGACTCTTAAAGGTCAAAAAATAAAATAATGTATTGTCATGATCCCTGTTGTAAAGAGATACAGCATAGTTTACGGTCTAAGCGTTTTTCTTTCAGTGGCTCCCTACACCTTTGTGAAGCATCACTGAATCTGGGGTTGTTTCATGAGATTTGGGGACATGAGTTGCTTGCCCATGTGGAATATCTCATTGCCTGAGGTCATTGGATGGCTTATTGACCAATTTGAACAGCATCATATTGAAAGAACTGTTCCTTTTTAAGTCCTTTTTAAGGGAAGAAAAGCATTAAAAAGTACTAAGATTAACTTCTTTTCTTATGAGAAATGTAGAGTCGTTAATACCACTAAAAATGATTGATCATGAACAGAGGTGCTAAACTGTGTGCAAAAGCTCTTCTTGTAGTAAAACTTGCAGGTCACTAGCTCTGTGCCTTTACTTTCCAAGTTATTTACACATCACTGAGAATACACTAATTTTGGCTTGCTGCCATGCAATGCAGTTGCACAGCTGTATTTCCTGCTAGTAACCTTTATTTCCATTTCACAGTGATTCCTGATCGCTGATTATTAGATCTCTAGATGAACTCATCTTGAATCCATTTATAGTCTATGAAGAGAAATAGGCATTTCAAAGGTGGAATTTATTCAATATAATAATTTTTCTATTTCTTAAGTTTTAAACATCTGTGTTAGAATGAGATATATTGCACCCCACATTTGATTTATTATATTAGCTTGACATCTGGTAAGAAACTCAGCCGTAGAAATCAGCATTTAGCCAGATGAATTGCATTATAAGATTCGGTTCTTTTGACTGCAGTTGGTTAAAATTGTTATTGATGACAGTTTTGCATAATGCATAGAGTTTTAACCCTTAGTGGAGGTAACATCGTGTCTTTACTATTGTCATGGTTTTTACAGGATAACTATGCACAATTATAACAGATTTTTTTTGTGTGGCCCATGTCAGAGGTTTCTCTTCTTATCATTGATATGATATTAACCCCCGAAATGTTCAAGCAAGAAGATTCCAAGCATAACATGGGAATATGTGATAATAATGTGCAAATCTGGTGTAGTGTTTTCATATGCCAAGTTAAAAAAAAAAAAAAAAAAACCAAACCCAAGCCCAAACCACCATAGTGTACATTTGGAATAGAGTAAGCTGTAAAAAAAAAAATTACATTATTCTGGTATTCTGTATAGGTAATGTAGAATGGATTTGCTTAGCTTATAAGTAATCCAAATGCTTCCAGAGTATTGGTCAGTGTGAAGAATGACTTTTTTAGTTGTCGTGATTTTGATAACAATTAGAACAGTCATCTTCTATTATCTAGTTATTAAAATCTTATAGTATAATTCAAAACCAAAAAAAAAGCCCCTTAGGTAATAGGTATGTAGTATCTGCATTTTTATGTCTATCAATATTTTGAATTTTTGAAGCACAGCCTATCTGTTCAATATATTCAAAAAAAGGCATAGAAAAGAAGGTTTACTACACATTCAAGGAGTTCTTGGCAACAACATGCCATAAATGTAAACTCCAACATTATGCAATGTAAGTTGTATGCTAACACTAATTCAGATTTCCGTAGGCAATTGAAATTACTAACAGTCCACAGGAAGGGAAACATTAAATTTGGCACTATTGGAACAGTTTTGCCACAGCATCAATTTTTTGTGTTAATCATTGGTTGTGTGCTCTCTGCAGTTTATAGAAGACAGTCACCAGCTCACATTGTAAATCGCATAAAATTTTGGAGAAAACATATGGAAGGTAACCAAGTTAAACTTGAAAACGTAGGCACTTGACTGAGTGGCATCTTTTTCTCCTTTCTAGAAACCTTCTTGCAGAGCACACAGAGAGATAACCTGGCTGTTCAGAGAGCTGTAAATAGCAGAGAAGGTAACTTGGGCTGGGGAAGCAGTATGGTAAAGGCATGAAGGGGGCCTGAGGAGATTCACAGATTAGCAGGGAGGCTATTGTTTGCTGACACAATAGAAGGAACAGGCTCCAAAAGGTGTGTGGACGCCTGCCATCTTCTGCCTCCTTTCCCTCCACCGGAGGGGACTTCCACGGCAGAAACAGCAGCTCACTGCCGTGAGGTGGAAGCCTGAGGAAAGAGACCTCTTGCTGCGTTGCTGCGTTGCTCCTCTCTGAGCTGGACTGGTTTGGGTATTGCTGTTATCTTCTGCAGTCATGCTCTTACAGAGAAAGGCTCTTCTGGTGGCTCAAAACTCTGATTTTTTTTTTAATTTTTTTTTCTGTCTCATTTACACATGGCTTGTTGTGTCTCAAGACAGAATTACTAAATCAGGTGAAACAGTTGGGATTGTATTATATTAAATTTTCTCTAGTCAAGGGAACACTCTCTTGTACTTCTCTGGAAAGCATCAGTATGCCTTTGATTTCTGTCAGCCAAAACCAGTGGCTCTAACCCATGGTTTTGCATAAAACATTGCTCTCAATGACCCTTGCAGCGTGCTTGCTCTGGTGGAAGCCTGCAGCCCTTGTGGTCCAGGGTGACAAGGCAAACCACAGCGTGCTACATGCTTCGCTCGGTCATTACAGGCAACCCCAGGGTCTGATACAGGCAGACCCCTGGTCTGATAAATCCCACTCCTCCTAGTCTCCTTCGCTGATACCAGCTGTCCTTTCTTACCATCTTCATCCCTCTCCTCCACACCTGTGGCAACTTGTGATCATTTCTCTTGAATAGAGGTGGGAGATGTTGATCATGTTTTCCGTGAATTCCTATGAGTATAATGTTAGTACTTTTCCCTGTCTGAGGAATACCTTATTTGATATGTTCTTGGCCTCCATTTGTTGAGGAGTTTGTGGGTTTTTTTCCTTCTGTTTCGCTTTGTTTTGTTTTCATGGTGGTGTGTTTTCACCCCAGCTGGCAACTAGGACCATGCAGCCGCTCCCTCACCTCCCCTTCCCCACATATAGGTGGGGAGAAGAGAGAGAAAAAGAGGGGAAAGGGAAAAGGAAAAAACAAACAAACAAAGTTGTAGGCTTAGATAAAGTTAAGTAGAACAATAACAGAAAAGGAAAATAACAAGTAACACAAGTCAACTTACTACAACAATAAGTGACACAAGTCACTCTCACCTCTGACAGCTCATGGTCATTCTGAGGTGAAATATATCCAGAGATTAAGCTTTCAAAGGGGAGGACTCTATGATGGTACACTCATGCAGAGGAGCTGCGTCTGAGGTGCACAAGCAACCCAAATTTGGGCATTTGCTATCCTTTCCATCATTTGCTTTTGCAGCCTCAATAAAATTATGTAAAGAGGAATGGTATAGAATAAACTTCTGGCATGTATTATGTGCCTTTTACAGATATGATTCTTGAATCTCTCTGAACGTACAGCTGTCCATTCCCAAACACACTATAAATTGTTTTGTGGACCACAAGCATATGAATGGTACAGAGAAGTTTTAACCTAGCTTAGTGTAAGGCATTTACATGCTCAGACAGAGCATCCTTGTGTGTATTCTTCCAGGCTCTCTTCTTTGTATACAGTGTTTCGCTGGTTTGTATTTCTGGTAAATGTTTTGCAGCGCTAACCTATTAATAGCTGGTTTTCCCTGCATGAGCAGGCAGCATCCTAAGCTGTCTAAAGGTTAAGAACAGATTTGTCAATGAAAATTTATAGTGTTTATTTTTATTTAAATCAAGTGTTCTCAATTAGTGTCCATGTAAAAGAACTGTGTAAAAGAATACAATAGTCATGATGTATCTAATGATCCTTTAGTGGCAGATTATGATCATATCTTTATTAGTGGTAGTAATTGTGATGACAGTGTTGCTGACAGGTTAAGCCATTTCTTACGACAATAGCTTTTGTGCTGTTGCATCAGGATCAGAAATGCAGTTCCTGAAGATTTGCATATTATGAAGAATAGGCTGCAAAGACATGGAAGCACAATCTTGTCATTGTGGTTAGCGATGTGGGTGGCAGATTGCTGTAACTGATTCTGAGCAGGAAGAGCTTGCATATGGGTAGGTTTAAAGGCCTTTAAATGTTTTCAGGATTGCTGGGCAAAATGGTTGGGTAGGTGAGTGCTGTTTTAAGTTGTTAAATACTCCTAGCAGCTGTAAGCTTCTTGAAACCCTCTCAGTGTTTTAAAATGTATAGTGCAGTATGTGAAGAGCCGCGTTAGGTGAGATGTTGCTGGATTAGACCACTTTTGCATTTGTGCTATTGCTAACCTCAGAACTGCTGTGATAGTTCTGCATAGCATTGCACTGTGTCATTTGGACATTAGCTAAGATTTAAAAATTTAAGGAGGTTGCAAGGCATTAAGCTAGAATGGCTCTCCTTTAAAAAAAAAATTACCTGTAACTACACGGATTGGTGTGGAAACATGACACCGTTGTTGATCTAGCTGGAACTTTAAACTCAGAGAAAATGTTGCCATATTTTAGGAAGTTTTCTCACATTATGCATTTTTGTTTTAAAAACAAGCTTTTTCTTTCCCAAAATATGTGAGAAAATACAGATTTCTCAGTAACTTAGTATTTTTAAGTGATTTGTACCAAAATGTCTGCAAGTTCTCTGGACTTTTCAGCCTTTCCCCTTTCTCCTTTGTGCACACACCAATGCTTTTATTGCTTTTCATCCCAAGTGAAATGATCCTGTGAGATTACATCCACACTCTTGATCCTTAGGATAAATTAAACAAATATTTACTCGAAAAAATCTAACCTGTGTTACACAAACAGGCTGGTGGGCGCTGGAAAAATCTTTGGCTTTTTAGTAAAAGTAGGTTCAATAAAATCATATGGGTTTGAATTTCATCAACTCGTGCTATAAAGTTCTATCAGAACAGCATTGTAATTTTGAGACGAGCAGAGGATTGCCCAGAGAAGTTGTGTATGCCCCTTCCCTGGAAGAGTTCAAGGCCAGGCTGGATGGGGGTTTGAGCAATCTGTTCTAGTGGGAGGTGTCCCTACGCATGGCAGGGAGATTGGAACAAGATGATCTTTAAGGTCCCTTCCAACCCAAACCATTCTATGGTTTTATGAGTATGTGAATCAGAGAATAAAAGAAAGAGACTAGAGTAAGTAGACTTATTTCCCAGGAAATGGTCAAACTATGTTTACAATTGTTTTTCCCCTCTCCCACATAGGTATGCAGACAGAATTGTCATCTGTACAAGTAATCTGTCTTCTTAGTCTTCGTATCTACTGTTTTATCTGTACAGAGAAATAAATAAATTTATGTCATGAAAGCACAGAAGTTTAGTTGCAACATAAACCTCATTTTAGAAGGGACCAGGTCAACAAGTCATCTCTCTTCAATTATGAGCAGCTATGTGATAGCTATTTAGTCCAAAAGATAATCTGCTTTGCACATATATACCACAAAAATACCCATAGGATACTTAAGATCTGTGCTGCAAAAGGCGAAGCTGAACATGACTCAACAAGTATTTGTTACAAGCAGAAGTATAGGTTAAGAAAAGAGAAATGGATGAGGAGAAAAACGCTGTGTGGTTGGTTATTCAGTAAGTGTTGATTTTTTTATCTGGGTTTGCTAGTCCAGACTCATGCAGTCAAGCAAAAGCTGTATTTCTGCAATAAATATTATTGATTAAAATCAGGATGTGAGAGTATGTGAGGCTACACGCATATTGGCAACATTGTTTCCTGAGCCAATTTTACTGATTACTCTTGTGTGTAGTTACATGTTACTATCCTTGACAGGGTTAGGGAGCAGATTTACTTGCTGTGAATTTACCAATGCTTCTGGGTACCGGAATTGTATTAATATGCACTCACTGAATGCAGTTATAGAATTCCTTTATTCATGTTAAGGTAGTTGTATGTAAGGATCGTGTTTATTTGTAAAAATTTTCTGTCGAGGGACACCATTGACCATTACTGCAGACAGAGTGTAATTTTGAGTTTGAATGCCAATAACTTAACTATGTAGAGATTTCCTTTTTTTTTTTTTTTTAAAAAAAATCAGCTATTTTCTGGGATAGCTAAAATTTAATTTCTCAAGCAGAGGAGTTAAACAACTGTGAAAAAACTAGAGTACCTCTACGTTTACATCAAGACAGAGGGGTGATAGAAGCAGAAGTAAATCACGGACCAGATGTGTTTCTGGTGAATGCAGAGACAACACAGCTCAGCAGAATGTTGTCTAATGACTAGGGGTGGGGGCGGGCATGCTGGGGCTGTGAGTGTTTTGCTGAGACGTGCGCCTCGGAGTTAAAGGTGAGGTTAAGGCACATCTCATGTATGTTTCATGTCTCACAAGTTTTATTTTCACTGTTTTTTCATTCCTGTCCAAGCAGGGAGATCCTGGTAGTTGACCTGAGCTTTTACTATTAAATGTAAAATTCTGTATGACATACAAAACCCTTTATAAACTGAAGATAAATGAATTGGCTTCACTGTTACAGCTGTGCAAGATGTTGGTCAACATGTCATAGAGAATCCAGGACATCTCTCCTGTATAGATTTCCGCTTCCCCCCTCCCCCCCCCCTCATTATTTTAAATAGCAACTCCATCTATATAATTCTAGCTGACTTCTTTATTTATTGATGAATT
>JAOXJM010000012.1:103320620-103339547 GCA_026413425.1 Tringa solitaria | reverse complement strand
GGGGGGGGGGGCTGCTGTTTTGTATTCCTTCACAACTCATGGCTGCTGCTAAGGTATCTTCCGAAAGCGATTCTGTGATGTGTGGGTGGCAGCCATCCTCCTCCATCCCAGGCAGTTGGATTCGGAAATACAGCTGAAGGAACGGTGTTGGTCACTAGGTTGGTGCCTGAGGGAGGTGTAGTAACCTGGCCAGAATAACAGACCAGTCCCTTCACAGCAGAAACAGGAAAGAAATACTTGCTTAACGATGAATTGAAATCTCTAGAAGATTTAATTCTAAATTAGTATGTAGTTTATTAAGACTTAACATACACTTAAAAACGTTTGCAAGAACTTCACTTGTTTGTTCCCTCATGTGTTAATCAAACTGAATTATAATGAAAGTAAATGTAAATACATGCAAAGGGTAGCTGCACTCTTAATGAAGACACAGTGTCCGATTAGTCCGAGGATGATGACATTTCATACTTTTACAAGTGGCAGTTTTAGAGGAAGGTTAGTGAAATATTTAATGAATTGTCATTATTTATAAACTACACTAAAACAGATTTTCCATCACAGCCAGAGAAAAGGTAAACATAGCACAGTATGTTTCACAATTGTCCTCATTATCAATTAATTATTTTAATCTCTTAAGCCAGAGATAGTAGGTTGATGTACTGCTTTTGCCATTTTTGAGTGCTCTGTAAAAATAATGTGTTTACTAGTCAGGGAGAATCTTCTTTTGACTTCAGTGGCCATGATAAAGAAGTACAGGTCAGCAATAAATCATCGTATGCGTGTGTATTGTCACTGAAGCCAGTGGAGACCTATGGAACAGAGGGTATCACCTACTCAAATAATAATAGTGTCATTTTTTAGAGATTCAAAGAATTGAGTGTTCATCTGCACAACAGCCAAGAGCTGCGTCCCCTTTCTTCAGCACGTGATGACTTTTTAACTTCAGTTTCTGAAACGGTATTGAGCGTTGCCAGCTTAGACCTTTGCTTATGTTTTTTCATCACCTCCATAGATTCATCCATTGCTGGTACTTATTGTCAACGGTGGATTATCTTTTTTAATGTCAATATAGTCTGCATCAACAGATAGGATATTTTGTTTGCGGAAGGTAGCAACCTGAGCTGAGGAATAGAGAGCAAGCTAAACAATGAACAGAAGACTTTGCATATACCTGGCATACAATGAAGTAAATAAGTTGAAAACCAAAAAGTATTATGAACAGTCTTTTTTCCCCTGAGTATCTAAGGAGCTCTTCACGATAAATGTAAATAGGACTCTAAAGCAGATGAAAGGGAAGAACAATGCACATTTGCAGTTAGCTGCTGAAAGTTTCTGTAAAATGTTTATGGTTTTGTTCTGCCACCTATTTCATTTAATTTGCTCTTCTGAAATTAAAAGAGATTCAATTCAAACGTTGTAGTCAAGTTCTAGGACCTTCTCTTTAAAAAGAGTCAGGAGGATAATGTAATTTGTACGACACGGTTTATATTGTCTTTTTCTTTGGAAACTCTTGCAATAATTTCTTGGAACAGAGCTACCTCTGGCTGTAAGCAGGCCAGCTATCATTTGAAGCATGCAGATTATGGTTTCTTGCTTTAAATCAGTAGATTAATTTTGGTTGGTTTAAAATGCACTCTTGTAATTAATCTACCAGTATTTGTTTTAAAAACCTATGCTGGATGTTTTGAAAGGATATTTATCCTTAAGCAAGAAGACTATTGGAATTTTTGTCTGTTATGTCGACGTTAGACATGAACTTTGCCTTTTAAATCTTTTCAAAGTAAACGTTTTCTGACACTTCTGCCAATTCATTCCATGAGTTTTCTTATTGCTGTCAGTAGGACTTAAACATATTTTAATGCAAATAATTATCCCACTGTTTTGAACTGTGAAATTGTTTAGCAAGATAAAATAGGCTAAAGATATGCAAGCCCTCTTATCTCTGTTAATTTGGTGAACATTTTTTGATCACGTCCACCCTCACTTCCATAGGATGTTAAGTGACAGAACTGTGCAGATCATTCTTTTCTTAACATACACCCACATACTTTCTTTCATAGGAGCTAAATAATATCAAATTTAAGAACTGTCAGGTAGGAAAACAAGAAAAGGCAAAGAACAGTTAAGTAAAATAAGGGAAAGTGTATCCTCACTTCCCTCTCTACAGACAAGGAGATACCCCTTGCCTGCAGACCTGGAGCTGACCACGAATGGCAGCAGGACCTGGTTGTCAGTCAGCTCCAGAGTGCCTTTGGCGCAGGCTGTGTGCCTTGAGGAGTTCACAGCCTCAGGCAAAAAGAAAAGGCAGGGGAGAAATATAAGTGGGAAAAAAACCTATCCAACAAATATATAGTCCTTCTTTTTGTCACTGGATACAGGAAGAGGTCGGGTATCTCCACTTGCTGCTGAAACCATGTCATTAATTACCAGATTCCATTAATTAGCAGATTTCGCAGAAGAGTGAAGCTTCATGGCAGGATCTGTAGCCTTAAAAGTTTGGGTGAGAATATTCTTTCTCGCGGGCAGGTGTCCTCTGACTTTAATTTCACCTTCTCCTTCCTTCTCAGGACATTAGTGTTGCCTGTTCCTTTTAGGAAGAGCAGACATACTTATTTAGGATAACATAGCTTTAGCTGAACATTAAAACTTTTGTTTTTCCACCCCTAGAATTACTAGGAATTGTTAGAATTCCACCCCATTTCTAATCACTGTTGTCAGCTGAATTTCTCTCTAGATTTTAACAACAGCAAAATAAACATGCTAGCTAACTAACAGCAGTGGGGGGTATATTATGGACCAAAAAGAGTAATTAATCAGGGAATATGTAAGACAGAAATCATAATTAAAAAATAATTATATGGATTAAAAATCACGTCAGTAGGGGAAGATTGGCTCAATGTTTCTGAGAGCCAGCTATTCAATCCACAGAGGATTTTCTGCAGTAACCTTCTGTTTTTTGAAGAAATAAGGGATTAAATTTGGTCCTTGGCCTTCAGTTCTACAGAGCAGATTTTGATTCTTCTCACTGATGAATGAAAGCCTGGCAAAAAGTATAATGTTCCATAAATACAGAAGTCATCCTAAACAACTATATTCCCTAGGGTCTAATCTTGTGAAGGCTTAAATATATGGATATACGTGGACCTAAAAGCACTGCTTATGTACTGCTAGCACAGCATTCATGCAGCTGAGCTTCCGGTTATGCAGTGATATTAATATCTAAATCGCAAATACTTTCAGTTGAGAAACAAAACAAGCAAATCAGTTCTCCCTTTTAAATTTATATTTGGGAGGTCGTTGAGCACTTTTATGGATTTTCTTGGGGGTGGGAAAAGTTGTGTAGGTTAGAGATTGGCACAAAACTTGAAATAAGCAAAATCTTTTTCAGATAAGTGACAGTTCTCTGGATGCTATTAAGCTGTGAACAGTAGGTCTTTTCAATAATCACTGTGATTCATTTTCATATTGTGGTTTTTTTTAATAATAATATCTTTAAAAGGCTTGCTGGTGCAGTAGGCTGCACCAGCATAACTTTCTGTGCAGAAGGAAAGGTTTCACGCACAGTCTTAGATAATTTACCTTAAATTGATTTGCAAAGCTCAATAAAACTATAAAAAAAACTGTAGAAGCTCAGATCACGGGTTCATTTAGCACTAAATCTCATCTCTGACCGTGGCTGATAATGAAACTGCAAAAAGAGTTTAAGAATGGGGCAAGCAGATAGTAATGTTTCCCACATTGATTGTTCTGGTCTCCACAGTTCATGGCTGAGGTAGTTTTTGACTTGGAATGGTATTTCTGTATTTAATGACTTCAGTGGATTTTTCTTCCAGGTTTTTTTTTTTCTTTCCAACCTGTGTGAACTTTCAGGTATGGCAGTGAGCTCTGCAGTTTAAATATGTATTGTATGAGGAAGTACCACTTGATTGATTTTTTTTCTTCCTCCCCCTACCTCCCTCCAAGCCTGATACCCATTGGTCTTCCCCGGTTTATCTATTAGAAATATTTCATCTTTTCCACATAGCCTTTCTCATTGCATATCATATCCCTTCAAATATTTATCTTTCCACTTAAAGAGTCTATTTAACTGGTTCTCTCACAGGGCTTGTTCCACATCTATGCTCTTTCTTGTTGCCCTACCATATATCTTCCAGTTTTACTAGACCCTGTTTGCAATGAGAGACGAGAACTGCATGCAGTATTTAATGTGTGCATTGTGGATTTATACAGTAACATTATCTTTTCTTTTTCTAATAATTCCTAACATAATTTACTTTTTTTTTTTGACATTGAGTTGATATCTTTAAACAATTACAGTAGATTATTTTATAATTCCAGAAGAACTTGAACAAGAAGAATATGTGTGAAGGTCTCTCTACCAACTTTAGCAGAATCCAAAGGGTACTATTAACGACAATTATCCTTATTATTCTCTGGTATTTTCAGATCTGTCATACATTTTGACTAGCTTGCTCAAAAAATCCATTGCATTCAATTTTTTATTCTTTCATGTGTAATGACATGTCTTCTCATTTGCTATGCTGCCATGTATCCGTTATGAAAAAGCATTTTTTTAAATTGTCTACCATGACTAATATTTTATTCTGTGCAGAAGGAGAACACACTTCACTTTTGTTCTTAAAATGGAAAAGAAATTGGTCTTCAGCCTGATTTTGGAGAGGCAATGTTTACAGTACCACGAAGGACATTTGTGCTTTCAAATCTGCTCATCATTCCTTAATCATTTGTTACAGTTTGCCTGATTTAGCAGAAAAGGAGACCATTGTTTGGAATGCTTCTCATTAGAGAAATAAAACGTTTAAAAATACCAAAATGCTACTTTTTTTTTTTTTTTCCTTGCAGTTCCTAATGCTGTGTGTCATTGAGAGAAAATGTTTTGAACTTTTTGATCCCCCTTGGGGAAACGCTGCAAGTAGCAGAATTTTGTTATTTTGATGTCAATTTAGGTCTTACATGATTCAGCACTTGTGGTTTATGGGAAAAAGAGCTGTAGATTATGATTAAAGGAGCAAAAATAGTAAGGAGTGGCTTCTAGAGAAGGCATCTTATTACTGTTAGAATATTTTCTGGATTGGCTTTTCTTCGTTTTTAAGCCTCTACCTCTGTTCCTCCTATTCTCTCTATCAGTTGAGACTGGTACACTTCAAAGAGAATAGTTAAGTTCTGTTTCACTTTTCAGCTTTTTTAACAGTACAAAGAATTAAGAAGTTGCTGTAGGATCTTGATAACAATAAATCTATACATTTAAATCTGTCAAACATGGTTGTCTCCAACAGGCCAACCGGTTATCCTCTTCTGGCAGCCTCTCAGGAATTAACAGAAAGTCTCTAGGGAAGGGAATGGAAGAGGATACAGGATGCAGAAAAACCTGCTTGTAGTGCAGGAAAGAATCTTTGTTGTAGTAATGGACCACAGACTACCAGTTAACTCATTCTGGGATGCATTAGCAAGGCTGTTGAGCAAAAAGACATGAAGTGATTATGCCATTCTGTTTGGCACTGGTGAGTCCTCAGCTTCAGTATTGTGTCTTGTTTTGAGAATGGAACTTAAAAAAAAAAAAAGATACACAAATGGAGTCCAGAGGACAGTTATCAAGAGTAAGAGGAGACGAAGAAAACTGGGTATGTTTACTCTTGAAAAGAAAACGCTCCAAGTTGAAGGGGAAAGGGAGCCAAACACAATTTTTAGTATTTATAAAGCTGTAATTACATATTCTCGTGCCTGTCTTTTCAGAGGGAGGAAATGAACTTGAGGAGAGGAAAAAATTCATCTCTTCTGTGTTGTATGGTAGTCCTCATTTCAGGATGTTCTACAACAGTGAGTTTAAGGATCACAATCACGCAAATACATTGAAATATGACTGCCCAGCTTCAAGCATTTAAGGCTATATTTTCAGTGACATGAATAATCTCATGCTCCAGTTAAAAACTTCTGAAAATCTGGAAAGCTTTGGAAGATGTGAGGTCCTGTCAGTTGGTGTTTCACATTTACCACTCATTTCTGTTCATGAAGTTCCTGTGGGCATGTTGATTGAAAGCACCTGGGACTTCTTTTCCAAAATTAAAGCTTTTGTAAAATCTAGAGACTTCGTTAGTTACCTGCCTGACTTGTCATGGCCTTGTTGTGTAAACAGATGTGATAATTTCTCTTAAATAGTGCACATTCTTCCAGGGTGCTATTCAGACAATGTATAGACTATAATATAGAGTATGCAAAACCATCGTGTGCTTCCATGTATTGATTGTTTTAAATCTAAATTCTGGCAAGATGCAGATGATTCTGTTCTTCTAGTGGAGAATTATCCACATCTCCTAATCAGACAGGGCCTAAAATCTTCTTTCCTAAAAGCAGGAAAAAAAAAAAGGCTGGGGGAAGTAACACTGTCAAGAGTATTATCTCTAAAGGCTCAAAGGAGCAAAGAGCATGCCTTCAGGTACTTTCAATTAAAAGCAGAAAGCAGGAGTTTTTGTTTTCATACCTGTGTGCACTGACATACATATATGTATTTATGTATAAGACTTTTCCTATTTCTGTGCAAGGTTCTGTTCTGTTCAAGAACTAGGACATCTGGTGGCTAACAGTGGGGTGAAAAATGCAGTTCATTGGCTGTTAGCTGTAGGCCCTCAAGCACGTGGAAATGAAAAGAGGATTTGGAGAGTAAAACAAGTTTAGCTCAAGTTTGTGGCATTAAAGGGAAAGTTCTCCAGGTGAAGGGTGGCAGGTGAGTAACTTCAAAGTGTTGGTGACAGCTCCTGGCTGTCACAGCAAGGAAGTATATGTGTGAGTCCTATGGCAAGTGCCACCACTTGGCAGTCTACAGGCTTTTTGGAGATGTGTGTTTTTCATTTTTGTTCATAAGAGGGGCTTGACAGGAGCTGATGATTTTGCTAGTGAGAGGCTTAAAGAACTATGGACATAGATCATAGGAAATCATTTTTTATTGCTCATGATAGCAAATTCTGTACAAAGGAGAAGCAAATCCCATTTCATTTTCCCATTAGGGATGGTCCCTAATTTCCTGATGGAGTGGATTTAACGGGAAATAATGCTGAAATGCATCTTGCAATGTTGTTGACTTAAAGGGTGGTCAGATTGAAAAGCATAGCTTTCTTGTTTTTTAGTTCTGTAATCATTAGGAGTGGTGCTCTTATTATATTATAGGTATAGTCAAATATCACGCTAATACCATTCCTGATCCATGGTTACATGATAGATAGGAACATACCTAAATTTTAGTGGTTTGAATCCTGTGGGAAATACAGAGATAAAAAGTATGCAGTAAATCAAAGTTTTCATTTCCTTTTTCCCTTCCCAAAATACAAGCGCACACACACAAAATCATTGCAAATAGTATAATTAGGTGGTTATGTTTTTTGTAAAAACATACTGCTTTGCATGCTTCCAGACACCAAGAGGGAAATTTAAAAGAAACTGTTTATTAATTAGTTTATGAAGAGTTGCTCTATGGTCTTTGAGGATGTAATCAGGAGAAAATCCTGACTCTGACAGTCAGCTTGACTGCTGGGGGAATTCCAGGCATTTGCTTCTAGCAAGAGAGCTCATTTGCTCTGAGCATTCTTTGTTTGCTGTACTTATGGACTGGCTGAGTTGGGTCAGTGCATAGAATTTTTGGGCAGGTTTTTTCGCTGTTCTTAAGGGTGGGTTCTTTTTGGGACCTGATGAGTGGGTTTCAAAACTGGGGGGCGCTTTACTAGCCAACTGACATTCTAATTCACTTACTTTGTTGAGATGCTTATGCACATACAATACTGTTTTCTTCTCCCTACATAAAATATTTTTCTCCCTAGGTTTTATATTTTAAGCAAGTCATCAGCATTTGAATCTCTTTTCTGCCCTGCGAATGCATGCTAAGGAGTGCTTACTGCATCATTTCATGTGCATTTCTTCCAGCAGTGCTGCCAGGCTAAGCCGTCGTCCTCCTCTTCCTCCAGCCCTCCCCCGTCACTATCCACTCCGCTTTCCCATTTTTATGCCTGCACTGTGCCCTCAGCTGTGTCCTGGTAAAGCTGTTTGTTTGGCCGGACCAAATGAGGTGAAGGGAGAGGTTATTTTTAGTGTGGATCATTTCCGTGGTTTTAGCTGAGGGCGGGTGACACAAAATGGGGAAGAAGAAAGCGGAGATGGGAACAAGCGGTAGGACATAATGGGAAGGTGATGACTATCTAAACAAGCAGGCTTACTTCCTCCCTCCACCTCTGTAGCTACGATCACAGATTTTAGTCAAACCAAAAGTCACTGGAAATCTGTGTGCAGTGTGTTGGTTTTCTGCTTCTGATGTGAAGTCTGACATTTCTTGCAGAGGTCAGGTGCTATAAGAACAGGTCTGTCTTGCTCACCCTTGCCCTTTTGGATAAGTAAACACAGCTATGTTCACTGCTGTTATTCCTAAACTTAACTTTGTGGGCTAGAGCTTTAAGGCTTAGCGTGATGAATTTCAAAAGACAAAGACTCACATGAACTCCAGTATACAAAAGACTTCCTAGCTGTTTGAGTCTCATGTAACAAGAACTCTTCTCTCTCAGCTTTGTTGTGTAACTGCAAGCCACTTCCGCTCTATTACTGTATTGTCTTTACTGAAAACATGATAGATAGGTATGCAGAAATCCCATGAGTGGTCATTTGGCCACAAAAGACATGGCAAGGGAGGGTACCTATAGATATATATGTTTAAATCTTGTTTACATGTTCCCGTGGTACTGGATGAGCGAGGGTAATAGTGTTCCTGTGGATGTGAAGTAAGAATGGAACATTGGTCCAGTGAATGCCGTGTCAGCAACAGTATGTAGAATTGAAGCTATTTTTATAAAGTTTGCATAGCCTTCAGGGAAAACAGGACGAGTTTGCAGAACAGAAGTCAACTGATGGCTCCTGAGTATGTAGAAACCCTGTTCGGCTCAAGTTCTTCAGAAGTCTTGGAAGACTGTCTGGGGAGAAGTGTGCTTATATTTGCTTGTCTGGTTCTTGCCCATGTGTTGTTGGGCATCCACTGTTGGAAAAAGGCTAGTGGGCTAGAAAGACCTGGTGGAACCCTGTAGAAGCCTTCTTGATTTCAGGTTGAAGAAGGCATTTCCAGAGGGGATTACTTTCCAGCATGTCCCAATCAGCACTACGCTGATTCATTTTTAAACAGATTAACTAAAAAGAAAAAATGAATCATAGCTGTTGTTCAGGTGAAAGTTTTACCTTGTGAGCCGGTAAGGTTCCCCTATTAGCCATTATTTAATTTTTCCAGTTGCGCCATAACACGTGTGAGAGAGCACGTTACCTTTCTTGCCATAATACGTGATGGTTTTCTTTCTGTAAGCTCGGGGAGGCTCCTACAGAAAGATAATCATCAGCCCATTTCTATCAGCCTGTCCTTGTATAAGCTGCTGTTTGATAATATGAGAGAGCCTATGGCTGGCTAGAGGGGAAATTGCTCTCAATAGGAGTTTCAAAAACTGTGAGGCCATTTTATGCATGCTCAGCAGTGAAACTCCTGAAGTTTCACGAGCTATGAGGTGCTACTGGAGAGGCACGCTTGCCTGTAATGTACACATTTAAAAAGCCTAAGGGTCAATTCAGAATTCAGCAAAGCTAAATTGTGTTGTTTAGATGAATCGAGAGCAAATATGATATGCTGTAATGTTCTGTCTTCATAAAGTCCAGTGAAGCTTTTCAGTTGAACTTTTCAACTCCTACTAGAAATGTTAAATACGACCTCTAGTATCTGTGCCTGTATTAACTCAAGCATTAAATGATTTCATATCTTTTCTCATGGAGGAAAAAAGGAGAGGAAGAAATAAAACCTCCTTCTTGCATTTCAACCTGGATTTATCTAACCTGAAAAAATGGAAAGAGAATATATGCATCTTTACAGAAGCGCAGACACCACCTTAGCTGGATGTTTGAATAATAAGTACTCTGTGGAGGCAAGCTGAACCCTTCTCTGCATCTAGCAGTATTTGTAATTTGTTTTAAATTGTATTACTGCCATTCTTTACCTCGATTTCCACATTCACTTTCTCTATAATCTGAATGCTCTGTTATCACAATGAAAACATCCCAGTGATGTTTCCTGAGCATGTAAAGAGACACAGGGAAAGGAAGTTTTGTGGGTTTTTTTCATTACATGAAGTATTATATTGGCATAAGCATGTTTGTCACTGGGCTTGTTAAAAAAATAAAGTAAAATTCAGGCATCTTCAAAGTGGAATAACATTACTCTCCATCTGTGTCTAACAAATTATCTCAAATATAAATACACAAAAATGTGTTCAAAATTGGTGCAATGATATATCAATAGGAGCCAGTATTGTTACTTTATTCTTCAAAATAAGTATCCAAAAAAAGAAGAATTCGTATTTAACTCAAAATGAAATGTTTAATTTAAGCAGATTTTGTTAAGATTTTTATTTTTTAAGATCACAATAAGTTTCCAAGGGGTTTGCAAAGTGATAGATAGATAGACAGACAGATAGAAAAGGTGATTTAAAGCCAGCCAATTTAAGATTAACCTCTGCAGCCTGAAAATTAACAGCTTTGGTACATTGGAGAGCTTATCTGCCTTAAACTTGTGACTCTTCACTCTACAAGCAAAGAATTTTCAAGGGAAGTAACATAACTGTTTTGCATCAATTGCAAAAAAACAGAGTATTTGTTTAATGGATTTATTCTGATTTACCAAGACCTTTATAGCTTATGTGCATGTGTGAAGTTTTGACTGCAAAAATAGTATTTGACTAGTACAGCAAAAGTCTAGTAACACCTGAGTATTGACAGTTTTTGACATGTTGTTTATTATAGTGCTTATTGTATTTATACGGTCATTTATTGTCTGAAAGAAATAGCAAAAATTCCAGTATCGATATCTGTGTAGCCACAAGTACTGTACTTTTTTTTTTCCTGGATACACATAATCAGCACTGCACACTTGAATAATTCATCAGAATATTTCCTTCTTTATTAGTGACTGCGTCAGCAAGACTTTCCTTCCCTGCTTTCCCAACTCTCTGTGGGTGTGGTAGATCCTCCCTTCTCCTGTCTAGGGATACCTGCCGTGGGATGCTCAAGGTGAAGGAAAGGGGCTGCTGCGGAAGGTGCCCCAATATCTCCCATGGTTTTTTCCTCTCTCCTCCCTGTCCTTGACTTGTCCTTTCCTTCCTTGGTGGGACCTGGGCAAGAGACTTCCCCAACGGTGTCTTCTCAGCAGAAGGCCTCTCGGGTATGGCTTGGCTGGTTCTGCTTCGTGCCACCTGGGGAGATACCACAAGAGGCCGAGTTATATTTTTACCTGACACAAGCTCTCTGATGTGAAAAATGAACTTTTGCCCAGCGTGTATGTGATGCTGTCCTGTTGAATTGTTTTCTGTCTAAAGTACATATTTCTCAGTGGGGAACATTTTTAGCTAATCGAAAACACTGAATAATACATTTGGATAAAAGGAAGCATGTTGATAATACGAACTATATGTCAGGTAGTATGCTTAACATCTGTATTTTAAAGCTCACTATATAAAGTAAGAACAAATTAGTAATGCTTATGAAAACTCCTTTGTACAGATTACGTGAAAGCAAATATCTTAGAGAACACAATCTCTAAAAACTAGGAGATTTTGATTAATCCTTTAAACCATTTAAATGTAGCTTTAAACTCATATGTGCAGTCTGGGCTGCAAAGCTTTTAGTGTCTTCCTATAAGGTTGAGATTTAATGAAAGGTCAGTGTCACACACATTTCCACAACACATAGTAAAACCCTGGAATGAAATGAGCCTCACTCGAACATTTGATTAGACAAGATAATGTATTTCCCCCTGGAGTAGTTTGTTATTCAAAACAAGCTCTTTAGGGAAGGAAGTTCACATCAGTTGGTAACTGTTCCTGTGGATACCAAAGAACTTTGTACAGTACACACTACAGTAAATTGCACTGCAGGTCATTTAGGAGTTGGAAACACGGCCTGTGTCTATGTAAAAGTATCGAAAGGTATAAAAAAAAAAAAATAAAGAGCTTAATAGCAGAGAAACAGCAGGCAGTTATACTAGAAAAAAAATAACACCCAAATTTACAGAGCAAGTCTTGCTTTTAGTTAGTTAATAATTATGCTTTTCTAGGAACTGAATTTTAGAAATGCTGTTTTGCACCTTGTGTGTTAAAACGCTAAAAAGTTTAGTATGAACTGATGTAGTATGGAACTGAATAACTTCTGGCAGTTGTAGATTTCAAAATTATTAGCTATTCCACTCTGTAGATTAGACAGCTTTTTTTTTTTCTGTCATTGCCCTACTCTGACCCTTTTGGTCTTCACTAGCCACGGATCTACAGACCATGTTTAGTAGGACTCAGCTAAATTTTAACTTCTGGCTATTTTTGGTTATCTGTATGAACTGACTTTTGAGGGTAAGCTGGAAATGAATGTTGTATTCTGGACTTCTGAAATGAACGCTCTCTAAAACAAAGACTTGTTTTCATGGGATGGGAGCATTCCCTCAAGTTAATAAATGTTTGCTGCCATGGAAGCAGTTTTAAAATGCTTTACAGTATAGCAGTAAGTCTAGTATACCTCTGGTGGGTACTTTGGTTTAGAAATCCAATTTAAATCTAATTTTGACTTTATCTTGGGCTGTCATGTTGTTTATGTCTTTGATTACAGAAGTCTCTGTTAAACCAGCCCAAAGAGTTACTGTGTTCTGAGTTTGCTGAAGCTGCTAACTAAGCTGTGGTTTGTATCTTAAATTTGTTATATGGAATTTTTATGATGACAGTCAAAGAGTTCTGCAAGTTTTACATTGTACATATTATATAATATCATTACAGAGTCACTCAATATAGCTGTATATCAATATCGTACAAAAGAACTAACATAATTTTATATTGCCACCCTTAGTACATAGTACTAGCATTTGAGCTATAGTTTGATTCAGTAGATAATCCCCAATTGGAAAAAGAGGCATATTTTGGCAGTCAGGACTGATCTCTCTTGCCATTTCAGCAAGTAACTTAATCTTGTTTCCTCCATTCCATCTCCTACCCTTCTATTTAGCTAAAGCAAAATGGGGGATATGCCCAGCATAATGTGCTTTTGGATCTTCATCAGGATCTCTAAGTGGTGTTGTCAGTCCTGTAAAGTGTGATTTGTTCCTTAAATAATAAATTCTGGCTGCCGGTGGATGTACTGTAGATGCCCAGCCCACTTCTCCGGTGACGATAAATAGCCAGTTTTTCCTTTAGGTCTCATTTTGCTTGATTTTCCTCAAAGTAGTCCCAGTCGCCTTCCAGCTGGGCAAGAGGTAGTGTGTGTCAGGGCACTTTTTGGTGAATAAGTGCTGACTGGCTGGTCAGACCACACATATTGGTCAGCAGCTAATCCAGCAAAAAAAGGTAACTTGTTAAGATCATGTTAAAACTTTCCTTCCATAAGGAGATATTGAACCAACTCCTTCCTCCAGCCAGTGATGTTCTTTGAGTCCTCTGCCTTTTTGTTGCATTTGGTTGGAACTGGTAGAAGGCATGGTTGGTTGTCAGATGGATGATATGATAACATAAGTCTTAGGAAACCAAGATAAAGAGACAGCACACATTGCTGTAGGGCCTGAGCAGTTTAATAAGTGAGGCCACAACTGAAATTTAAATGTAGTGTTTAATATGTTATCCTTATTGCTCACATTTTATGCTTATGGCTGCAGGTATCCTTTCTCCTTGGATACAGTATGTGATTTAAGAACCAGAGAGTGCTGCATAATATTTTTCCTTTTCAAGGAGAATGGAGGACCTCTACTGCTCATAAAAAGTTTAAGTGAATGAATTTTTGCAAACTGATAGGTGGGATGATGGAGCCAGGTGCAGGATGCTGAGCACAACATTGCCCCAGAGTGTTGCTACCTGAGCTTGTCTTGGCAAGTGTCTTCTGAATAGTTTCTTCTATAAAAGTGGATGTTGTGTTATCTTTGTTAGTGTATCTCTCTTTTCAACAGCTTGTAAGATGTTTGTATCTATTAGTTATGCTTCCATTTCAGTCCTTTCATTATTTATTTTGTGTGTGTGGACTTTTCTGCCAGCCTGCTTTTGTCAAACAAAACACACCTTGATTTCTCTCCTTCTAATTGTGCACAGTGTGCAATATGGATTTTCAGAAGTATATGCAAATTCAAATTTTACATGGCTAATTTGAGGGGTAATGGTTTATAACTATAAAAATAGTTTATAACTGTTTTTTAGCCCAAGAAGATAATTTCCCAGAGCACACTGTGGAAGAAGATATTTTGTAGCCCGTACCTTATCCAAAGGGTCCTGTCTCATAACTGCAGTATCTTCAACGTGAAGAATATGATTTGCCGTAGAACAGCATATAGTTTGGGGCTGGTGTGTAGTATCAGCAGTGCCAGTGAGATTTAGAGTGACTGCCTCTATTTTAAGGTCTTGTCAATAGTAAACCACCTTTAGAGTACAGTCACTAAAGAATAACTTTCAAAATAGAAAAACTACAGCCTTCTTACCTGGGTTTACAAATTAATGAATTACTGCATTTTAAGTGGGTATCTCTTTTAAACATATATTAAAAACTGGAAAGATGTAGAACCTGTAGCAACTTACATTACGTTTCCAGGTTTATGATTTTAACTACATATCATTAAGTCCAAAATAAGATAGTTCTTGGCATGTTCATCTGCGTAAAAAGCTCAGTTGAAGTGTGTGCTGCTAGTTAGAAATGTTTGGTGTCCCTTTTTCTTGTGATTCATGAAATGAAAGCAACAGGGAAAGAGGATAGCTGTTACGGAAAGTTGTTACTACAAAATATGGAAAACATGAGATCTAACGGTATGTTATAACAAAAATAACCTTCAATAGCCGTTCTAAATTAGGCAGAGCTAAACAGACATGCTTCAAGCTATTAGTTGAAAAATTATTCAGCTGAGGTAGAGTTCATCCATTCACATCTTATAGTTGGAAGGCTGGCTCTTCTCAAGCCGGTGACAAAACTACTAGTGACTTTAGTGGCATCAAGAACTAATCAATATAGTCCAACATACCCAAGCTCCCTTTTCATCCAAGAAAAGATAGACTGTCGTAGGTCTGTGTTATATACTATGAATTCATCATTGTCCTGGGCTGGCCAGAATGATTGTGGGTGGTACTTAATACAGTGTTCCATTGCCATCATACTCACACGATGGTACTGAAAGTAGGGGAAAGTTAATGTTGCTGGAGGGGAATTTACAGAAAAAGTTCCTGACAGTAGGAATGCTTTAAAACTTCCATCCTACATTGAACTGTTAGATATTTTTAGCATATTGAAGAGTCCTTAAAAACTTGGTTTGGTGCCTGAAAGACTTGATTAGCAACTTTTTTTTTTTCCGTTTTGTAGTATTAGATCGCTCTTGTGTGTGTGAAAGTAAATAGCCATTTTACAAATATATGCATAATGTGATATCGCTGAGGTTCAGTGAATTACAACAGAGCTCTGCTTTTCCCTACTGCAGATAAGACACCAGCAGTGTAGTGCTTTTCAGATTACTGAACACTTAATGAATTTTGATATGAGATTATTCAGTTCATAGCTAGATCCTTTGAAGATATGCATTCTTCGAACATGACAGCTCTTCATTAAAAGCTGCAGGTATAATTTCAATTTTCATAGCATAGTCTTAAGTTTCTTATGGGCAAGCCTTATTCTAAAAATGTTCAGTGTAGATAGAAAAGTGAAAAGATTGATTAGAAATGTAGACAAATCTGAAGATAACAGCTAAGAGTCTTTGCTTATTCAGTAATTCACCATAATCCCATCAATATTTGGAATAGTTTGGTTTTCAAGGCAGACACCGAAATTTCAACTAAACTAAGAGATGGGAAAAGTAAGCTTTTTATATGTCTGGGCCTTTATACTGTATCAACAGTAAGTGATAATTATTTGTAGCATTATTTTTTTGTGGTACGGAATTATTTCACAAAACCATTTACACATCCATTCAGTCAACAAAAATCCATTGCACTAGTCTTAGTTTAGCAGAGTTGAAAATAGATAGGTTGAAATACTGTAATATGCTCTTACTGTAATATATACAAAATACATTAGGATAAACAGACTTCAAAATGTGAGTTTTTAAAATCCTTAGGAAAAAAGATTCAAACAAGCAGGTGGCTTAAAAAATTTTGCCATGATGTTCCTTCTAGTTCATTTAGTCTTTTTTTCAGTCCACTGAGTGAATAATAAAGGACTTTCCCCCTTCCTGTTCCCTTGTCAGCAGAGTTGGTTGAACTATAACACTGCCTAAATAGTTTGTAAATATATCCTGCCATACTTTATTAATCTATGCTTAAGATTGCAGGGATTCAAAACATTGTAAAATGCATAGTATCATGCAGATTCAGGCAGTAGTATGATTGCAGTATAAGAAAATAGATTCCATTTTATAAATTCTTATAATTTTCCCATTGAAAGGCTTTCCAAACAGTATTCCTTATTTTTATTTTGGAAGTCTAGTGCTGACTTTCCGGGACTCAGTTCGGTTGCTACAGCTCCTGACTATTTTTATTCCACTTCCTAAGAAACATGGATGTCGACAGAAGCCTTTTTCCAATCCACACATTGTCTGGAAAATCTTACATACTACATAAAAGTTAATCTACTTACCTGAAGACCAAACTTCTTCCTGAAATATCTTGGATCTCTTCCAGCATCAGCAAAGAAAGGTCATAGTTTGGAACTATCATATACAGGAGCATTGTTGAAAAAATAACTCAGTGTTTAAATTTAAACTTCATTGTTACATGTTTAGTTATTGACCTGTGTATCTGTGAAGAGAAGTGCATTTCTTCCTTCCTCTCTCTCTTCCTTTCCCTCCCCACCAAGGGAGGTCTGGTCCTCCTGCTACCTTTCTTCCTCTTTCCTGCTCCCCCATTAAAAATAGAGCTCCTCCACTTCATTATCATTTTCCTGAGCAGCCCAGCCCCGGTGTGCTCGGTCACAAGATTCACTTTCCACTCTTGCCAGCATCCCTACAGATTTCTTTGTCCTAGATAGCACTTCCCCAGTGAGACACCAGATGACTTAAGGAGATTAGACAAGGGTGACCAGTTCTGTGAGAAGAAAGTGGGACGCGTCTGGGCTCTGTTTGCGTGGGAATCCTCCTAATAGGCAGAAACTCTCTCCTTCCACTGTATTATCACCTATGGGAGAATCCAACAAAACTCCTTCAATAAGGATAGCAGGTTATTGCTTGCAGCAGCAGTTTTCTTTTTGACTTGAATTAGGATCTGGACTAGTGTTGGTTTTTAGTTAACCAGAGATTTTCTCAAAGGGCTACTGTTCCTCAGTGGGATTTTTTTTATTATTTTTATTCCCCCTTAGGGGTGATTTTGCATTGTCTCCATGTTAAATTGTCAATGAATTTGGGGGAAAAGAGAGAAAATACAGTGATACATCTAAGAAAGCCCACCTACAAGGACTACTATCAGTCATAAAGTCAGTGGGCTTCTGAACAGAGTAGATTGGTGTTGAAGGGAATCAATGTGTCTTGTGAGTATTTATCTGGTTACTCAATTGCCCCTATGCCCTGCAGATGATTAGTTTAAGCTTCAGCAAGATGGTAACAAGGTCAGAACTTGTGAGTATTTTAAATTTTCCTTTTGTCAGCTCAGATCTGGTAGCGAGCATTAGGCTGGGTGTGTGGAAGGTCCTATAAGATGTATCGATCTTCCCTTCTCCTGATTGATGTGCATTTTTTTTCTAATGAAAAAAAAGGGATCTCTTTATTTTAGAAATGTCAGTTAAGAAAACTGCCCAGCTTGTTTCAAAATTCTTTGGAAAACTTTTGTCTTAATCCCAAGTTAAGTACTGCCGTTGCTGAGATTGGTATAATCTTTTTGTTAGTACAGATGGAAAGCTCAGGTTCAAAATAATATTCCAGCAATTAACTCTGAAGTGATTACTGATATGCTAAAATAGTAATAAATTATGATTCTTATTGAAGTATCTCAAAATTTCCTAGAGACGACAGTAGGGTTTTTTTCTAATTTGTAATATGGGGAAACTGAGCCACCAGAGGTCACAGAGAGTAGTTGACAGAGCCAGAAATAGAGCTCAGGCTTTTCCACTTTCAGCTCAATGTTCTTGTCACTGGATACCACCAGATGGTCTCCAGATTATTCAGTAAATAAGCCTCTGCATCCTCCATAAATATTCCGCCAAAGCCAACTGGCTGTGTCTCACGCTTGCTAGTTCCCAGTCTGTGAGAGTGGCTGACTTGGCAGGTAACGCTGTAGCTGGCCCCATTGAGCAATCCTCTGTTCTGCAGGTTCTCTGGTTTTACCAGGCAGAACAATCTCTTCCCTACCACTCTTCTTAGCAGTTCTTCTCTGCACCATGAGAAACTTTTTTTTTTTTAGTGTAAAACCTTTTTGTATATGCTTGAGGTGAACAATCATAGAATTGTAGAATGGTTTGGGTTGGAAGGGAGCTGATTTAAAGGGAAAAAAACCCTCTTGTGATAACTGCCTGCAGATGTCTGAAAAGTGTCTAAAGACGTATTTTATCTGCTTTTAAAATCTGAATGACTTAATTGTTAATGTCTGTGTGCCTTGAAATTCAGAGGGTAGAAGTATATATACACATGCACTTGTGGCTGTGTGTCTGTCTGTGTGTGTGTGTAGCATAAATACCAGATGGGAGAGGAGGTTCATGACTACAAAACAAACTGTTTTGTAGTCTCTCTTAATTCACTTCTAGTTCATAGGCATTTTTCTGTTATGGTGAGGGTTTTTGTGGCTCTTGAGTTCTTCAGGATTTTGCCTATGCTGTAATTTGTGCCTTGTATGAGGAGGAACTTCTTCACGTTGAGAGTGGCAGAGCAGTGGAAGAGGCTGCCCAGGGAGGTGGTGGAGTCTCCTTCTCTGGAGACATTCAAAA
>JAOXJM010000012.1:103260279-103286320 GCA_026413425.1 Tringa solitaria | reverse complement strand
GAGCCTTCCCTTCTCCAGGCTGAACAACCCCAACTCTCTCAGCCTGTCTTCATAGATGAGGTGCTTGAGCCCTCTGATCATCTTTGTGGCCCTCCTCTGGACTTGCTCTGACAGATCCATGTCCTTATGCTGGGGGCTCCACAGCTGGACCCAGTACTCCAGGTGTGGTCTCAGCTGCTAATGTCACAACTTACTCTTAAAACCTTATTTGCGTTGTACTGATCTACGGTAATGTTTTGTATGTAGTTCCCTGCCTCCCAGAAACATCAACTGAAATGTTTTAGCCCATCTTCTTTATCAGCTGGAGCAAATCCAGGTTCTGTGTCCTTTGAAGAGCCTTCCCTGGCTCTTCCCCATGATGGGCATTGCCAAATGTGGTTGCCACCCTGAGGATACCACAGCACCAAGAGCAGGTGCTTCAGGGTGAGCTCAGCCCAAAGCCTGCACCTTCGTTACCTCACCGGTGCCTGCTTGCTGACAAGGTGGCCATGATGTGGCCATGGCAGGACGAGGAGGTGACAAGCATTGGTGCCTATAGGAATCAGTCATGGGGATTGGGGATCAGAGAGCGGTTGCTGGAAGGCTAGTCAGGCAAAAGGGGCTTGGTTGCAGAGGTTGAACCTAACATGGTGACTGCTCTCTGGGTCTCGTTCTGCAATGGAGTTCCAGATGTGTTTGGCATGTGTGAGCAGGGTCCTCCCATGTGCTTGACTGCGTGCAATGGGAGCTTTCAGCAGTTGAGGAGAAAAAAATACTGTAGAACTTAAAGCAGACAAGAAAGGGGTTAAAAACAAGTGTGAAAAGTTGGATCATGGTACTTGGTGTCTTGAAATGAAGCAGGATTTTTCTGGAAGGCTTTAGTCACCTGGGAAAGAAGGATCGGGTAGCTGTGTGGGAGGCAATTTGCAGGCAAGTGTACTCCTCTGCAGTAGATGGGTACATTTTAATGAGGTAGGTATATTTGCTTCGTTTTATAGGATTTGCTTTGGACTAGAAGTCTGGAAGTCGTTTTAAATAGACTGCTTTGAGATATAATGGTCAGGTGGAAATATTAGAAGCATATAATATGGAAACCCTGTATTTACAACATATTTGTAGGGTCTCAGAAGCTGAGCTGAAAAGACTGCCTCTTCCAGAAGAGATTTTTAAGAGTAAATAAAGCTTATACAGAGGGTATAAAAACAGAAGTGAAGTTAGAAACTGCTGTAGCTCTGTGATTTTATTTATTTTTTTATTTACTTATTTATTTACATCTGCAGCTGTCTCTCAATCCATCCAACCCCGCAGGAAAGGAAGCTTTCATGCTGGCATCCTTCTCCTCTTCCCATCCCCTTCCCATAGGCTGCGTGGGGCTGAATGGGGCCATTTTTTAGATGTAGATTCCCCTCAGAGATGACTTTGCAGGCGAGTGGGAATTCCTGGCCGCCGATGGCGAGGAGGGGAGGGACAGTGAGCCCACTGTGCTCGACCCCCAGGCCTGCAGCAGCGAGCTCCTGCGGGAGGGAGGGCTGAGGCTGGACACTGCTGGACATGCTCCCATGGAAGGGGATGGGAGAGCTGGGTCATTGTGCCTCGGGACCCTGACACTTCACGTGGAGCTCTCCCTTTCCAGTGAGAAGTCAATGCCTTACTTTGGACAAAGATGCCAGTGAGTGAGATGCGCTCAGCTGATGCCCTGAATATCAGTCAGCATAAGCTTCAAGTCTGAGGAATGTTCTGTGTTTTCTGGTATTTATCATTTTGACTTTTCCAGTTTTTGTTTCTTTCGTGTAGTCGTGCTCTCTGTCATTGGTGTCCGCTTTCTCCTTCTACTTATTTAGTTCGATATCTCGTCCTTTCTTGAGCTTGTTTCTGCTTTCCTTCTGCTGTAGGAACAGAGAGTTTATAATAGCTGTAGCATAACTTCAAAAGGTGGATCTGCAGTCTTTTAAACAATCATTACATAAGTTGTTAAAATAACAAAGACTAAATAAACACATCCTCATGACAGTGAAGAAATAAATTCCAAGGGCAGTATAAGCATCTGCCAATCTCTGGTGTTGCTTCCTCTCTTCTTCCAAGATTTTCTGAGAAGGTTTTTCACGCCTGCTTTAACATCTCCTTTTCTCTGAACTTTTTAAAACTCCTTAACGAATGGATTTTTCCCTCTCTCTACATTGTGCACAACACCATTGAAAAAACAAAACAAAACAAAACAAAACAAAACAACAAAACTTCTGGGGTTACTCAGGACCTCTGTAGCCATGTTCAAACCTTAACTCAATAATTTTCAGTACTGGTTTGTTCTGAAAATCTTGTGGTTTGCCTCTCCCTGGAAATGTCGCCAGCAGGCCAGAAGCAGTTGTTGAGGCGCAGAGTGTCACCTTCTGGGGCATCTCAGAAGGGTGGCCTGCGAGGCTGGGAAACCCACACAGAGTAAAAGTGAGCTTACAGTGCTGCCAAGATCTCTCGCTATGAACTCAGTCTTTTGGGAGGAGTTTTTAATCCTGAAAAGGTGTGGGGAGGGACTGGCAACCAGTTTCAGAATTCAGATATTTACACAACATTTAGGCAGGATTACGAAGTGAATGGTGGTATTACCCTTTACACAGAGCCAAATCCAACTGTGGAAAAGCCGTTTCTTAGGTTTTGCAAATTTATGACTGACCAAAGGACTCTGATGATTTAGTGGCCATGTTGAGGTGCTAAGAGATTAAAAACAACTTCCGTTTTATACAACGGAGCTATGGCTTCACCGTCACCAAGGACAGCTTTGATTCCTCTTTCAAATAATTCTGAAATAAGCTTGCTGGCAGATATTTCTGGATTGCAGCTCACGTTGTGCCAGGCGGCTGCTTGGAGGAAGTGGTGTTGAGCAAAGACTCTGAAAGTCTTGCAATCAAATTATTATGTTGTATGAGAAAATAACGAGCAGCGGCAAGTTATGTTTTTCAGGAAAAATTACACAATCTTTTTAAAGTTACAGACTGTTTCTTACTCTGGGAAGCTAATGTTTATGAACTAAGCAGCTTTTTGCATCACTTCTATGCCTTTTCCGTGACAGAAGCATAAATTCAGTTAGAAATTAAGTTTGCATGCTTCTGGGTAGCATTCATACTTACAGTGAATTTTATGTATGGACTGGTGTGAATTTTAAAGACCGTCTTGATTGCATATCATGTACTGGAAACTGTCAGCAGCCATATGTTCAGTATATTTTACTGCAATTTTGCTAATAAATGTTTTTTGCTTTTCTTCTCTAAAGGTATAATCTGTCATTCTGCAAAAGTATAACCGTGAAGGCTGGAGTTGGGGAACAACACATACAGATTGGGGACTGAAAAGATTGAGAAATGTTCTCTTATTTCCAATTTTCAGGAATTCTTTGAACATGCAAAAAAGCTCTGGGATGATGAAGGTGTAAAGGCATGCTTCGAGAGGTCGAACGAATATCAACTGATTGACTGTGCACAGTAGTAAGTATTTCTTTTTATGCAATTAATAGCCAAGAATGTAATCATTTATAACAAGTTAGAAAACATATTTTTAGTAGCAAGATCTGGAAGTTTTGCAATGCAGCGATTAACATTTTAATTCCCTGTATAGGCTGAGCATGTATAGTAAAAGTAATGGATGGTTTTATCATAGTTTGCCACTAGTATACAACTAAATATTTAACAGCTAATAAAGATTACTATGAAAAAAATCAAATTCGATAATTTTAACTATCTTTATTCCATTTGAAATAGATTTATATAAAGTAATTTCCATTGAAACTATTACGTTTTAAAAATGTAGAGGAAATGCTTCATTTTAAATTCTGAGACCCAAACAGCACTGAAATTGCTCTGTGTTTTCACCCAACCAGTTGCATACCTGCATTGGTAATATATTTTCTGGGGGAAAAAGGGTAAGAAGTACTGACTTAAAGATAGTAGCACATTTGGTATTTTCTCCTTCATATACATCAAGTGAAGTGGTACGTCTGCACGTAACACAGTCATAATCCTTAAACAGGTTCATCTGAGTGGAAATGTTCTAAAAAAGAGATGTCTAGTAGATTGTGAGGGTGCAAATCGTAAATCCATAGCACATTGATGAAAAGAGATTAATCAAGAAATAATACATTAACATGCCAGGGCTACAAAACTCAACTGTCCTTAGTAATAACTCAGCTCTGAATTAGACTTCGACCAAAAATATATATTTCATGAGAACTGCGATTGCGAAAATGTATACTCTTACAGTTGCTATGTGATTTAGGGTTTTCAGAAAACACACTCTAGTGTGTTACGATTTGTCTAATTGGTGGTATGGTCAGCAGCTATGCCACAAGTCTGTTGTAGTGCTCAGTGTTTTGTTTTTCTGTCCTCTCTGCTCTCGGTGCCGAGGCTGAAGCAGAGGAAATGGGCCGTGTTGCTAAAGGACTTGTCACGCTTCTACCGCAGTGGGGAATTTCAGTGCTGCGGGTCATAGTTGCTTTTCCCTTTTTCCAGATTATTTCTGGGAAAGAAGAGGATCCAGTTATGATTCATAAGCACATGGAAGCGAGGGAAAATTACATATGTTTAGGAAGGAACTCATTTGACCTCAGGGGACTGAATTTACCAAAACTCGTGCATTTGCTCACAGTCCAGATTGGCTAGAAATTAAAGCAGTGGTTGTACACCAAAAAAAAAACCCACTAGAAAATTGTCCTAAATTGTGATCAGTGGATTTCCCCTCTGCCCTCACCCACCACCGCCGCCATGGTACCAGTCTGAGCTATGCGTGCTGAAAAGTCCAGACTGACTGTTTTTGATATCTCTTAACACACTCAAATCAGACATCAGACCAAGAAAATAGAATAGTGACATGTATTTAAAACAAATTAATGCAAAACTTACTTTACTGATCAGTAAAGGTCAATGTGTTTCCCAGTCCTGCTTTGCAAAACAGTGCTGAAAGGACCAGGCAAAAAAGAAAGACACTGGATCATAGTGTTAATGGTACTGTGCTGAAAAAAAATGATGCCTATCTACAGGCTTTCACAAAGAGAAGAGTGTTAAGTCTCATGTTATGTCCAAACCCAAAACACAAATGGGGAAAAAGGTGGATCTAGAGTGAAGTCCACTGTCCTGAAACATAAAACTAAATCCTGCTATATTTTTCTCCTAAAAGCTTAAAGGAAGAGTGTTATGGTTTTACTCTGGGTATTTCTCCATATCATCTAACTGGTTTGCTTTTTCTTTATTCTGAGATTATTATAGTAGTAATATAATGCTTGCATAATTCTTCACCTTCAGGACACTTTATGGAATAGTATTTGATACTTAAATATCCCTTGAGTGTATCTGCGTTTTCCATTTCATGATCTACCTGGAAATGTAACAGCTAAGTGACTTATCCACTTTCACAAGCCTTCAGTCTTACAGCAGAGACTTGAAACTCTGGAATAGCCATGTCACTTTTCTCACAGGTATTGATGGTATAAAATAGTGAGGTGTAATCTTAACAAAAAGAAGATACAAAAAATACACCCAACTTTTATCTGCCCCTCCCATCATTCCTTGAAAATTAAAATGGTACCAATAGAGTCAGTGAAAAGGAGATTTAAAAGCTGCTGTGTCTTTGCTGCATGTGTGTATTTATATATTGCACAACAGTAGTTCTTTTAGCCAGAAGAACATTTCTTTGCTAGCATTGGGTAGACCTTATTCAGAGTGGTGGGATCATGTCCACCTGGACACCACCTTGTAACTGGCAGAGCCTGTTGAGACTAAGTTAGAAATACAATTCTGATATGTGCATGTGTTTTCTTATGTGAGTGTAGGAAATACTAACTGTGAGGGTGCTGTCTTTCTGGCTTGGCAGGAGCGGATGGCATTTCTCTCAGGACCTGTTTATGGTCATCTTTATTGGGTAAAGGAAAAAGGGGAAGGAGTGTAATGCTGATACACGTGCTGTGGGATTTTGAAACATCTGCATTGTTCTCATTACACTGGCTTTGGGAGAAAGCATCCCACGCCATCAGCTAAATCCTAATCTTTTACTTGATAGTGAGGGAAGAACATTATCAGTAGGTCACCACTAATTTCTCTGCTAAAAAAACCCACCAAAGTAAACCAAAAAAATCCCAACGTGTTAAAAATATCATTGGATTACAAGTTGGTTGGCTGACTTAAAATACTGAAAAGCATTATTAGCAAATTATAAAGTCAGCAGCCCAACTTGCTGACTGTTAAGTGAGTTACAAATACAAAGTGTTTTGGAATAGTTTAATTTAGCTACACTACAGAGCTTCTGTATTTTTAAAACTTAACCTAATTTTCTTTTTTACTGCGGGAGAAATATTTTTCTGGAAATAGAGGTAGTCGAAAGACATGAAGGCAAATGTTTTATTTACATTAGGCCTGAAAGTTGCTTTTCCCTGATCTTTAATGCCCTTTTTAAATTACCAGGGTACTGTTCCTTCACGGAAATGAGGATGAGGGCCTGCTTGTCAGACCACTTCAATATTCTTACATTACTTTCCATGTATCTGCACTTATAAGTGTCATGTTGGTACATCATGTGATATTTGTAACAAATACCAATCTGTGACCAAGCCGGAGGTCAGACCTTGTGGTCTGACAGTGGTAAATGTATCATAAGCAAAGATCTGAATTGTTCTTTATCACTAACTACAAAGATATTTATGTAACTCTTGGAGGAGGGAGTATTGCATGGCCAAGAAACATACTTTTTCCTTAATGACCCTCATGTATTTCTTCAAGATTTCAAGTTCAATTTCAAGTTTAACTTAAAAAAAAAAATTAATTTGAAAAGTTGGTTTGATTTAGTTGTGTCCCCATTTGACTTATCTAGATTTCAGCATATTGGTTTTGTTTATGAAGATAAATCATACACCTTGTTTTAGTTAACTTTAATGTATTTTGAACTACTGTTATTATGTCCATGTTCACATACTTTATATTCAGCAACTTCTAAGTCTATAAGGGACTTGCAGGTTGTAAATTAGTGCTGCCTTGGTATTGAACTGTTTAGTGTATAAATAATAGATCAAAATATGTTCATTACAAATTTCTTGTAAATCTGGGATAGTTTTCTAAAAATAGCTTCCTATAAGATGAATGCAACTCCGTTTTTCAATATTTCAGTTTCTTCATAGTAGTTATTGAATGCCCAAATTTTATCGTATCTATGGAAGGGAACTGCAAAGCAAACTTCCATGAATGTAGAACAGATCAAAACAAATAAAGGTCCAAGTCTGATAGCCTTTATTTTAAAAAAGACCCAGAAAAAGGGTTGATGAGTTGATTATGTGTCTTTATTAACTTCATAAATTTAATGAAGAGGTTTTTGGCAATGAAGAGGTATAAAATTTCCTTTTAACCAATAGCATACTATGAGGTAAAGTTATAGGTTGTAACCACCTGTTAGGTGTGTGTGAGTTGACCTCACCCTAATGCTGGTGAAATAGTTTCTGTATAAGCCCTCTTTCTTCACTGCAAACCATGTGCTAATTGGTGGCTGCTCCAGCAATCCCAGAAAAGCCACCAAAGTTACTTTTTGCTTGGAGATCCACCACCTGAGCCCACGGACAGCAGTGAAGGTGAAAACCTTTGCAGAATGGCAGTTGTCGTTGGAGGACATAAGGCACCCCCATTCTAGTGTCATCCGTCTGTTGTTGTGATGAAGTAAGAGTTAGGTTACCCTAGTTTTGGTTAGTCACATGTCAGTTATTCAGTTGACTGGGTAAAATTAGTTGATAGAAGATACTTACAGTGCTTAGACACTGTCAGTGAAAAGATGATAGTTTTAGAGCAGAAAAGTAGACAAGTAGACAAGAACTAGGCACTTTTGTAACGGGACTAAAAAGTCAAAACCAGAACATCCAAGGCATCGTTATTAGGAGAAAAAAAAAAAAAGAAGCTACTGTCAGATTTATTGGAAGATTGCAGAGTTGAATTTTGTCCCATTACAGTCACATGAAATAGCAGAGTGTGCGTGCATGGGTGGCCCCAGCTGGAAGGGTTGTGTTTTGGCTCACTGAGTTCCTCACTGTAGGAAGTATAGCAAAGGCTTAAGAGAACCCTCCCCTCAGCCAATGCTTTATCCTGATTTGTCTGTCAGTCTTCTTTCCCTGATAAAATACGTCACTTCTGATAGACTTAAGTGTGAAGGCCTAAATTGGTCTCTCTGCAAACATTTGAGCTCATAAAACTTGATTATGCAAGTTCTCAGGAAAGCAAACACAAGGGATGTGAGCTTGGCCAAGGAAAATTGATTTTATATTTGAGCTAATATACGTTGGAAAGACACACCTCGAGTTCTTTTTCTTTGTAGTTATTCTATTTTGGAGAAGGGTTTCGCCCAACTTCTGAGGCATCTATCCTGCTATTAGGTGAAGTAATTAAAAAAAAAATATCCTTTGTGTTGTCTACAGATTCAACTCCTGATGTGAGAAAACAGATACATTTTTATCTCAACAGCAGCATTTCTTGAAACCAAGCATATTTCTGATTTGTCTTGTGCTCTCCTAGACAAAAGATTTAATTGTTAGCATGGACATAGTCATCCCTCAATTCCCTCTTTCAGTCTGAGGCCAGAAAACCTACCTTGGCATTATCTGCTTCTTTTGTCTAGTGTGGGACTTCACCCTGGTGTGTTGGTGTGTATGCAGGCTACACACATGACTGTAAATAAATATGGGCATTAGTGCAATCCATGTACTTTCACTTAGTGTGGCTTCAGGATTTGTTACTTAATACTGCTTCTTCTAGGGATTTTCCTAGAAGATTGGCTGTATCATACTCCAAATTGGATTCTGCTAAAGCTCTCACAGAGGCAGGTCACGCACGGGCTGCATGGAGGCAGTGGCAGCTAAGTCCTTCCTGCAGTGCCTCCTCGACAGCAGTTAGTTGAACTCCAGCCACCTGCAGCAATGCCTTTGAGCTCAGTGTTAACCTTTTCAGTGCCAAGGTCTTTATTCATTCCTAATTCTATCTTGTTTGAAAGTATTATGTACAGTAATAACTCCTGGTATCTCGGTGGTGTCAAGCAGCTTTTTTATTCTGACAATGTATGAGGCTTCAGCTTTCCCAGCTTTGGTAGCAGAATAGCTTTTTTTTCCTCTTTATCATTAGAGAGTAGGAAGGAGCTGCTTTCTATCACCTTGTCATTTTTTTTGTGGTTTATAATTTCCACCATATATAGCATTAAATCTAGGGATTGTGCCTTGCTTTGTGTACTTGTTCATGGGCTCTCTATCAGCATACGCTGTTCAGCTCTGTCTAATTGAAGAACATTGGAACATGAAGAAAAATAATCTTTTGGGCATCCTTGGGATCCAAGTTGAAATTCTACAAACCACTTAATATTTTGCATAAAGCTGTCACTGGTAATTGGCTGTATCAGCTAGTGACTGACTGTTGCAGCCCATCGAACATTTTTGATATATCCCTTGTCATATGTCTTTGTCAAAGGAGATACATGGAATTGGTGCCTTCAGTTGGATTTGTATGCTGTCCCAGGTTTCTTCACAGAAACTGCTGTGTAAGGGTAATTCAGATAGTAAAGGTCACTGAAAGTCACCTGAAAAACAGAGACCTTCCGAAGTTGGATGCCTAGAACCCCGTAGCACCCCTGTTCTCTGTCAGTGAAGGAAACAAGAACAGTTTCTTCATCATTTATGTTCTCCAGGAAGATATCCAGCAAGAAGCCAAAGGAGTCTGACCTGATCTGCTTGCATATAGTGTGATAAAACTGCAACAGAGAATGCAAACACATTTACTGTTGAACAAGAGACTTTTCTAGTTTATGCAGGTATATTATTATTTGTCAAATCATTAGTCCAGCAATTAACAAAGATCAATAATCAAAGTATCTGCACCACTTAGGAAAAAAGTGTTGAGGAGCTGTAAGTCTTTCGTTTTGTCCCCAGAGGAGCAGTGTGGTATCTGTGTGTTGTGACATCATTTGAGACAGAAAACAAAATTCTTTCCTTTAAATTTGCTGGCTTTGTCAGATCACCTGGGAGTGCTACAGCGTATGTCACACTGCTGTCTGTCTCTGTGTTTGGAAAGATTTTGATGTCCTGTTGCTCCAAAACATGCCGCCTGTGTGCGAACAATCCCAGTGCCGGATTTGGTCCTCGTTAGGACCATTATATGCCTGTGTAGAGAAAACAGAAACGGAGAGGGGCCTTGTGCAGACGTCTGTCTTGGAGCGTGACATGTCCAGGCTCAGGTTTGCAAAGCCCTGTTTGTGCTCTCTGTGTTCATGGTGTACTTTGAAGACACCTTGGTATTTCTTTGTGTGTGCCTGAGAAAGTGAGACGGCTCATTGAGAGGGAAGCAGGACCATGAAATCACAGTTTTGTTGTGGAGAGGAAGGGAACACAGGGAGGGTGGGAAGGAGTAGGTCAAATAGTAGGGAGGAGGAGAGAAATTGTCTTGCATACTGATCAAAGCATCATGGTCTAAACCTTTTTGAAGTCCTTTACACACGGCAGTAACATTTTTTTTCAAGTGTTATGTAGTATGACTGTGGCTTCGGATTCATATTTGAAACATGGTTTTTATTGGCAGACTAGAGCCAGACAGTGTGAAACAACTCAGAACCTGCTTTCATCTTTGTGTTTTGTCTTTAATTAAATTTTTTTCATCATAACGGATGGTGAAGTAAATGTGGATGTATGTATGATAAAATAAGGTAAACATAATGATAAGACAGAGAATATTATTTTTTAAAGCAGTGATTCTTTTTAAACATGCTAACTGTATATTAAATATAGGAAAAATAATTTTACTTAGAAAAATGAGGAAAAGTATTAATTATAAATGTTTCATTTTCGTGTAACTTTTTTTTTTATGGTGATTTGGGAGAACTATAATGATATTATTTTCTTCCATCTGAAATTCTGTTCTGGTTCAGACATAAACAACTCACTGTCATGATGAAATTTCTTCATTTTTTTTTAAGATCTATCATGCATTATCATTTTAAACCTTACAAATTCATTACATAAGTTAGAAGCAAATTTTGTTTGGTTAATTCATGAGCAGGCTTTTTCCATGTACCTCATTTAAAGTAAACCTTAACCAACCAGTAAATTTTTATTTAATGATAGAATAAGAGAGAGGAGTTATTATTATAGAGTAATTACTTTAGCCTTACTGATGAGTCTTCTAAACAGAGGTGTTTGCCAGGTAGGACAAAAGTCATTCTGCAGTGTGTAATGCTTAAATTTTTCACTGTTTACTAACTAGTAGACCACACTCTTGAGAAGCAGAATTGTGGTTTCTTAAAATATGCACTGGGAATTCTCTGAAATAACGTTTTCATCTCTTGCTGTGATTTTTTTTTTTGTTTTCCCCTTTTTGCCCTCACTTATGAAAAATATCATTAGACTTAACCAATTCTATCTTAATTTTGGTAGTTAAAATGTGACCATGATGTTATAGGACTAGTAGTTAGTAGTACAAAAATATGGAAGAAGAAGCAGCTGTAGAAACCCCCAGTAGAAGGGGTAGAAACGCCTTTGTATTTCTGGTTTGGAGGAAGCAGTGGTATGAAAATATCATTCGCAAATAACCAGTATGGCACACGGGCATGTACTTGCCTGTTTTAGCCATTTCAGTTCACAAATGCTTTCCACAGCTAGGGAAGACAATAATATTTCTCAATTAAAAATAAGAGAGAAAGTAGTTTATAAACATAGCACCTTCTTTTGTCTTTTAAAAATTAATATGAGAAATATTTTTTCTATTAACTAGTTACCGTTGGAGAAGCCTTTAAGCAGCCCTAGATGGGCTGCACAAATGTAAAATTAAACCATACATTTTCCCACACACTTCTGTGTGCGTGACAGTCTGTGTTCTGCAGTTCGATACAAGCAGAAAGGTTGAAAGTGTCAGGCAGAAAAACATAAAATATTCCTTAACCTCAATTTAAGGTAGTAATAAAGTCTGAAGACCAAGCAAAGTTATGACAAATGCATGAAAGTACACTTTGACTCTTTTTAAGATGTTTTATTAAACACTTCTAGTTTCCTTTGAAAAATATACCAAAGCTGACTTTATTCTGTTGAGGAAACAGATCTTTCCTCCCTAGTCAACCATGTATTTAAGTTTTTCCTGAATGCCTGATGAATGGTTTTCTTAATTTTTTTCCTGACTGTTTGCACACACGGTGTAATAGTAGGTGCAGGACATGTTAGTCCAACACAGCAACTCAGCCCCATTTGGAAATATGATCCATTAAGCGAATTAGAGGTTTGCAAATAGGTCCGTCAGCTGAGCTTGTCTGCATTTACTTTTTGGTGTTAGTATCCTGTATTTAATTTGGAGATATGGTTTTCTGTATCCCTTCTGCAGAGGTGAACTGCAGACTTCCAGAGGTTTATATGCATTTGCAATACACGCTTCAATAGCTTTTAGAACCTGAGCAAAAGCCTGCTAAAAAATCAAGACACTCAGCATCACCCTCGGTATATATGCTGTTAAAGAGTTAATATTCTTTAAAACAAAGAGCCAGCATTCTGTTGCGTTTATTATTAAAGAGGAAAGGCTGTGTTTATGTTATGTCACAGCAGTGAGGACAGAAGTGAACAGGTACAGGGCTAAGTTAGTGAACTGGCGCAGTGGGTCAGTGGGACTGGTGAAAATGGCCAGAATCTGGGATATTCAGCAGGAGCCGGGAAGGAAGGCTGCCCTGTAGGGCTAGACTTCATTGAGGGCCATTTTGCTTGAATTTTGTCTATTACAAATAATATGAGGTCTTTTTAAAATACATGAATGTAAAATAATGAAGTTAAAAAGCAGGCCTTGAAAGTTGCCTTGAAGGTGCTATCTAGATTACAGATAACTGCCAATGAAGAGAACCTTAAAAACTGTGTATTCCCACCTACCAAGACAGAGTAAAACTAAGCATTGCTTTTAGTAATCATGCTGACACAGCTGAACTCCTGAAGTCCTTATTGTGAATCATTGCTCAGCGTCAGCATCTCAAAACCTTCTTCAAATGAAATAAAACTGCAGATGTTGGTTATCTAGAATCTGCATGCAGGATTTATGAGTAGATTTCAGAAGGAAGTTGTAGGTCATTCTGTCAGTTTTGGTGTTATTTATATGCTGTTCTTGCTTTAGGACTCTTCCAGTGTATGTGTGGGAGAAAGAGTAAACTATGAGCAAAGCCGGCTTCGTTATATTGTGGGGAATGTTAAGAGTCACTTATATTTACTCCACTTCTCCACCCTATGTCGATTGATACAGAATTTAATTCAATTTCTTCATTTACAATTCATTGTCAAGTGTGTGCATGTTCTCAGTGGAAGAGATTAGTTGGTTAAAGAATAATGTAAACCTATTAATAAGCTTATCATTATGTAACACAAATGTATTTTAAATTTTTTTCTGTGGGATTTTTTTTTACTATACTCTAGAGAAAAGTGTGTTCTATATTCTGTTGTGCTAAACCTAACCTACCATGAAGCACTTGTTTACATAATCAATTTAATATAATACAACTGTATAATAACTATAATAGCTGTAATTTGGATGCTTAAAAAAGAAATAAGAGCACTGAAAATTTAATGGCAGGTTATATGGGATACTGTCAAGTTATTTACACTCGGGGTTTGTCTTTCCTTAATGCCACATGCATTTCTTCACTTAAAGATTGTCAGCTTTTCTTTTTCAAGTAGACAGTTTCACACCACAGGTTAATGAAAGGCCAAGAGTCCTGTTTCTTCCTTAAGGAATTACTCACTGGCCAGACTCTGCGTACGTGGGCTCCTCCACGCTAATATATGTACACAGCCTTGTTTGTGTTAGGATCTACAAGAAGCCAGGGTTTGGGTGGCGGTGTTTTTCTAAATTAATGCTGCACCAACAGATTTGAAAAAAGAAAGATGGTGGAATGTAGAAGTTAGGAAATAAGAAAATAAAATACGGTTTATAATTTGTTGGAAAAATGTAAAGGCTAAGCCTCTATGCTTGAAAAAGAAATTTTAAACCTCAGACTAAACCAAAATAGAGTCATGGTATTTGACAGTTTGGTTATAATCCCAATTTTAAGATAAGTCAGACTGAGAGACTAAGCAGTTTTAGGATGTCTCTTTACTTCTCGTAATTAAGTTAAAGCTAATTTTGTTCATTTTAATACAAGACAACAATGAGGCTGCCAGAATTTTTAAAAAGTTTATTTGACTTTAGAGAAACTGTTTCAGTTGTGTCTGTTATAAAAGTATTCTTTCTGTTTTAATTAGAAATGTTTGTTATAATGGTGGGTTTTTACACAAAGTTTAATTTAAGCCTAAATTAAGCAGTGGAAAAGAAAATATGTATAAAATATATCAGTAGACTTTCTGCTCCATGGACACACCAAATAATTGTCTTTCAGAATAAAATTTGTGAAATTTCATTTGTTGTAAAATTGGTCCAAAAATTAGTTTTTTCCTCATTTTACTGCTCCCCTGAAAATTCCTCTATTTGTAAACAAAAAAGAGAGATGATCTTAAGCAGTATAAATATAACTGCTAATGCAGGAAAAGGTCAATCACGAAATCAGTTGTGTGGGTTTTCTGAGAATAGTTTTCAGTTTTGGTTTCCTTTCATGAGTATTGTTGGAGGTTGGGGGTATATTTTTATTTTTCAGGTACTTTGTCACAGCAAAGGAATTGCGCTCAATACCCAAATATCATTTAAGTACTTTTTTCTGACCAAAGACTCCCTGCCTTTGCCTCCTTGCCGTTTTTTATCTCTGTAAAAGAAGGCTTCCATATCTTTCTTCTGGTTTAAAAGACTGTTTGGGGTTGGGAAGATACATGATCCAGACATTAGCATCCTGAAAGTCTGATGGTACAGATTTTGGATAATCATTGTTTATTAAATTTCTTTCCAACCACATTGTGAAGAAGTTTAATGATCAGCATGGGTGCGATTTCTTGGCCTCCACTTACTTACTGGCACAACTGTTAGATCTGTGTTGCCAACACTACTATAGCAATTATTAAAAAATAATTTATTGAAGAGCAGTAGAGTGTTAAAAAGCACTATTGCCACTAGGGTTTGTTCTATATAGGGAATGCAGAAGTAAGCTCTGCTGGTAAAGGATCTTTTTTATCCAGAATGACTTCTATCTTCATTGAGTTTGTTAGCCTATTACCTTACATTGCCAGGGTCTTAGAAACTTTTTTTCAGCAAGTTTGCCATATATTTAATTTTCTCTGTGAACATACTGGAGTCTGCTTTGAAAAGCTTTTGTCCACAGAGACAGATGCCAATGAACAAACATTTTGCTACATTCTACAGAACTGGCAAGCCCCACTATGAAGTAATCGTCGTAAACTATAGTTCATTACATCAGCATTGTTACTGTTGTTTATGAAAAAGAAAGAGAGAGGTCAAATGTAGTCACTAGTTTTGCCTCAGTTTCATTTTCTATTAACAACCACGTGGAAGTCTTTCTAGTGATTTGGGGGGGTTTTGTGTTGTGCACTTGGTTACTCACCTCTTTTTTCCATAGTACGTAGGCAGCTGATGTTTGTAGGGTCTCACGTCAAGGCAAGAGGTTCTTCAGAGGAGGTTGTGGTGGAGTGGGAGTGCTTCCTGCCAGTGCCAGCCAACACAGGCAAAAGTTCAGGTTTTTGACCTTGTAGTACTTTGAAAGTAATAATCAACAAATCATCTTATGTAAAACTGGCAAGGATGAGACCTCTATTAAAGCTTACTCATAGAAATTGGTTAACTTACTTATAAATACAGGATTCTGTACCTCTGGCAAGGAGCTCATCATAATATACAATATGTGGAAAGAATGATTATATGATGATTAAAATTGATTTTAGGAATGCTTTTCCTAAAAACAAGTTATATCTATTTAGAGGATGAAAAGAAGAAGAAAGAGAAGATTGTAGGTGGGTGAAGATAATAAATACAGGGTTTACAAGTAAGGCAAAAAAAAAAAAGCAGTAGGTATTTTTAGGCAGAAATGCAGAGTCTTAAAGCACTGGATGAACACATAACCTTGCTGATAGGCTCTTATGTCTGTTTAATGAAGGCATAATGTTAAATGTATGAGATTGTGGAGTGTTGAGGGGGGTTAACCTATGTCTTGATGGAAATGAGCAGAATGGATATGGGGGGTAAATAACCACCACCCCATAAGATTCTGAGAACAATCGAAGAGAATCTTTGCCAGGGAAATCTCCTATTTTCACACCCTGTGAAGAGCACAGCGCAGGTGAATGTTCAGAAACATGAGTAAATACACAGCTACATTCCAAGCAATTAGCAAGCCTGGCTAAAAGACAGTTATAGTAAACTGGATTAGCATCGTTATTGTGACGTTACCATGAATCTAAAGGAGAAGACCACAAAAACTGAAATATAGAAAGAAATACCTTTAACAACAACAAAAAATCAGCAAAAAACAGTCATCTATAGAAGTTCTGTTAATTTCTTGTGGAAGGAAGTAATTGAAGGACAGTTCCAAAATATTTAATCTTCTGAACCCTTCAGCTTATGTGATGAGCTTAAAACACATGTATTTCTCCAGAAGCAAGACTGGTTACTTGATCTTGTATAGCCTTGTTCCAGAAGACTGGACATGTAAGAGAGGAGCACATTACGCTTTTTTTCTGGAGGAAAAATAGAAAAGGCCTTATAATGAAAAATACCAGTTTCATTCTGCGTCTGATAAGACAGTTGTCTTTTTCTGTGGATCTCAGAGCACTGGGGAGGGCTTCTCTTTTAACAGGTGTGTTACTGTCCTTTTTGCCCATAAACAGTGGATAACCCCACTGCAAAAGAGATGGGCAAGACCAGTGCTGTGTAGTCACAACACTCAGTATTTCCCTGTACCTCAGCACAAGTCCTGAAAACTTGTGAAAGAGGTCATGACTTCTTCAGAGGACTCATTCACTTTCTCCAACCCTTAGCAAGTTAAGAATCTGTGATGTTTTATCAGTTTTTTATCTCTTAAAATGGAGGAAGAGGCATATCTTGTATCACACTGTTTTGGAGAGATTTCAATGTAAAAGCTGCTTATTTTCTAGGCCTTTTTCACCTTACACATGCGCAATAGTTGTTGTAATACTGGATGCAAGTCTTCTGAGCAGAATCCAGCATGTTTGGATTTTATTTGCATTGTTCTTTTTCCTCTTTTCCAGTGCACAGACCTATGACTGACTTGTGGTCTCAATATAAATTACAACTGTATCTTTTTTTGTTGGCTGACACAGTTCCCTTTCTTCTCTCCACTTACTAATAGTATCTGCAGATCTCCCTCTTTGCTTTACCCTGTTTTGTTTGTTCATTGTTTTATTTTTGACAGTTTGACCATTTGGTATGATATGGGCCTCTGGGCTCTTTGGATAGATAGGGAGTGTGTCAGCTTGGTCAGTCACAGCGAGGTTCACCTATCTACTTGGATACGTGAAATTGGCTTATTCTATCTACTTTTCACAACCCTCCTTTGACTTTTTTTTAGTTAACTTTGAGCTTTTCTATTTTATGTAAACTGCATAGGCAGAGTACAGGGCTGTTCATTCAGAAATTATCGTTTATCTGTAAAGACTAGAGAGCACCGTAGTGTTTTTAAATGAACTAAAGGCATTGCATTTATACATTGAAGAAGTTCTTATATGTGATTTTGTTACTGCATCCTATTAGGGAACAGACCATTATCAGACCCATCTGGCCCAACTTTGAAATTACCTTAATATTTGTATTGTGTAATGCAGTTATATTTTTCTATTGTTCATAACACAGTTGGGGGCTCTTTTCATTTGTCTGTAGAAAATATCTTGATAGGAGTCTGCTTGCTGCATAATTCTTATTGTGGCAATTCCATTCTATCTGGGCACGTGGCTCCTTCTTCATACCTTGTGATGAAGGAAGAGAACATCATATGTAGTGATGTACTTGATAAGTGTTAGATCTGGGCATGCATGACAGAGAGGGCACTGTTTCCAGAGGAACCACAAAATTGAGTTTAGGGGAAAAAAGGGGGAAGAAAGAAGGGAAAAGGCTTCTTTTCATTTTAGACCAACTTCAGCAGTACAATCAGTACTCCATGCATTTTGAAATAGTTCAGCTCTCTGCTAGGAGTCAGCCATAAATCCGATGGGGAAATAATGGCAGATGGAAAACCCTGGGAGTGTTGTGGGCATTTGCAAACCTATTTACCGTATCCCTGTGTGGATTCAGTAGAGTGCATTTGGCACTCCCGACCTACACTGCAGATTGTTTCCACAAGGCAGCTCATAACATAGTGGCAGAGAAGACCCCGAGGTCTTTACATACAGCACCACCTCACTTCCAAAGGTACGTGCTCGTTTGATGTAATCAGACAAAGCATATCACCAGGAGAAAAAGGGAGAAACAGGCATTTCTTTCAGAACGGATGTTTTCGGTTTTTACTAAATCCGTTCTTGCTTCATGATGCTCACGTGAAAAGAATCCATCAGAAACTCCCACTAAAGTATGCGGGAAATCCACAAATGTTGCACAGTGTGCATAAGTATTCAAAATATTTACAAATCAAGTTTTATATGCATTTCTGCTTTTATATAGTTTAAAAGTATGTAGGTAACATATCTCCTCAGATGATGAGAAACTTGCAGAAGGAAAATAACAAGTAAAACCTGGTTTCAGGAAACAAGCTTCCTACAACCATAATCACTTCAAATAGTTTTTTAAGTGTGAAATACACTGTGTCTGTGAGAAACTACCTTTTCAACTGAGAGGAGCATTTCTTCTCCAATCATATGGCCTCAGCTGAAATTCTTAAATCCTGAAGTGCCCAGATAGATGAAGCACTTGAGCCTATTTCTGAGGAATGGAGGACTCCTTATTTATTTCTTGTTTGCTAAGAGGTGAAATGATAAAAAAATCCCGATTGTTTCTCACAGTGAAAGTAGGAGAGGGCATTGAAATTAATCTTCTGTTTGTTAGGCGCTGGAGTTCAGTAAAGAGTGTGAAGGAAAAAAAATACATAGTGTTGCGTTAACCTTCAACACACTTGGGAGCAGCAACAAAAATGCTTCACATCAATAGTGGAAGATTTTGAGTGACAAGGAGTGTGACAGCAGACTGTGCATGGCACGAGAAGGGTGGCTGCCCATGTAGAAGAGGTGCTTCCCTTCGTTCACCACTGTTTTGTTGTCTTTTTTGTTCCATGATGGGGTCCTGGGTTGGGTTTTGCGTGCCCTCCTGCTCACCCAAGACCTTTATCAAAGCATCTCTTCTCTGGGTTAAACGTCATACAGTTGCAAGTGCCCATTCAGATCTGAGACTCACCCATCTGCATGCCTTGTCTGGTGCTCTGAGCTAGAAGTGACTTACCAGTTGCCATTTTCTGCATTGAAAATTCTGTAATTTTCCATATATACAGGTGTGTGAGCGAGAGTGCATGTGTTACACGTGTGCAGGTAACACAGAATATTTCTCCCCAGAATCGTGACTTCCAGATCAGCCACCAACCTGAGAAAGCGAGGGGGCTCTGCAAATAAGCTGCTTTCCTTCCTCCCCCCTGCCTGGCCACTGCACCGACCAGGGCGCTGCCTCTGAGTCCCTCATCCTCTCTTCCAGTCTCCTGTGTCGCTTCCCCTGTACCATTCCCTCCCTGGGGCACTGCTTAGTCTCCAGCCCATAAGTATTTCACAGATTATTTGGGGGCTTTCAGAAGAGTATGCCGAGGTGTGGTATAGAGCCAAATCTGCGGCTTCATACTGTAGTCAGATAATGCCAGAGATGTTCTGCAGACTTCGAAACAAAGTGTGATGGCCCAGGATTGTGCATATTCCTAGAATATCGCAAGCAGCAGTGTTTCTCCTTTTTAAAAACAAACATCCTTCCAGGTCACTCCATGACTCTCTGTTCTTGTGCAAGATTGAATTAGAGGTAAATTGGCTTTGGTTTCTTAGAATGACTGTGCTCACGTTGCATTGTATTCTGCTCACAAACCTAAAGGCTGATTTTTGTTCTGGTGGTGTAAGTTGTCTGATTACAGTAAGATAAAACAGTATGGAAGCTGGTTTTTACTAATCTTATTTGATTGTGGTTTTTAGATCAGGCTTGTTGCTAAGACTATTTAGTGAAATTATGCAGGTTTGGGGATCTTTTGGCTATTGTATTCATAATATTCTGTTCTGTTTGAAGAATGGGACTAAATAGAAAGCATTCTTCCTCTTTTTTCTTTTCTTCCCCCTCTCCCCTCCCCCCGTGCTCCTTCAGAAACCATGGCGTCGTGCTTTGTATTTTCCTTGTTGGAAGTTTGAGGTACAGTTAGATGCCTTTCTAAGGATCAGTCTGAAACTGCGCAATACAATGCACAGTGATGTGAATGGCCTGTTGTCAGCACTGGTTAAAGAAGCTGTGACAAATCAGCAATGGAGATGGAGCAGGGGGATCAGTTTACAGCTAGGAAAACTACAATGGCAGTTGTATTGGGAAATCAATGTTCTTTTGGTGTGTTTTTTTTATTGCCCAAATGTCAGTGTTTCTCAATAGCTTGCTCATAGGAATAGGAGTCAAGGGAATTCTCAATGTCCAAATCACAGAACATGTGCTATTGTTTGAATTCTCCTCAATTTGTGAGCTGCTCACAGCAGGCTGTAATCATGTATCATGCTGATTTTTGGTATCTGTTATGCATTATTGCAGTTTCTTATGACTTTTGTCTTCCTTATTTACGCAGGGGAAACAAAAGGGCAAACTAGATCAGCAAAAAGAGCTTCAAGATGTAGCTTTACTCGAGAATGCATTACCTGGTTTGGCCATGGGGTACTTTATCCATGTCTTTCGGTTTACCTATCTGTGGAAAAAAAAAAGGGCAGTGCCTTCCTTAAGACCTTGTAAAAGCTGTTACTGTGTTTGATATTAAAGGTTATTGTGGAGGAGTCACGGGCTTTTCCAGTACAATGCAGTCATAGATATTGGGTTGTCCTCTGATTGCTGTGAAATAATTGCTAGTGCCACTCTTTGCCAAAGACATCATTATTCTGTCTAGAAAGTATTAGTACAGCTTCATTACTTCCTGGAAAGTGTTTGGTGCGATACAGATACAGGTCTGGTCCTTTTCAGTTCTCTTAGTACAGCACATCAAATGAATTCTGCTCCATTTTACTGCAGCTTTAGATGAGACCAAATTGTAAGTCTGTAAGAACTGAGATATGAATCCTAATAACCAGATTTAGTGAAAGTAAAACAAATGCAACCATTTCAAAAAATATTTACATTAGAATGAAGGTCAGAAGTTAAGCAGCATAACCAGCTTACCTGATCTGTGATGCACAAGTTGTTGCAAGATCCTCTAAACAGGAGGTGAAAAATTAGAAAACGATTGAGGAACATTTTTCCCTAACCAGCTCAATTCTTTGTCCACACTGGGAAAATACGCGACGTTAGAAAACGGTTAGCCAACAGTTTTGTCTTTCATGTGCGTAAGGACCACTGTGTAAACTGTGACCAATTCAAACGTCATTAAGTACCATTTTCCCTATCTATACTAACAGTGGAACTGTGTTCAGTAGTCAATGTGTTCTTACTGTGTGCCAAGTGTAGACAAAATCTGAGTTGTTCATTTTGCAATGCGTACACCAAAGAGCTTTTAAATGTGGTAAATCTATGACTAATGTTAATGCTTATAGGACTGTTGGGGACAATGTAGATATTTATGTAGATATTTCCCAGTAATGACTTTGAGGGTTGTTTGCTTTAGACTATGTAAAACAAACATAATACAGCCAGCCAAAGTTAGGAGGTTTTGCTCCTCTTAATAGAACGAGCGTCTTCAGTGGAGGATGCTTGAGAGGATCCATGCTAGATGTTAAGGTGGCACCCAGGTGTCTTTAACTCGCCAAAGAATATTGTCTTCAGAAGGTCACCCAGTAGCAAGTTCAGGCTGCATTTCAGAAGCATCAATGAAGCCACCAGACCTGTATAACCACCGTATCTCTTAGAAGAGTTCATGCAGGGGCTGTTTACCATGGGTTTCCAGTGATCCAGCAGCCTAGGGAGAAAGTGACCATTCAGGGCTCTGAGTACTTCTGTAAGACTGACTGCTGAGATTATATATGCTATTTGGTTTCCTGCTGATTAAATTATTTTACAGTTTCATCTGCCATCTGTCCATCTTAGGCACACTGAGCAATAGACCTGAGTGGGCTGTGCTTTACAGAAAGGCTTGGCTTTTTCTCCAGGGTTTTATTGGAAGAGGAACATGAGAAGAGTCACACCCTTACTCAATATAGCTGCATTGACACAAGGGCTCTTCCTAAGTGGGTTTTCCAGAAAGACTCATTCTAGTGCAGACAAGGCCTTGGAGAAACATATTCAGTAATCTCCCCCACCCACAAGCTGTGGTGGAGTGGTCTTCTTGTATTCTTAGCAGTGGAGCAGCCCTCTTGTATGACTCTTCATGCAGCCAGTGCAGCCTCTCTCTTTGTGTCTGGCCGTTTGCCCCATGTGCTGTGGACAGTGGCAGCAAAGTCTCCATGAGAGGAGAGGACTTTCAGAAAGAAAAGGGACTTTTCGTAAGAATTGAAAAGCCTGTTGTTAAAGCACTGTAGTTCAGCAATGTCCTCTCTTTAAGCTGGCTCAGTCATCTTTACTTTTTTTTTCAATTAGGTCCATTGCTCGAGCTGACCTTTTAAAAATCTCTTTTCAGTAACTTTGATTTTTACAAGGGAATCCATTACGGTGTAAGAACACAAACAGCATAGGGCTTCGCTGTTGTATAATATTTCTTCATCTTAAGTATTTTCCTCCAGTTGCTTTGGCTGGTAGTTGAAAACTGCTAGAAAAATATCTACATATTTTATTTGTGATGTGATAGAACTGTGAAGGAAAGCAATAAATAATGATAACAACTCTTAATGTAAACTTGTTTTTCACTGGTGAGGCTTATACTGTTTTCTTTGTCAAGCAGTGAGTAGTCCCAGCGTAAATCATGTCTGTGTATTTAAGGTTCATGTTTGAGCAGTTCCCAGAGTTGTCACCAGATTTTCAGCCGTCCTTGCTATTTTTACTGTGGATTTTCCAGCTGATACTAGGAGGCACTGCCCATGTACTGGCTGATCTGTACATGTGTGGTGGCTAGTCCCTCTAAACAGATGTATTTCTGGAAATTCAAAGGTAACTCTACTAGAATAAATTCTGAGAGCTAAAAGGTGTAGCACAAATGGTAATATATTTGAATTATGATGGTAGCCCTTTACAGGAAATACTGATTGCACGTTGCACAGAGTTGCAGCAGCCAACATCGGTGTAATTCACAAGTATGCCATGTCTTATTTTTAATCTTACAGCATGGTACACTGCAGCGTGCATGCTGCATTGACTTGCTTTTATTTTACTGCTTACAATGTGTAAACTTGGGAGGGGACTTCAGATGTCCCTGCACCTTGGGCAGAAATGGAAGTCTTCAGGCCTGCCTGGCACGTCTGCTGTTGCAACCAGTCTCTTGACCACATTTTGAGGTGACAGTCGCAGCTGCCTCCAAACCTTTTAGTTCTGAAGAGAGGTCCCTGGTTCACTCAATCCCAAGGTTACGGTAAAAAAATAACACTCTCTCTGTTAAGAAAGCATCAAATCACTTCAAAAACTCACCCATCTTAGTGCAGATGATTAGATGACCCGTGGCAAGCCTTTAAAATTGCATGCATAGATTTGGTCTCTGTTTCTCCTCATACTTGAGCCTGAGCTAAACCGAGGCATTGAAGTGCGGTTGATAGAGCCTTTCTCTGGCCCCAAAGGAGGGATGTGCTTGAATATGTCTCTGTATCCCTTTGCTTCATCAATCCCAACTCTGCAGCAGATGACCAGATGGCCACAGGGTATGTTTTGTAGCTACAAGATAAATCTCACGGCAAGCAATTTCCTTGCATCAGTTAAGGACACACACATTAAAATTTAGATTTTTTTTTTTCTTAAAAAAAAAAAAAAACAAAAAAAAAAACAAAAAAATCTCTGAAACTTTCTTTTCATGAGAAGCACTGCTTCATGTGGCAGCTGAGAGAGCAGGCCTCCCTTTTTTTAGTGTAGGGCAGCCAAAAATTGTTTGTGGTTCTAAAAAAGTTGTAATATTTGAGAAAGTATAAATCCAGTCATATCGCATATAGAAGATCAGGACTGTCTTTTTCTTCTGGACTTTACAAGAAATGTGTAACTTTTGAACAATGCCTCCTGTCTGACTTGAGATGGTGATGGGTGAGAAGTAACAGCCACCCCTCTAAGGAGTTAAGAAAAAATACTGGCATATGCTGTTAAACCGCTTAGAAATATAATGAGGCAAGACAATGAGTAGGATTAGAGAAATGTGGAAGTTTGTAGAACTGGTGGCAGTGGTTGACCACTCATATCCACCAGCGGATCTTGTTCACAGGGGAAGCTGGAGGAAAGCTAGCTATTACTACGACTTTGTTTGCTCCAAAGGAAGAGGGCCCAGCAGAAGGGAGCTTCAGATAGCAGTAGTGGGCATTTTGATGTATATTTTTAGTACAGCTAAGATAACGTTTCTAGAAGTGTAGCTTATGTTTAAACTCTCATTTGGGGTTCTTGGTTTGTTTCAATTTGTTTGGGGTTTCTTCTTATCAGTACTTCCCATGCATTCTTTCTTTCCTTTCCCTGACTTCTCTAGCTGCTGTTCTGGAGCAGCATTCTTTTGTTTTAAGGTATTTGTAAACTTTTTTTGAAAGAAGGTTTTTAATGGAGTACTGTGTTCAATAATTGCTTATCAGTGTGAAACTGGGTCAGTTTGCTTTCATGCTTTTATTTTCGTGGCCTTTATTTTCAGGGCCTTAGGCTTTTATTTTCATTCAGCAGTAAGACAACAGATGCAGTTAATATGGCTTTACATGTTTCTCACCTGGCCAGGAAAGGTGTACACTAGAAATTGCATCTGAGGTTTTTCTTGGGATCTTTCATGACATTGCACATGTATTTGAGCAGTGGGACATTTATATAATGCATCTGGCAACTTCCATCCTAATTATTGTCCAGAATTAACTTTGCAAAGCTGAGAAGTATCATTTAGTTTGTAGCACATTTTTAAAGGTGCATGTAAGAGATGTGACCTATCCTGCGTAGCTGTGGGTAGGTAGGAAAATGGGTTTGAAACTCTTCCTGTATTGCCAACCATTTTACTCTGCCGAAGCAGGGGAGGAAGAAGGAAATTTAAAATGTAATCTGGCCGTACTTAAAATGTTGATGTGTTTATCGCGCACATGGTGTTTAGAACTGAGGTGTCCTATAAGAACCAAGAATGCCTTTAGAGGTTAGTATTTACAGCCATTTTCTTTCCCTTTATCACAGTCACAGCATACTAGCTGGGAATCTAAATAAGTAGTCAGCTGAATATACACATGGCTAGGTTATCTCATTTCTAGCTGCCTGCTTTGTTTATCAAGCACTTATGTAACGTTCTGAATTATATTAAGGCAGGGTCAAGCTTTGTATTCACATGCTGTTATCCTTGTGCTGATAGGAGAGATGAACGGAGCAGGGTGTGAGATGTTTAAAGGGATGGCTGCCTCTGCCCTCTTCTTCTCTCCTGAGCTTAAGACCTTAGATCTACAGCCCATTTCTCTTTTGCTTTCTAGCAATTACAGTGCAAGGCTGCAAGACTTCATGCTTCACGCTCGTATCAGCAGCATGGAGGCACAGAGCTACGGCTGCGCAGGCAACAAGTGCCAGACTGTAAACATTGATTTCAATGCTATCAAACTGATTTGGGGTTGGAGATAGACCAGGGATTTTCAATACATGTTTATAATTAAGAATGTAAACAGAATTTCATGTTTATATGCCCCAGATAGAAAAAGAGGCTTTTAAATCTCTGGTTTGAACTCCTGGAAAATAAAAGAAATGAACAGTGAGGGTAGAAAGGAAAATGACGCTCCTGCAAGCATTAAATCATACCGTTTCCTTGCTCCCTTCCTCTCCCTCTCCATCACGCACAGTTGAATACAAAAACTCAGCTGCAGAGCTGCTATTTTTCATTCTTCTCTTAGACTATACCCTTTTTCTGAACACATATGAATGCAACAGGGTTTTGTTTGTCCTTCTCCCCCCCC
>JAOXJM010000012.1:103244983-103260274 GCA_026413425.1 Tringa solitaria | reverse complement strand
GCAGGATGTAAAAAAAGAGTTTGCCTAAAAGATGTATTGAAGTTAATAATTATCTGTTCAATTAAAGACCTTTTCATGGTAACACAACACAGTATTTTTTGCGTAAATAGGTTGATATAGACTCACTGTGACCATTACTTAGTCATGTAACTCATAAGCAGCTAACTGTAGCCAGCCAAATCTGGTTTCGAGATTTTGTTGGAGTTTTTTGGTCAATAAATCATAACCTCTCTTGAGACTTATGAAAATTCCTTTTTAGCCATGGTAGTTGCTAAGTAATGCCCCTACTTGGATAACAGTTTAGATACCAATCCTTAAATTGATAGCTTGCAAACAGACTGCTAAATTTATGCACAGAGCCTTTCTGGACAAAGCCAGCCAGTTTATTTGCTGTTTTCTAAAAGATTAAAGCCATGAAATCTCCCTCTGCTTAAGCTGCTGATTTGCCATCTGAAGTTTCCTTAACTTAGAAGTCTGTATCTGAAATAAAATCTGAATCCCAATTTCCTTATCTTCTTCATTACTCACCCTAAAAACTTTTAAAGAAAAACAGGCCTTCGTTTTCAGTTTTGTAAATACTATTCGTTCCTTTCTTCGCAAATTTAAGCCATTAAAAAAATAGTGCATTAATACAGATAGCAGGCTTATGCCATTCCTGTTTCTGATTCAGTTTTCACTTAACGCTAGCTCCAGCGCAGCCAGTGATGCTCCTAGACGTGGTGCTACGAATGAATACCTGAAAAATTCCACTTTATAAAACTAAAACCCCTTCTTTCATAGAAAGAAAAATAACCACTTACTTTAACTGACTTTGGCATTTTGAATTTTAACACAAACAATGATTTTTTCCGAGAAAGCTGTGTGTCAGATTTGTGTTGGGGTATGCATGCCAACATACTGTTTCACACAGACGTGGGTCTTGTGGCAAAGTTTATAAAATCAGCATTTCTTGAAGGATGTATTTATATGATGGCTTCTATGGCATAATGAAGCTTATAGAGAACACCTGAAAGCTGCTATAGCAAACAGGAGGTTTTACTGTAATTTGTAAAATAATCAAGAAAATCCTTACAATACTTTCCCTAAACAAGTGTGGGCACTAGTAGCCCTTTATAAATTTCTATTCTAAATTCTAGGCATTTTTACACAGCGTAGTCTGACTCTTCTACATTTGCAGTTAAGTTACTATTAAACCACCTTAAAAAATAAATAAAACCTATTAAGCGTTATCTTCTTTCCCCCTCACCGCCATGACTGCAGGCGTAAATTGTAAATTTTTTCAGTGATGCATTCCGAGAGGCTGAGTGAGATGAACGGCACAAGCTGCAAAAATCGTCCGTCGCTCACCCACTAACAGGGGCCTTCTTTTCTGTGAGTTTCCATAAATTAGATGTGGAGCCAAAGCAAGCGGAAGCTATTTTTAGTGCGGCAGCAGCAGCAGCAGCAGCAGCAGCACTGCAGAACAGGAGCTGGCGGAGCGTCACGTGTGTCAGGCTGAATCAAAGGGAGTATCCCAGCAATGTGCTGTAAACAAAACAAGGGCGCTGTCAAAAAACAAGCTTTCGGGTACCCTAAAAAACCCGAATCAAAGCCTCACGCGAGAAGCGACTGCACCAGCTTCCCCAGCTGTGTTCCTTAGGAGATTTTCCTATTTTGCAAACATGGGAGCGCAGTAAGAATTCCCCGTTTCCTGGTGTCCCATTGTCTTGTTTGATGCAGTCCTTACCGTTAGGCATTTTATTTAGAAATCTGTATTTTTCTGTCTCTATCTCTTATCGAGCGTAATTTTTGTCTCAAGGTACATAAATATAGGAAAAGCAGATGCAGCTGTCTGCAGAGCCACTGCATAGGGGATGTCCTTGCTGTGGAAACACTGCCTTACAGCCTGTGAGCTGTTGCTTTTCAGCAAGGAGAAGAGCAATATGAGCTAATACTTTATTGTTACACATTAATTGGATTGACATGTTCAACTCTGAGATTTTCCATTCATAATTAGTATTTTTAATTTTGTGAACTTTTTGCATGAAATGTGTCTGTCCTCAGAAATTATACATTAACCTGAGTAAATACTCACTGAACCTTTCAAAGATTAACTTTTATTTACGTTTGCTTTGGTTTCCATGTGTCCACATGCTTTTGAAGGGACAAATGTATTTTAACTCAGTAATTTCAAGACTGTCTGTTACTTAAAATGACTTGCCAAGTCCATGGCATGAAAGCTTATAGTCAGTCAATAGCATCAGTTCATTGCTTCTTAAGCAGTTGAGACACAACCTTTATGGAGGTTAAAAAAGGTGTTGAAAATTTTTATTTCCATTGATAGTTTATAGGAAAAAAAAAAAGCTACTTCCCTTCTTCCTGAAAACCATCTGTTCAGGTGATGCATCCTCTGTAGGTCCTGCAGGTGCGTGTATGAACTATAGGGTTTGATTTTGTTGAGGTTTCTCTTTTGGGAGCCTGGGGATTGAGAAAATGTTTGCTACTCTTACAGTAAATGCAAATAGCTGTGAAAAAGTGACTTGGGAATAAGGATGTCAGCCTGAGAACGCTGAATAATATGATTTCCCTACAATAGCACCCTATGCAAAAAAGGGTTGGATGGGATTAATACACAATAGGCGCATAAAGACAAACACCAACGCCAGTTGTGTCACCACACAGAAAGGGACTCTTGAGAGCAGCAAGTCCCTCTTGTCACTTCCTCGGTAATAAGGGTTTTTCCCCTGGGTTGGGGGAGAAGTTGCTCGAGGCAGCACCTGGGTTTGGAAAGAACAGCTTAGCATGTCTGCCATGGCAAAAGTCCTGCACAGGTGTGGGAAAGGACTCTCTGAATCTTCCCGAAATTGTAGGTCTGATAGACTAAATTGTCAAAGAGGAGCTGTTAACCCGGTCTGACCCACAGACTATACGCTTTTGTTCAATGTATTTTAGGCAAGTTGCAGCCAGGGAAAAGAAAAACATAGAATATAATGTTGGGAGTAGGAAAAGCTAAGAAAAGGGAGTAGAAGCAGTAAATTGTTAACGAATGTTACCTGCACATCTTAACTCATTCAGTAATGCTAAATATGTGGACTCCGAGCTGAGTGTTTGTAACTATTCAGGCATTAACCTTTCTATTTTTCAAAGGAAGTATTTTGATTTCTCTTTTGTTCTAGAATCCCTTTCTCAGTGTTCAACATTCTGTTATGAAAAGGTATCAGAAACGTTTTATATGATTTATACAAATTTTCACTTTATGTAGAAGGAAAAAAACCAGCAGCTCTTCTTTTGGTAATAAATATTTTCAAATTCCTGTAGCCAAATCAAGGCAATGTCCAGCTGAACTCAGAACCCACAGTTGCTGCTTGAGTTGAGAATCCAAGTGTCCTGTGTTGCCTTACCATAAAATAGGACAAGAAGATATGGCCATGAGTATCTCTGAATAAACACCTGAATGTCAGCTTCTTGCTCCTTGTCACACCATTCCCTTGCAGAGAAACGCTGCTTCCTTGTTCCAATACCCATCGTCTCTCCCATCTCAAATACCACGGGGGAAAAAAAATGCATTTAAAATGCAAACTGCAACACATTCTCATGTCTGGTTTTGCTAGAATGGCTCCTACCAGCAGCTATTGTATCTTCAGAAAATGAATAAGCTGAAAACATTTTGATTTGAAGTAACTACACATCACAGGAAAGGAGCGTGTCTCCAGCTAGAAATTTTAGGGTGTTTTGGGGCCTCAGGGAAACAGGATTTGGAGAGCGAGAGCTGACTGATTCTGCCGATGCCGGCGAAGCCGCGGTCTGTTTTCTGTAACAAATAACGTGCTGTTTGTTCTCAGCAAATCCGCCGCACCGAAGCCGAAGTCAGTAATCACCTACGTGTTTGTGGCCAAACGAAGCGGCCTTCGCAGCGCCGCCGCCGCGCAGGCAGGGCCGGGGAGTTGCGTGCCTCGCAGCCACCGCGTTTCCTGCCCGGGCCCCGGGAGGAAACCGCAGCAGGCGGCAAGGGTGGGGAATCTCCTGCCCACTGCCTGCCGCCTCGGCCTCCCGAACGCACACCTCCGTGGCGTTATCAGGAATAACGCAAAATAAATACCCTGTGCCCGCCGAGGCGTCGTGAAGCCGAGCCGGACGTCACATCCAGCTCGCAAATGACAGCTGCTGCAGCTCAGCTCGCCGCTACGGCGTCTATAAAACAGGTTTTACCGGGCGAAGCGTAGAGCAGAGACGGCGCACTTAGGGTATCATGGGCATGGAGCTCTTAGCGATGCAAAAAAATTTACAAGTTAAAAATAAAAATAATAGTTGCCGTGAATCTGCTGTCTACGGGGAGGCTTGGAACAGATGCTTCTTTACTGGGATATTATGAAATCTTATCTTTCAGCAGGTCACTTATGACATGTATGTAAATACAAAAGTCTATAAAAAGCTATCGTATTAACATATGGCAATGTAATTGAAAAGGAAGAAGATTTCTTGAAAATTATGCTGGGTTAACATATGACTGCTTAAATTAACTTTGGCTTATAGGACTGTTTTAATTATGTAGTAAATTAAATACAAGTAGATCAAAGCTTGTGTTATTATATATAGTTGCAAAACCTTTTCAAGGACGTAATATTTGTAATCAGCTCATAATAGCCATCATTTTCTTCTTCCACCATCTCTTTTAAAGAAGCTGCTATACATGAGTCTTAACTTTTCTCTGATGTATGCATTTTGGAAGTTTTTTCTGGATTTCTTCTTTTTGCCAGCTCCTTTTCAGTCTCTTTGAATCTCTTGACACAGGCTGCAGGTGAGATTGCAGCCCGTCTGGGCACACCCAGCCTGCCATTAACCTAACCAGTCTGGGCACCTGGACAGAAAGAAAAAGCATAATGCACATTAGGCTCAGGTGTGGAGCCTTGACACAGCGGATATACTGCTATCTGTAACTGAGCTGGCTAATTTAAATTTCAGCAGATGTCTGCAGTAATTCTCTATATGCCTGTGGATCACCATGAAGATAATGTCTCAGTTATAATTTTCTCTTATCCATAGTTACGTGCCTATTCTGTGGGTGTCTTTTTTTTTTTTTCTGTGAGTTTCGTAAGTTCTAGTTCAGCATTTCCTCTTCCTTATCTGAACCATCCTTTATTTGATATTTTTCTCCTTCTCTTTCTTCACTCCTACCTGCCTGATAAATCTTGCACCATTATTCTCAACTCTCATCATTTGAAATAAGGATACTGGATTTTAATAATATCCTCTGTTTCTTAGCACATTGGGAAAGTCCCCCTTACTTATTCTGCAAATGTGATGTATTTAGCAGCTTCCACAAACCTTGCTGAACTTTAAAGGTAAATTGAAAAAGGTGAGGTTGCTGCAGTGATTTTGCTATAAGTAGAATCAGCTCATAGCTGTGTATTTGCTTAATTCCCTCAGCATCTGAAACATGGGTAGACACCTGTTCCAGAAGCTAGATGCAGGGCAACAAGAAGTCTTTTCCAATGGGATTAAAGATTGAATAAACTTTGTTGCAAATACCCAATGGGAAGCAGAAAAATCCTTATTTTGTCTATTGTATACTGAGTAAAGCACACAGGTGTTTTTCTGCAGTTGTGGATTACCTTTTGTTTCTCTGTTTCTCCTTTGCATTTTCTCAGAAATATGTAGTCTGTTATTTCAGTGGCTTTAAGTAAATCAGCTGTTTTGCTTTTAATTGCTGTGTTCATCATTATATACTACAAATGGGAAGAATTGCTTACTGTACATACGATATCATAACCAACACTCAGAAGCGGAGCCAAGGAGGTGATGTTATGCAGGTTGTCATCAGCATGAGTACAAACTACAGCTCACCTGTACCCTCAGTTTCTAAGCAAAGCCCTCGCTGTCAGCAAAAGGTCATGCAAAGGGTCCCCTCCCACAGCGTTGTCATGCTTGTGTCATACAGGAAAACTGCTCTTGCTGACATAAGGGCTTCCTCCTTGGGCTTAGGTCTGCCTCCTGGTTTTAACCCTTAGACGACAGAATAATTAAAATTATAATTTGTGTCAGGTAGCTGCCTATGTCTGATGGATATAACAACTTAATGAAAAATATACATATTCTGTGGTATCTGAAATGGTGTTTAGATTGTCTTGAGTTGCACCTTGGTACTGATAAGTAGTGCTATGTCTTAATGTTTGCCATTGCTAGTTCATGTCCTTCCTCCCATAAGTGCTTTTTATGCTGACTTTCTACTTGTTGATAAAATACAATTCAGCCCTTTTTGCACGAATTCAGTAAATGAGATTTTACATCAGAAAGCAAGATGGGGCAGCAGGGGGGGAAACAGCGTTTCACCTCAGTGTGCATCTTGCAGGTAGCAGTTCCCTCAGATGCTGCTTGGCAGGAGGTTTTTTTGAATCCTTGGATCCAACTAAATATCCTGCTCAGCCGTCCCAGCTTAAGGTTTCTCAGGAGGATCTTGCCCCAGCACCTCTAATAAATGGCATCCTGAAGTGTGTGCCCCTCTCAATTGGTGCTTCCAAGATGGTAAAAAGCTATTGTGTTACAAAATTAAGACTCTATAAGCATGCAGAGGAATCCTGGCAATTAATAGAGGAAGACTGATACTTTCAATCAACTTTCTTTACTGCTGGAATATTTTTTTCTTTGGATAATCAGTGCGGGTTGAAAAGGGGGAAATAGTGTGTTTGGGTTCTAAGAATTTATATAGCAATGTCAGGAAAATATTACTTGGGCTAGCAGTGAGGACTGGGGGCCTTTTTTGAAGGGATTGTGAGAGAAGGCATGAACTTAGAACAATAGGATTTTAGAATAAGACTGTGTAATGTAACTGAACTATTTATAACGTGCAGAGAGATAGTGCAGGTACTTGTGTTTAGTGTAATTATGCTTATGCAATCAGCTTTTTTAGGAAGATATCCATTTGACTAGTTTATTTTTGGAAATGTACTCCAGGGTGCTAAAATGTGTATCTATATATCTGTCTTTATATAATCTTCAGCTTTGGTTCTAAATCTGTTTTTTGTATCTGTCAGGAGATATCCTTCTACCTATAAACGCTACAAGGCTGATTAACGACTGATGGCAGACAAATCTACAAATATCAAGCTTTTGGCATCATAAATGAAAATGCCTTGCTTTATAAGGGGGGAGGGGAAGAGATTAATTTCCTGTTTAATTTCTACAAGAAAAACCCCACAGCCTAACTAGATGGAATTTCTTTGTACTATAAATAAGCAAAGCTTTCCTTCTTTCATGGCTTCAATTTTGATATATTTCTACCTAAATTGCTCCTTCCACAATTTTCCTTGTACTGCTGGGTTCAGAGATGTTCCTTCAGATGCTTACTAAATGATGTAAATAACGGAATGAAGCTCTTCAATGCTGATACAGATGTGTGTATATATATAGCTCTAAAGATGCTGTGTAGCTAGCTGGAGCAGTCATGATCACTTGAATGTATATTCTGGGGAAAGTTAGGATAAAATACATCTTTCCAGTACACCAAACCAAGATGGTTTGGTGCTAATCTAGGTAAATAGTTTTATTAACAATTATAGAAAAAGAGTAGAGTGATGAATTTAAGCAAAAATGATTGGTTGTGGGTTCATGTGAAATGCATTTTGTTTCCTTCAGAATGTTCCATCCGTAGTTCATGTCACATCATAATAATTTTCTCAGTTGGGTGTAGGTTTACAATGTTATTTTTATTTATTAATATTAATCTATTGGTTTCTCATTATATCTTGCATTCCATTCCTTAGCAATTGTAGATCATACTTTATTTTATAACATTGGTCATTTTAGTAGAATCTCTGACGCCATGATACACTAGCTCCTTTGTAAAACTTTACTTCCCATCTCTCGCCGTATTGAATTGTATTTTCAGTGTTATACATGGGCCTGTTCTTGACATTCAGTGTCTATATGGTATCTATACTAAATCTTAATTGTAGCCAGCTTATTACCAGACTTCTGGTGATAATCAGTATAGTTTTGTTTGAAGCAGTAAATACAGAAAAGTCTAGGTGGGTCACCAATGCTGTTCTCCTGCATTCTACTCCCAGGCACCTCTCTCTTCTGTCACATTTAAGGATAAAGACCATAGTCAGTCAAATTCTCAATACAAACAAATTTTATCTTAAAAACACTTTTTACATGAATACAGGTAGGGTGGAGGTGGAAAGGAGTGAGTTCCTATAGCTTAGTTCACTTTTCTCGTCCTTTTTTTATTCTCCAGTGTAATTTAGCCGGACACGGGTGTTGCATGATGTTGTATTCCTTGCCAGAATGGAAAACGTTTTAAGGTGAACTGCTGAAGAAAACGTTTGAAAACAAATTCTGCAGGCGTAGTTGAAGATACCTCGTAACACTCATCCTTCTCAGAGGATAAATTAGCATTAATGACAGTAAATTATGATCTGGGCATAGTATTAGTTTTCCCAGTTGTTTGAGGAAATGGATGTGCAGGTCCTGCTGTATAAAGCAGTGTGTCAGCTCACAGACCAGCACCTGGCTTGGTGTGGCAGGTGACATTACCCATGGCAGGTACCAGACAGGTAGAAGGCACTTACTTTCTAGAAACTAAGCTAGGTTATGGCTTTGTTCCAGCGTCCTCATAGGATTATTTAAATTCATCTGTGCTGTATTGAGGAAAAGTATTTAAAATGTAATGTGCCAAGCTAGGAGGTAAAGCTGGAGCCCGGCTGGCTCCTGGTGGCATGGTGGAGGTTGCAGAGGAGCCTGTGGGCACTGGTGTCTCACTGTAAGCTCACCGTTCCCCTAGGTCAGGTGTGGCAAAACCACTGTTATGTAAAGTGTTATTTATTACATTTATTATATCCTCTGTTAAGGATGCTACTTGTAAGATACAGGAGAGGGCTAATGATCTGTATCATAAGCTGCTGGATTTTAGAACCTGTAACTCTTTACAGGTTACTCTTAATAGCAAGATAATTAGAGTTGTGAAGAATGACACAGATGTGGTCATTCCCCAGAATAAAAAACCACCTCTGTTCCTGCAACATGCCATGCAGTGTTGCATGTTGCTGGACCATAGTTCTGACTATGATGTTTGGAGTTGGGCTGCAACGAGCAAAGAGCAGAGTCTCCACTTGCTTTAAGGGAAAAACCTTCCTTCGGGCTCCAGACGCCCAAAATCTTGCGCTCATTTCTGATCGTTTAAGCGTATGAGCAGTCTCATTGAATTCCAAAGTCTTGTTGCGTTCAAGGATTACTTATGTCCTTAAATAGGATTACTTATGTCCTTAAAACTATGCTCATGAGTGAGACTTGGTAGAATCAAAGCTTTTCTTTCTTAGTCCCTCTGTATATCTGAAATATTCAATCATTCTGACAAAAGAAAAAAAAATAGTGCAGGGAAGTACAAAGCTACTCCATAGTCAGAATATCTTGCTGGTTGTTTGTCTTTATTTTGTCTACATTTGTTCTGAAGTCATTAAAATTCCAGCTTACCTGTAGCTGCTATGAGAAAATGTCTCACCTTGGAAACAGTGTCAGTTATGAATAGGTCAGCAGTTTTTCAGTGCTCTTTTAGTATGCTTCAAATTAGTTCTGGTCATCATCCCTTTCCTATTAACATGGGCTGTCAGTCTACGTAACGTCCGTGACTTGTCTGGAGGGGCAGAAGTGGCGGGGACACCCACAAAGTGTTGTGGTGGAGCCCATCGTGTGGTTTCTCAGTGCTGAGATGGGAAGAAACACAAGCAAAAACCAGTTGGAAACATCCCCGTTTCCTCGGTTCTGTGATTTGGCTTTTGTCCACCTAGTGTTTTGACACCAAATCTGCTCAGAAGTGCGTTGCGGTGCTTGAGCTGAATTTAGGTCAGAGCAGCCCCAGATCCGACACGTAACAAGTAAATGAAGACGTGCGTCCTAAACACATGCAGTTGTTTATTACTTACACTTCTTGATTTGTCTTCCATTTGTTGTCAGATTTTCAAGGGTTTGTGTTGCAATACATAATGAAATACTGAAATTTAAAAAACACAGTCAGAAACAGTTCCTTTAAGTGTGAGTTTGACTTTGTGCTTTTTGAATATGGGTAGCACTGAGACCTTCTGAAAAGAGCATCTTGTAAGATGGGGAAAGGGTCAGCACCTGCCAAATTAAGGAACAGCTTTTGCTTTCAAAATTATATCATCAGTTATGTTGTAAAGGTGTACTTTTCAGATTTACTTAAAATTTTTGTCAGTACACCCCTCCACAAAGCAAAGTAATTTTTTTCTGAAGGAAGTGTAGTCTTTGGGTGCTTTGAAGTCTAACATGTGATACCCTGTTGCAAGACAGACATATGTTGAGGGCAAGAGATCAGTATTTACAGTGCTGGTGTAAGGACGGGATTATTTGTAATCTAATTAAGAAGGTTACTAACAATTTGAAGGGATTATAAGATTAACAATTATCTGTGTGTTTATTTGATTAAAATAAATGCCCACAGATTTGGCTGCCATACCTGCACTCTGGTATTTGGAATCAGAAATCCCATGTAATTGGAAGTAGAAAACCAAACAACAACAAAACTGGTTTGATTCCATTTCTGTGATGACTTTAATAAAATGTCTAGTCCCTAATTAAACTTTGCTCTATTTGCACTAAACTACAACGCATCTCATTATTCAGAGCCATTTTGGAGAAAGGTTTTTTAGGATTTTTTGAAGGGGAGGGAAGAGTGCTTTTTAAAATATTATAAATATTATAAAAATTCATTTTTGAGGTAGAGACAGTAATTCCATAGGGTACTCCTTTGCACAAGGCTGGGTTTTGCCTATGACTTTGCAGTTTAATTCTGGTATCGCTTAGTGAAGCTTCATATTGATTCTTTGAAAAACGTCCAACTCTGTGTGACTGAGTTTCATCTCATTGTGGAGCCAAGTTCCTAGAGGCTAAAGGTCCTCATTCTTCATACCCTACTTTAGACCCTCCTGGCAGTACCTCCTGATGGCATTTACTCTCCTAAGCAATCGTATGAAGAACTTTTATGTTAGAATTCGAGTTAGTGTGGACTTTCCTTGGGAAAAACAGTAAGATCCTTAGAAGCCGTCAAAAAAGTGGTTCTCACCCTCGGGACAGGTGCTGGGTACCCTTCTTCTTAGAGCATTTCCCAGCATCTGAGCCACAATATCAGACTCACGCAGTTTGATGGGAAAAAATAATCTGGTAAGGAATTTGTTCTTCTAGGAGCCCTCAGGTTTGAAGTGGAAAATAAAAAGCAAAAGGATACAAATGCATCTACTTTTCTCCCTGAAAATACAGAATTAGTACCTGCCCTCACAGCCCGACTGCAGGTTGACCTGCCAAAATATCGTCAGCTATATGTCATTACATAAACCCATGAGTGATGGTGCTATATATAGAGAACAACTGAATCCTGGTTTTCATTTCCACAGCTCACATGCAAATGGGGAATGATACTTTTGATCTTCTCTTTAAAAGAAAAAAAGAGAGAAAAGACAACATTTTGAGATCTGAACGGACAAGTGGCGTGGGGTTTCTGACATTTATGCCTTATTTGTATGTTCCTTTTCAGCCTTATCCAGCTCTTACTGCATAAATCTTCAATGTTTTTTCCACTAACTGTATTGATGGAGAAGACAAATTGGGAAGTTCAGCTTCCTTCTCGGTGCGTTTTTTTTGGCGCTTTAGAAGTTGTCCCCCATTTGAAATTGGCCTCAGTGGAATTTTTTTTTTTTATTATGAGGCTTTTATCGAGCTTCTGCCCTTCTTCGCAGATGTGTATGTGGTACAAAGCAACAGGTTCCACAAAGTGGCAGGGTGATTTTTCGGCTGTAAAGGCCGAAGTTGTTCTCACAGCAGCACCGTGATACCCTAAGGGACGGTGACGTTGGCGGCGATCCTGCAAGGAGCTGCAACTGCCAGGCTTCCACGCAGGTCCTGGGGCTGGCTCGGGCGCTGCTGCTATGTTGCAGCACCAGCACAGCATTCCGGGTGCTGCTCAGCCCCCTCCTTCCCCAGCTCTCCTGCCTCGGGCCATAGATGGTGTGCTGGCACTGGCAAGGAGCCTCTCAGCACCGAGCCCACCCAGGGAGCAACGAGGATTGCCTGCGGTGCCAAATTCCCTGTTGCCCACAGACCAAGACCCTTTTGCTCCAGCTTTTCTTAAACCAGACCCCCGAAACAGCAACCGCCTGTTGGGTACAGGGTAGAGAGATTAAAACCACAAGCGTAATGTAATCTTTAAAGTAACTTGAAGCAGGACATAATCAGGTTGTTGCATAATTATTTTCCTCATTCCTCAAACCCAACTCATTGTATTTAATAGTACAAATGCACTGTACACTTAAAAAATTGAGGAAAGTTGACAGGAATGGAAAGAAAAGTCCAGAGAGTGCAGAGTTAGGAATGCTTTTCACAAAATGCCATATTAATAGTAAATGTTAGTGTTAACATGACTTACTGTCAAAGGTACAGGTAGCAGGTCAAATTGTAGGGCTAGTTTTGAACACTAATTTTATAACCCTTGTTTTGTTTAAACAGCTTGGAATTAAATGGAATTAGGCCAATTATTAGTGAGTTGGACATGGATACTGTATCCTTCTTCTTCCATTTTGTAGTAACAATTCATCTCCTCACTTCAGCTCCATGACTTCCTCCAGCTACCCAAGGTAACCACTCAGCCGAGCCGTAGGTGTTATGACCAATTGCTTGAATACATTCAGTGGTTAAATATATCCTGTTCTAAAATGGGCAGGATAATGGTGATTTAATGAAAACATTTCAGCAGCATCAATTGTAAAGATACAGGAATTTTCTTGTGAGTCTAATGGTTGTGTCTAGCAATTTTATCTGCACTGCTAGACCTCTGCTTGATATTGTTCATATTTTCACCCGCTAATTTCTAAGGCAGCTGGTCATATACAGATATTTATCTGGTATTGTTTTTCGTGTACAGGTCCAAAGTATATTGTGCATGGGAATAAGAAGGATAACCCTTCTGCTCTACTTTACAAGTAGGGAAGCCCTAATAAATTCCACTGCATGGCATAAACAAGTTTTGGAAGAGCAGGCTTTGTGTTCTTCCCGTCAAAGGTGAAGGGTTACCATGTTTCTTCACTGCTAAAGGGAAGGCAACAGATACACCTCTGAACGATGGGTGATGTGGTTCTGTTGGGTGTTTGGGGGTAAAATGCTCTGGAACCACTAGAAGGATGTCAGTCTATGTCATTCTTTTGTCATTTAAGTCCTGAGCCATTAATTTTTGCCCTGTTGCATAAGGTTTCTTGTCTTGAGCATTGACTAGGTAGTATCCTGTTCCAGTAACTCTGAGAATATGCTGGTGAACCACACAGCAGCCCTGCACATCGAAGGGCTGCTCATAGAGTTTGTGTCCAGCATGTCCTTCACACAAGGTAAAGGTAGGAGAGTGCAACGTTACAGCTGGGGCAAGGACTAAGGAGTGCAGAAGAGAAATGATCTGCCACCACACCTCATAAACTGCAATAAGGAAAAAGAAATTTTACCAGGTGTGCTCTGCAAGGTCTGCATTTCTCTGTTCCCACTGTGTAGGAAGCTGGTCACCTTCCTGACTTTTCCATAGAGCAAATTTTTCAGTTTTCTTAGTCTGTGCTGATGATGTACTTCACATCTTACATGCCACCCTAGAAAGCTGCTTCTCTGGTAGGACACGTGTTAGGAGCCCTCATATTCCTCCAATGGTAGATATCTATAGGAACTCCAGGTGCTGTCCGTGTCTTGAAGCCTGTAAGACATGCTCATGAGACCTGGTCCTGGGATACAAATATTAAGCCCTTGAACCAGTGCCAGTCCTCCTGTTTAACCCTAGCACTCACCAGGATTCCAGCCATGTCAATTCTCTGGGTCATGTCAACAGCTGACAAACACGTGGTAGGTGAAAGCAAACAGATACACTCTCATTTTGCTCAGGATTTTAAGACACTGTTCCTTTCATTTACATGTCACAAAAAATGCATAGATCTGAAAACAGTAATAAACATGCATGTATGCTTTTCCTGGCTTAGAGCGTTCGCCACGCCAAAGAGTTCACTTTTATTCATCTCAGTTTTCTGGGGGCTACTATTATCCTCTTCTTTGAATCATCTGGTTTGACTTTTAGATGTGAAATCTCTTGGCAGCAAGTTCTCTTGCACTGAGCTTGGACTGGTGCCACAGGTAAACACAAAATTCTCGTGACTTCCTTTTAAGTCTGTGTTTTGTTACCTTTGCTTCTCCTGTTTGGGGATTTTCTGCTTTCTCTTTTATCTGCCTCCTGTAGAAAACTCCAGTCAAACTGGTTTTTCCTTTCTGGCAATCACCATAGCAGACTTATTATTCCAAACCACTTCCACTGGAGCAAGTGATCTTTAATTTCCAACAACTAGTGCTGTTTCTAACCTGAATTTGGCATTCTTCAGGGCTCACAGCATTTGGTAGATTTTGTGAACACTAAGAAGATACCCACAGTGCAAAAATTTTTGAAAACAAAACCATCAACCAGAATGTGTAAGTTGCACTGGAATAATTTTTCCCTATCACAGCAAAGTAAACCCAAAAATAACAGGGGAAGTTCTATTTGCAACATCCAATGAAAACACATTTTGTTAATTTCTGACATCCCTTGGTAGCCTTGTGGTATAGACTGGTGCTTGTAAACCTGATGCATTTGACAGCTCCAGATATTCTCAAGGCTTTTGCCCATAGTTTGCCTTTTCTGAACATAGAAGCCCAAGTTCTTTTTGAAGAATTCATCTGTAGAGGTGGAGGTGGGATCTCTGCGCTTTAGTTAGTGGGACATAAAATCAAGGTTTTGATCTATCATTCTGTCTAAAAGCATGTTCTCCGGATTCTGAGGGGATGGTTGGTTGCATTCTGCCCATGTACCTCATCTGATGTTTCAGATATTCTCTGCTTCCCTTCCAGCACCAGCCTGTGTAGTTGCTGGAAGATGTTAAACAGTTATTTCATTCAGACAGTGGATGAAGAGATCCTAGTCTGTCATACATCAGCTCACAAAGCAGTCAGCATCCAGATCTCTCTGGATAATGCAATATGAGCTTTCTGCTTTCAGGTTATTATCTCTTGGTCCTCTGTTCAAAATGGCGCTTAATAATTGCAGAATGTGCTCGGTGTAGCCTTTACATTGCAGAACTCAAACCTGTGTCTATATAAACGCTCCACTGGTGTATCAATATGCATATAATTAGTATCGGCCTAGGACTGTCCTCTCATGAGGAAGAAATCATATGAAGAGCGGTTGAAGGAGTTTGGACTGTTTAGTATGAGAAAGAGGAGGCTGAGGGGAGACCTCATCACTCTCTA
>JAOXJM010000012.1:103227116-103243026 GCA_026413425.1 Tringa solitaria | reverse complement strand
TTCAGCAACCTGGTCTGGTGGGAGGTGTCCCTGCCCATGGCAGGGGGGTTGGAACTAAGTGATCTTTAGGGTCCCTTCCAACTCCAACCATTCTGTGATTCTGTGAAATTGGTGATTTTTGAACCGCTGGGAGCAAAAGGGAATTCCTGGGGAACCAGTGCTCTTGGGAGGTGCCGAAGCCACTTGAGGGTGACTATCAGTGCATAGGTTCCTAACCCACCACAGATAAATAAGTAGTTTCACCTATTTGCACTGGGCGTTCTCTCCCGTAACAGCATTGGTGGGTTCAAAGCTGGAGAAGGGTGCAGGTGAGCCAGGCCCAACCGAAAAATGGTTTCAATCCCTCCCGTCCTGCCGCCTCGTCCTGCCTTTCTTCCTGTGCTTGATCCCTGTGGGAAGCGGCTGCAGAGCAGCTTGGAGGGAGAGAGGGGGAAACTCCACTGCCATGCTGAACCTGTATTTAAAATATAGTCACTTCCAGTGTTTGAAGGAAACCTACAGGAAAGGTGGAGAGGGACTTCTTACAAGGGCGTGTACTGATAGGACAAGGGATGATGGCTTCAAACTGGAAGAGGGTAGATTTGGATTTGATATTAGGAAGAAATTTTTCGCTCTAAGGGTTGTGAGGCACTGGAATAGGTTGCCCAGAGAAGCTGTGGCTGCCCCATCCCTGGCAGTGTTCAAGGCCAGGCTGGATGGGGCTTTCAGCAACCTGCTCTGGTGGGAAGTGTCCCTGCCCATGGCAGGGGGGCTGGAACTGGACGATCTTGAGGGTGCCTTCCAACTCTAATCACTCTATGATTCTAGAATTTCAATTTGACAGGAAAATCCTTAGCCATTAAATTTTACTGACATCTTCTGAGGGATTTCTGATGATATTTCAGGAAATGACTTGGGAAAATTAATCCATTAGGGGTTAGAATATTACGGGGAGGCTGTTTTCATTATGTCTTTCTCAGTTACCAGGAAATACATCAGAATAGTGTGAGGTTGTTTGAAGCCCAACTGTAGAGCCTAAGGTATTCTCAAAACCAGAAATCCATAGTTTCCTATTTCAAATATTGCAGGAAGAACTAACAGGATTGTCATCCCTTAGATGATAAAATACATATACATATCATGGAAAGAAAGAAGGGCAAAAAAAAAAGGTCAAATTTTGATGTTGTACCTAATAACTGCAATAGGAAGGGGGTGGGAAGTATTTTTTCCATTTCAGCTCCTAGAGACCTGGAGTAGGTGTTCTTATTGAGAAATTTCTGCCTCGCCTGTGACTTACTGCAGTCCAAAGAGGGTGGAATCCAAAGTCTTGCCCCTGAGTGGCTTCATGGAGGTAGATTGTGGTGCATCTGATGGTTTTTGAGCCTGGCTGAGTAGTTTGCAAAACTCTTAATAGCCCATCAGAATTGTAGAGGTTTGCTGACCCCAACAACTGATTTGAGGATATATATGAAACTGAGAACTTAGGGCTACAGCCTTAAAGATTTGCCACGTTACCTTTTCCTTTTAAAGAGACAAGCATTTTGACATAGGTTTGATTTCTTGTTTTCCACAGAAACTTTTTGATACAAGGCCTTTGAAATGTTGGGGTGAGAGCATGAAAAATGGTTGAAGTAGATGAAGATTTATTAAAATGTGTAGTTCGCTGTATCGATCTGCGGTTTAGCACTTCATCTTTCCAATTCTTTGGATGTCAAAATACACTTACAAATATAGCATGGGGTTTGTGTCTATCGTGTTATTCTCAAGACATGATTTTCCTTTTAATTGTGATTTTGTTTGTGGGGTCAGAATATCTATTCAGAGCCGCATAGTGATTTACCCAGAGAGAAAAGGATTTTCATGTACGATTACCTCTTCTTTATTTGTGCATTTCTGAATCCTTTTTTCAGAAATTCTTATATAGCTGCTACTGCTGCTCAAATTGCCATGGTTTTTAAAGAGAATAATGCTTATTGATAGTTCCCACATGCACTGGCAGGCACATCTAAAACCTGTACTTTTGTGTTCACGGCTTGCATAATATAAAATTTAGAGATTGCTTGTCAAACTAAGTGTCAGCTGAGTTTCCTAGGAAACTCACTGAAGATATTTATAAAACTACAGATCAGCTTAATAATAGATATAATAATGTCAGTTAGCTCGTGATTGGTTTTTTTAACTTTATCAGTCCATTTTTCTTCGCTTTAATTTGTTGGCAAACCAAACCACTGCATTTCCAAACAGAGCGGTGAAGACCTTCCTTCCAATGTCTTGCCTGATTTATTTTAAAAAAAAAAGTAGTTTGTGCTGTTCCATGTAAGGAAAACACCCTACTGTAAAATTAAGAAGAACCTAAATGTCATACTCATTATCAGATTGAACCATTTATAAATAAATCCAGAATTGTGAAATAAAAATATAAATATTATATCATATGTTACAGTTTTATTCACAGTTGAGTTGAATGCGTGAGTTTAAAGTTCATTGCACATGCATGAAAAGCAGTCACTGCAGAATTAACATAACTCCTGAGTATGGGTTTCTATAGAAGCTGCATAAATAGAAGACCTGTCAGTACTGTAAAAAGGCATAATTCTGTGAAAATAATTTTATCCCTGAGCTGAAAAAAACAGGATCTAAAAAGAGAGAATAAATTATACTGGTGTCCATTTTTATTCGTTTTTCTGCTATTGTGTTTTCCTCACATTGATTCTTTGAGTGGAAATACGAGCATTGCCACAGTTGGGAGGTATCTTCGTACTTTAAGCACTTTAAATTGAAATTTTAGTAATGTAAATTTAAAATTTGCTGGTGTGTGTATATATGTGTATGAATAAAAGAATGTATATTATGCCAGAACATAATCATTAAAGGCATTTAGCTTTAGTAGAAATTAACGTTCTTTAGAAAGCAATTTAGAAAAGTGATTCCAGTTTTCCCATTTTAATACAGTAATGAGAATGAAGTTAGCGTATTTAGTAATGAGGCAGTACTGACTCCTTATCTCATCTGGAATCCATTACTTGTACCTACTATGTACATTTGGCTGTCAGAGCTATCTTTTTATACTGTGCTAATTAGCCAAGTAAGGAACTTACATGAAGGATGGATATTCGAGAACTGATTTTCTTTCAAAAGAATATAGCTTTTGGTGTATCAGCATCTAGAAATCTCGGTGCAGATTTAATGTAGTTGCAAAAGAAATCTTAGGAAGCCTGTCCATCACACACTGGAAAGGTTAATTTTTGTAAAGCTACAAAATTTAGCCAAATCCTAATAGTAGTTGCATGTTGATGTATGGATGCAAGTGATACCATTGCAGCTTGATACAGTGGGATGGCAGGTAAAAACCTTATAAATCATGGCATTTGTTTTAATATAGGTTGCATGTGGCCAGCAATCTTACAAGCATAAAATATTATGGCTGCTATGTCAAGTGATATTTTTTCAGTGTGTGATACTTGTCAGAGCTCACTCTTGTAACTGTGGTATTGCATTTTAGGGTATTTGAAAACAATCCTTTTACTTGGGGGAGGGTGATGATTTCTAAATGGAAGACGACTTGGGCTGATACTAAGACATCTGATTAGGAGACTTACTCATTCCCAAAGCTGCCATGGATTATCTGCAGTGTAACTCTGCATCTCTCCTCGGTTCCTTACCATAATTTGCCGGTCTGGAAAATGCAAATGCTAACAGCCAGTAACCTCCCTGAAACGCTTGTTGTATGTGTAGGTGAGAGAGGTGTGAATTGGTACTAATTACCATGTTTAATCATTTGGGATGAATTCTGTCAACATGACCTTGATATTGGGGGGTCAAGATACAGCGTCTCTGATTTATACATCAACTCCAGAAGGAATGCTTCTGCAAGAAAAGCACCAATTCACACTGTCTTGTGAGGTTTGTGATGGAGTCATGTTTGTGCACAAATGCTTGCTTCTGCCCACAGTCTAAACCAGAGCCATTTTCTGACTCAGATGTAGTTGAGCAGCATTTTCTCCCCTGACTTCTGTTGAGTGTATCGATCCCGAACTGTGCAAGCGATTGCGCTGCCCACAGCAGCAGTTTGCTAGCTCTCCCTTGGGCTCCTGCCCATTTTCTCCAGGGTTGTTTAACAAACTTGCCACCTTACTGCACTCAGAGATCTGGATTTATCCCTCTTTACCCTTTATTCCTCTTTTACCTTGATAAAAAGGGGCTGTTACCCAGCCTGTCAGATCAAACTGGTAAAAAAATGGGCAGAAAACTTTGAAGCAGACTTGGAAGTACAGGAGTGTTGCCTGAACAACTGTGTTAAGGAAGATTACTCCTTGTTTAGGAAGACATTCAGCTTGGAGGCATGTTTGGTTCGGGGGTTTTGTGCCACCTTTTTTCATTTCATGTGCTGCAAACGTGAGATGAGAGTTGGCTTCACGATAGATGCACCAGTTAAAAATACATCGCTGTGCTCCAGTGTCTGCATTAACTGGGGGGCTAACTGAAGTAAAACTTCACTTATTGAATATTCCCAAGGTGAGGGAAATCTTCTGACCAAAAGGTTCGGTCTGAACACAACTGCTTTCTTATGGTGACTGTAGCTGACTCTAAAGATGTACTTTTGTATCTTTAGATAAGTTTATGGTGGCTTTTGGCAGGGGAGGAGGTTTCATTAAAAGTTTTTCTTCAGAGTTTGTTCAGGATAGCTTTGTTATCAGGCACCCATTGTGTTGCGCTAAACAGTCATTTTTTAAACAATATGCTTAGCCGTGACACCTTGATCATCCAGAAAGAAAAGCTGGATATTCTGTATGTTGGCAAACTGTAGATACTGCATTTTGTTTCCCTTGTTATAACAATGGAGGTTCAAAAAGGAAAAATAGTATAAGTAAATATATACATAGCATATTCTCTTTCCCTTTCAGTTTGTATCCGTGGGAAAATGGTATGAGAATTACAAAGAGGCTTTTAAGGGTGTATTTTTTCAACTGGTCAGTGTGTGTGACCCCTGTGTTAACAGTGAGTCACGTTGCAAGTCAAGAGTTCACTGGTTTCTCCTCTTTCCCACTGCAATTAAGTAGACTCCACATGCACACCCAAGTAAAATTGGGAAAAATTTGCCAGTTGATAAAGAAATCTTGATAATATTGTAGCCAGATGAGTCAGTGGGTGGGATATTTACTGCCAAATACGAAATAACAATGCAGAAATTCAAGAAAGCTTCTAAGTCACAGGGGCAGTCTGGGGACAATGAGCCAGCTGGGCTCACGTGAACTCTAAGAAATGGGTGAAAGTGAGACAGAAGAACCTGCCTGTTTTAGCTGTACATATAAAATCACATTTTTATGTCCCTAATACTGCCATTCTAACATGTGCTAGGAAAGAATTAAAGCTTGAAAAGTGGAGAATATCGCTTCCTCCTTTTTTTCTGATTCCCTTTTCTCTTGCCCTTCCCTGCAGTTGTAAGGTTTTGTTTTCCCTTATGCATCTCGCTGAGTTTCGGCAACATAAAGACTCAGATTGGTTAACCTCCCCTTCATGTCAGTTTTGGTTTCGCTTCTTATGCTTTAGTTGCAGTGTTTTCAGGATAGCATGTCAATCCAAAGATATTTGTATGTATTAACACGTGTTTTCTGTCAACATTACTGAGACCATAATTAACATAACATGCTAAATTAGTATTATGCTAAATAAAGGCAACCAGTCACCCCGTTTTCTTATTTAAACCCCAAAATCTTTTTTATGTCTGAACAACCATATAATGTCATGACACATGGTTAGTCTTAGTATTTTTTAGTGGCCCTCACAAAATTATAAAATTTAACTGCACTTGGACCGCTTGTGGGTACTGCATAATGGTAAGTGTAGAAGTGCTGTATTGAAACAAAGTCTGGGTAAAAAGCTGTTTGACTCAGAAAATGTAACCTCAATTAATGTAAGTAAATCATCGGGCTCATACCTTTACCACTGGACTTGTGTTTTGCTTTGCAGCAGGAGTCTAAACCAGAAAAGGCGGCGAAAATTGTTATACTAGACAGCATTTTACATATCTAAGTGCATGTTTCTTTTTCTTCTAGCTTTTTAGAAAGAATTGACAGCGTCAGCATGGATGACTACACACCCACAGATCAGGTTAGTATAACTAATGGGGTAGGGTCTGAACCAAGGTGCCCATTCCTATGAATTCTTTATGTAATTTATTTTAGTCCCAACAGCAGCTGAAATAGGGCATAATGCATAATATCAAAATACAGTCTAGCAATTTAAGTACTGGATATTAAAGAAGAGGCTTTTTGGTGGTGCAAGCATGTCTTTTACTGTTATTAAATGTCGGTCATTGATTCCTGTAATACATCTGTTATTTCTTCTTGCTTTCGATTTTGTGTCCTGCAAACAAAGCTAAGGGAACAGAAAACATACATAAACATAAAAGCCTACAGTTTCCCTCAACAGCTTTTGTTACACAGAAGCAGTGTTTTATTTCAGTGCTGGAGGTGATGGAAACCCAGAAGGCTTCCCATGTCCATCAAACTGGTCCTGCAAGGGCAGAAGCCTCTAGTGTCTAGTGTCCAAATTCAGGGGAGAGCACCAGCAGCAGCAGCAGACCTCATGGACTCCTCTGCGGGCATGCAGACACCTTCTTTCTCACCTGTGCCCATCTCCTGTGGGCAGGATAGTTTCTATTTAAGCCTTATTTGCAGGACAGTGCACTTATTTTCCCAGCTGTCATGATAGAGTCATGTTGATAGGGTTCTCTAATGTCAGAATTATTCAGGAAAGTTAAGGTTGAAGTGGTGCAGCCTCCAAGTAAGAAAGGGCTTTACCATAGTGCATGGCTTCGGCTCCCTTCCCTGAGCTCAGGCTGTGTGGGCAGGATGTTTCCTTGGGCAGAATGTCTCTTCAGCAAACTTATTCTGAGGTTGTTATTTTTCAGTGCTGATATCCCACTGTCATCTACTAGTCTCAGCCAAGATCATGGGCCACATCATAAAGTGCAAATACAGGTGGCAGAAGAGAATCCCTGCACTGGATAATTCGGTCTAACTTTGCAAAGTTTATAATGGGTGGATGCCCTTAAAAAAATAAAGTTGACAAATCTCATTGTGCCATCAGGGACTGAAATTTAGAGAAATGAAGTGACTTGCCAAAGATCACACAAGGAAATATGTGGAGCAGAGCTTGTTCCTTCAGAACTAGTTCAGGTCTATAACCACAAGCCTGTCCAATTGCTCTGACTGTATCCTGAAAGAGAAGGCAGTAAAAAGTAGTATGCATTGTATTAGAAGGTGAAAGTTGTATAGTTGACCCAATATAGGGTCAATTATTAACACCCTCAAGACACATTCAGACCAAAGCAGTGGTGCTGGGACTTACTCTGTCTAGACCTCATGGTCTGATTTGAGCATCGATACCACTCAGCTGGAGAGAGAAGTCAATGAAGCAACGCCTTGTTTTTGCTTTCATTATTTATGTTGGTGTTGGCCTCTTTGTTCCTGGGAGGCCCTTCTCTACTTCAAGCAGTCATTCATCATCTAGAAGTTTTTACTGATATTTCCTTTGGGAAGAAATGCTCTGGGTCTCCAAAGATCAGAAGGGGCCTTTGGTATTTGGCAGGCAGAAATCTTTTGCTGTAAAGGAAGGATTCTCTTTTGCTTTTGGGTTTTCATCCTGTTACGCTGTATCGGTTGCCCTGCTGAATTATCTGATAAAAATCACTGCTTTCTTTTTTTCCCCTTGCTTTCTCTAATATTTTTTTTTGCACCATCTCAAAATAATGACTGAATCCAATAACAAATGTCAGCAAGTGACAGAAAATGACAGTAACGTATAAAACAACCAAAATAATTAAATAAGTGGCCTTCAGCTGGGTTCCCGCGGCTGTCAAAGCGGCAGAAGTTTGCCAGCTACCAGGGTACTTGAAGCAGTAGATGGCAGGACAGGGGGAAGAGGCAAGCTGTGCTTGGACTCTGCACTGCCCACTGCCTCCTTCCCTCCCCGCCTTCGTGGCCACCACGTGGCAAGGAGGGCTAAGCGAGTCCCAGCCACCCTTCCCTTGCCCCAGGAAGGGAGCGCTCCCCCGGGGCAGGCAGCTGTGCCCAGAGGTGGGTGCGGAGGGGGGAATTCATCCCCATCAGGCAGTCAGAAGCTTTCCCTGGCCTCCCATTTTGTTGTGCACCCGCTGCCCGAGCAGCAGTGCTGGGTAGTCAAGGTTAAAAACGCTGCTGGTGATGACGGTGGCACACGGTGAGGTACTTGCCTGAGGTATGCATCATAAATTGCTTTTGCCTGCTTCCTTTGAGAATCTAGGAAATTATTATTTTTTTAATTATTAAAAGAATGTAATTTTAAGTTGTAAAATATTGCTAGTTTGAAAAATAAGAAAGAAATGCCAGATTTATGTATAACCTAAATTCTGTTCCCCTGTGCTCTGTAATAGAGCTTTAATTACTCAGTTGCAAGCTATTATTTCGATAGGATTCCTGTCTCATTCAGTGCAAAAGAGGGCAGAATTTAAGGTTACCCGGGCAACTGTAAATCTGGAGTTTTCTAACATTTGAATACTCGACTTCACAACATGAATAGCATATTTTTCTTAGTTTTATGATCCACGTCACATACAAAATTATATGACCATCAATAACAGGTTTCAGTGTGCACTAAGGACACTCGCGCTTTCTGAGTGTGCACAAGCCACATGCAGATACTATGTTTGTGTGTATCCACTGTGTCAGTAGGGACAAATACAGGTTTTCCAACAAGTCTGATTGAACTTTATTTAAACGGAACATTTAAGACTTTCATGGAAAATAATATTCCATCCTTTAAAAAACAAAATGAGGTTAGAAATAAAACCTTGCTAATCAGCTTCTCCGTTCTCATTTCAGGACCTATTAAGATGCAGAGTGTTGACATCAGGGATTTTTGAAACAAGATTTCAAGTAGATAAAGTAAATTTCCAGTAAGTCTATTAGTAATAATTTATTAATACCATGCTAATTTTTAACAACTGAGTTCAGATGTCTGTGCTCATGTATGCTTGATATAGTAGGTTTAAGGTGGGAGTTGGTTTGGGGTTTTTTTTTTTTTGTTTGGTTTGGTTTTTTAGCTCTCTTTCCATAGGTCCTAGTAAAATTGCCTCATGCTTTGCAAAAAGAGATGATATTAGTTATGTGTATCAGTGATGCTCTATTGTGGGCTTGTCGGTGGCTGCTTTTACTAACGGGTTCATTGGTATAGCACTGTAAAATCATAAAATACTTTTGGGGATAAGATCTGGCAGAAGTCAGCGAGAGCCCTGCCACGAGTCAGACTCTGTACAGTGGGACGAGGAGAGTTAAATGTCTCCCTCCTTCCAGAGGGCTGCAAGCTCTGTCAGAGTTTTATGCTATGTCTCTGTAACAAACACCCACTGTCAGGCTGCCTCTGCTCGCTGGTTCTTGCCCAGAAAGGTGGCAGTGCTGACAGGGCAGAGCTGTCTCCTTGTCCTCCTCCTTATGGAGACGCCTTCTTCCCACCACCCTTCAAAATATGCCAAAAACTGTCTCTTGTTTATATCGTACAGTAGGTCCAACCTAACACGCTACATGAGCTTCTGTGGGCTGGAGAGGTCAACACTTGCCTTGGAAAATAGTGTATTTCTCATTTTATGGGTTCAGTAGTCTTCTCCTGGGAGAGCAGGGCAGGGGGGCTGTGCAGCTGGCTGATGTGCAGCGCAGCATCAGCAGATCTCTCCGCTTTGGGTGGTATTTTACTACTGCTGTCCTTGGGGCTGTCAGATTTTTAAACTGAACCCTCGTGCTGTGTGCTTCATGTGACTTTCCTAGTGCACATAAATGATATAACATCCTATGGCTTTTTAACAGCATGTTTGATGTAGGTGGCCAGAGAGATGAGAGAAGAAAATGGATCCAGTGCTTTAATGGTAAGTAAAAATATTCCATATGTTTATTTTGAACTTATTCTCTGGAATGTGAACACCTTAGTATTCATATTCATACATAGTGTGTCACTAATAAAGGAGAAAATAGAGAAAAATTCTGGGGAGTCTGGGGAGTAATGGCAGTGTTACCCCAAGGAGTATGTGCTGGGATAACAGAGATGTTTTTTCCTCTCTTCTTTCTTTCTTTTGTGTGTTCTGCCCAGATGTTACAGCTATCATCTTCGTTGTGGCTTGCAGCAGCTACAACATGGTAATAAGGGAAGACAACAACACAAACAGACTACGGGAATCCCTGGACCTTTTCAAAAGTATCTGGAATAATAGGTAAAACATACCTCGTTTCCCACCAACGCTCTCCCCAATTTAGCTACAGCTCAACCCCTTACAAAATAAGACTCTCCCTACTATATGCTCAGGCTGTTTATTCAGAAAATGCTCAGGCAGGGGCAGGTCGGGGGGTACCCCCAGGGTGTGCACCCCTTCTTGGCGGGGGCCGTAGTGCAGGGAGGGTGCAGAAGGCCTTTCACCACTGCTGCCAAAATGACACGGGGTGTGGGGACAGCTTGGAAAGGGCAAAGCTCCCCGTGCCGGCGGCCGGGAGGGAAGCAGGGGAGACCCCTTCCTGGCGTCACTGTGCTGGCTTGGCCGAGGCTGAGAGCATCCTCCAGATGACGTTTCGTCTCCTCCCGGAACGCGGCACTCAATGCCCGCGTGGGCAGCTGCTCTCGTAAGACCCGTGTCTGAGAGCACGCAGTTTCTCTGCCTTGTGGGATGATATTTCAGATCTAATTTAATTGCAACTGCCGTTAAATTGCCATTCTGCCACAGTGCATGTAAATTCTCGATGTGGAACCAAATAACAATCTGAGCATGTTCCTAATAGAGAATAAGTAAAAATGATACGCAAAATCAGGTAATGAAAAGTTTCCAGAACGTACCTATCAGGATGCTCTGCACTAAGAGGTGATTGAAGGCAGAGTGAGGAAAAATGTTAAGTCCCAAAGGCACATCATCACAGTGATGGCTAGGTACTAATTGGAGAAGAGGAGAGATTTTTTTTTTTTGATTCTTCGGGTGTCATACAGGCCGCCCTAAAAGACGGGATGTCTGTGTGGATGAACTGTTACTTAAGACAGAGCAGTCTGAGGGAAGGCAAATTTCCAGGCTTTTTCTCTTGCTTCAGCAGAACCAAAGACAGTAGACAGTAATGTCCGGTTTTGGACTGCAGCGCTTTTAGGAAATGTCATCATTTTACCTACTTGATATCAAAAGATAATTTAGAAAACAATATTTGAAGACTGTACCCTTCAGCAGTGTCTACTGCAGGTTTTATAAATGTATTTATCAATCCTATAAATACACCCACCAACCCAGGTGCAACCCAATAGAAACAATAATTTAGGTCATCTTTTTTTTCTGTTGAAGCATGTTCCTCACTACTTCACTTTCTGTCCACACAGGGATGGTAAATTTTCTGTTGAAGTGATATGTTTTCCTTGATTAACATGTGAGAGCTAACACAAACGTTTGGTTTGTTTTTGACAGGTGGTTACGGACCATTTCTATCATTTTGTTCTTGAATAAACAGGATATGCTGGCTGAAAAAGTCTTGGCAGGGAAATCAAAAATCGAAGATTACTTTCCTGAGTATGCGCATTATACTGTACCTGAGGATGGTAAGGTTTTTCACCACGTGGGGGTTGGACCTGCTACCATTGCCCAGCCTGTAGTTTCTGTCTCTGTCTCCCTCACACACACACACAGATGGATAAGCACACACTGTTCCTTAACACAGACTGTTGGTCGGGGCAGGATCGTGCCAGCAGCATGTAGCTCAGAGGTGCCCCAGTCAGGCAGGGTCTGAAGGGGCTCTGGTAGTGGGGGGGCTGCGGGGGGCTGGCCCCAGAGCACCTGCCTTCCCCTGCTTTGGAGCAACCCAGGGAAGCAAAGCTGCTGAGCGTGTCTCTCCCCTGCCGGGTGCTTCTGCCTGGGCCCCCCGCAGTGCTGAGCCTTGTTAGGGAGTCCTTAGACTTACTTTGCGGCCATTCTGCATCCTCCAACTCAGTGAAGTCCAGCCTTTGAATAAAGTTCAGCCTGGAATACTGACGGGAAGCCCAGCAGACCCAGCAAGGGAACTTTAATGGAGGAAAAACCACATCAAGAAATACCCAGAGAGCTGTGACGATGGAGCGATTAGCATGGGGTCGGTTTCTTATCATTTCAAGAAGTTCAATGATTACTGCACCGCAATAACATATTGCATAAGTAAACTTTGGCATTATGCCAGTTTTATACCAGGCAGAAGGCCTCCAAATATCTCAGGTCTGTGTCTAGCAAAAGCAGTAAAACTTGCACTCTCTGAGCACTGGCCTCTGCCTTACCCGAGTCAAGCCCCTGCCGTAATATTTGCAGCGACTTGTCAGAAAAGGCTTTTGTTCTCCACAAACCATCAACAGTGGCCTAGGTTATGGAAGTGAAGGTGGTAATAAGCTGTTTTCAGCTTTCATTCAGGTCTGGAATTTCAGGAGTGTGATGCTGAGTTTCAAATGGAGAGGTTAAATAAACTGTCCTAAAACAGGAGTTAACCTGGCACCAGTTTTATAAAGCTAAGGGATTTCAACAGAAGTCTTCTGTCACCATCGCCCAAATTTCCCTCTCCCAAACATACACCACATACACACAGAGTTTGGGTAAATTTTCAATAACTTTTTACAGTAAACCAGTTGTCAGAATAAAGTAGCTTTTGGTGTTTCTCAGCGGGATTTCACAGTGGATATCCAGAGTGATCCAGAATATTCACACGTGAAGTAGCTCTTTATTTTTAACCGGTAGTTGTTCATTTATTCTTTAATTCCAGCTGGCAGCATTTAAGGACGGCAGCACTGAACTCATAAGCTGCTGCTCATTGTGCTGCTGCTCTGTGTTTATGCCTAGCTCTCTAAGTAAGAGTAAAAAATAAGTTTCCATATTCTGATAAATTCTGCCCCTTACTATATTGTGTTTATAAGCATCTGATCTGGTATGTTAAATGAGGAGAAATCACAGTGACGGGAAATGAATAGGTTATTTCCTCACTATTGTTTTTTACACTTACAGTAAATATAGTTGTTACATGGCCTGGATAGAGATGACTTCATCTGCCAACAAACCATTAGTGACCAATGAGTCTCTTGCTTAACAAGAATTTAGGGCCCCTTGATGGGCAGTATATCTAAGTGTTCTGCTGACTTGGGTCCTGGAAATAAAATACACATGAATATATATTAAAAGACCTGTTGATGCTATCATTTTTTTCAAGTGTAATCTTGGATGAATTGTTTCTAAACTCAGATTCCTGCCTGAAGAAGCTTTATTCAAGAAATGCTGCTCTGCTGCAGAATCTGAACAGCTGAGCTGCTTTTACTAGTCATATTTTCTGATAAAAGTTAAACCTGAACTCCAGCTTATTTTATATCTATGTGAACAAACTTGTGTATGTGAGTAAGGCCCTTTATGACCAATGACATTATTGCAAAGATTTCAGCCCAAAGATTTTAGGTCCCTAAAAGATGTTAAAGGCATAGAAGTTTATTTCAGATTTTACAGTAGCTTTCTATTTTAAAATTACGTATCAGGAATCTCCTGTGGATATTTAATTTTTTAATTTCTGTATCAAACAACTGCTTCCTCCTTATTCAGTCTTTTATTATGAAAAGTATATGATTGTTTGCCTTTCATGTTTCTGATGTCATTTATTTTTAATTGAACAGCAACACCAGATGCAGGAGAAGACCCCAAAGTCACAAGAGCCAAGTTCTTCATCCGGGATGAGTTTTTAGTGAGTAATTTTGATCTTATGTGTGATTCTGTCATAGGAAATACTGGCAGATGGCATAGCTTATTTAGGGAAAACTGATGGGTTTTTGCAGAAAGCTAGAAGGAGAGGAGAATATCTGGCAATCCCCTAATTCTTATCAGCTGGCCGTCTTGCAGAACCTTCCCCACTGCTTGCACATTTTTATGCCCATTTTATATATTAGTCACCTGCCTTGCAAAGTGTCACACAGCAAGTAGGTGCTAGAGCTGAAAACAGCCGTGCGGCTGCCTGCTTGATGGCAGGTTGGATGTGGGTGCCAGCAGCCCTCCCTCTCTGCGCAGGGGGACAATGCAAAGCGCTATTTCCGTTGCCAATTAGCTGGGGTTTCTGTAGTTGTCTACCTGCAAGATGTTATTGGCTGTTACCTTGAAGGTTTATTTTGTGTACCAGTCCAGTCTATCCAAAAGCAAAGAAGCTTTTAATTTCAATCCTACATTCCTCCAAGGGCTTTGGCAGTGGTCAGCTGGCAAGACAGAATGAACAAAAAAGCAGATTTTATCCTTAAATAAGATTTCTGTTGTGCCAGTTAGGAGGTTTGCCTCACCCTAGGACTGGTGTCATGGCCCTACTGAGGAATCATAAGACAGTTTCCTTGTCTGGTCACAGTTATGCTTGTAATTAAAGTTCCCTCCAAAGCTGGAGCTGAAGAGGTGTTGTCTGCATTTTGCAGATACAAGCAGTTATCAGGCACACGGTCACAGCCCAGCGATGCTGTCAGAAACAGGGACTTAATCCATTATCACCTACAGCTTCACTCATATCCAGTAGCTCCAACGGTGCAAAGCAGTAGCAGAGAGCAGAACCAAAGCTCAGCACTCTCTGCATCTTGCCATGCTGGTAGAAACTGTACAGGGTGTTCGAGAGAATAAATTTAATGATTAGAATTAAGAATTTTAAAGTCATTATGCATTTACAAGTGGTGTTAGGATTTACAGCTGTTGATGCAACAAGGAAGAAAGAAGCAATTAACTATGTTCACGCTTTGGGGATTTCCGTTCACCACCTTAACCTTCCAGCTTATGAGGAACAACGTCAGATTGCGCTGTATTAACATAAGAGTTACCAAAAAAAAAAAAAAAAGCCCACTTCAAGCCAAATCTGTCTTGCAGTAATGCTGAAATGCGGTGAAGCAGGTGACGGTGTCCAGCTGGGAAGGAGAGTCTAAGAGAACCAAATTATGGGGAAACTAGGGTGAAACTCCCCACCTTTGTCAATTTTCATTATTTAAATTAAAAAAAAGAACGCATCGAGGGTGAGGTTCCTACCTGCCATGACTCACTGGCCAAACGTGGGGCTTTCCCCTCTATCCCAGCAAGTGCTGTAGGCCGGGCAGAGAGCATCTCCTCCGTAAGCCATGTTCCTGTGCCTCCCTCCTGGGTTTGGGCTTGGTTTCTCGGCCTCAAGAAGCCGAGGGACGGAGTCTTTTCAGCTGCTTTAAGCTTTTGGGCTGCATGGAATGACAGCCTCGGGAGCGAGGTGTTTCTGCCCCCCCAGACGGCCTGAACAGCCTGCGTGTGCCCCGAGTGATGGAGGCCACGGGCGAAGTGGGCGAGGGCCGAGCAGAAACGGCGACTTCCAGTTCCATGGGGTCAGGCACAGAAGGCCTGAGGTTTCGGAGAGGAGGGGACAATGGGGACAGGGGAAATAAGCTCAGCATAGAGGCTGGGGAGGGCTCCGATGTCTTGAGCCAGGCGCGAGGAAGAAAAGGTGTATATTTTTCTACCTGCTGCCTTCTTGGCTCTGCTTTGTACATTTGTTTCCAAGTCTCTTCATTTATGACCTTTTCCTATTAAGTTTTCAGACACGGCTCAGAGAAGTCTGTTTTCATTCATTTATAAGCTTTTTTTGTGACTATTATCATGGTAGCAGGACTGCATAAGGCCTGGGTATGTGTGAAAATCACCACCAGGGTGCTTGCACCCCTTAAAACCCTCCCTGGTACTGCCAAATTCAAAGCGTGTTGATTGGAAGAGTTTCAGAAGGAGGTTAAGCACAAACACATTTCCAACAACTTGCTACACGGTAGTGTGTGAGTATTAGAAGGGAAAATAACATGGGCTCCTGATGAGGGGTCTGGAGGGGTCTGGAGCACAAGTCTTATTGAGGAGAGGCTGAGGGAACTGGGGTTGTTCAGCCTGGAGAAAAGGAGGCTGAGG
>JAOXJM010000012.1:103214500-103227016 GCA_026413425.1 Tringa solitaria | reverse complement strand
GTTGGACAAGATGATCTTGAAGGTCCCTTCCAACCTAGAAGATTCTGTGATGTCAGGGTCGGTGGCCTCAGGTGGGCTCGGGCAGCAGGGTTTTAATGGTGGGGGGAGTGGTGGCTGAGGGCTGGCAGGTTGTATCTTGTAGGAAATTCTCCTTCCTTGGGCTCAGGCATGTCCTTTCTCCTCCCAAGCACTTCCCGGAGGCCCCGTGCTGGTCCCCAGCCCCATGTCAGTGTTCTGTACACCGGGCTCTCCAGCTGCAGCTGGTTTGTTTGAACACATCTCCGGTGTGTGGGCAACCCCTGTTAAAGCAGCAGCACAGCCCCTCTGGGTCCTGCTGGTTTTTAAAAAAATCTGATTCAGGGCGGTGGAGGAGCTGCTGTTCAAACACACAAGTAGTGCATTTGGTTCCTCGCTGAAAACTGTCTTTAGATGCTCACAGTATAGGGATGCCAGTATTAGATATTCCTGCTTGTGCTGTAGGAAGGTAAATATACTTTCCGTTGCTGTCCTAGGGGATTTTTTTTTCCCCTCTAAACTAGTGCTAAGTAACATGTTACTGATTGGAGTAGAGGTGAAAATACTGCATTTATCCTGAAATGAGAGAGCTACAGAGCTGTCAGGGGACAGAAAAACCCTAACGTTTTGAAAACACATCCTTTGACATGCTTTAGATGTAACTAGGTATCGCCAGAACATTGTGGGCAGCTTACTGTTGTAGCCGTGCGTGCCAAACACAAGCCAACGCTTCCTGAAGGACCACTTATTGTACCGAAACACAGGACAAAGATTGACGGCTGGGTGGGTAGGGTGGTGCGCTCCCTGCTGCCCGCATCTCAGGGGGGGTACGGGCATCTGTAATCTGTACCTTGTCCCTCACTGACAGGTAGAGAATTTGGTCCTAGAAAAAGCACCTCAGAGAGGGAGCCTGCTCAGTACGAAAGACCATACAGAGACGTTAATGGGCTTGTTACAGCCTCCGGGGACCGTGCTGCTGGAAGGGATGGGAGCAAGGTGGCAGCTGGAGGCTTCACGTACAGACGTGGCTCTCAGACAGTGCAGAGCCAAAGAGCCACGGAGCCCTCCAGCAGGCTGGGACCGAACTACTCCGAGGCTTGAAAATGAAGAATGAAAAAGCGTAGGAGTATTTGGCAAGCAGACTGGGCCATCATTTGGGGAACAATTTTATTTTTTTTTCTCCAAGGAAAAAGAATGTTTAGTAACTGGTCTCTGCTTGTCATATAGAACAGATCTGCAGGGGGGTAAAGAAAGTATAAAGCAGCTATTGTATCAAAAAAGAGAATCTCTATTGCATTTCTAACTGTTTTAAAATTAGTATTGTTGTGAATGTCCATGCACCCCACGGTCTTTTCAGCCATTGGGTTCCTAAGGGTCTGACTTCCCCCAGATTTTGCAAGACAACCAGATCTCCCCAAACCTTTCTGGGAGATTTGGAAGCCCAGGCCCTGCAGGCAGACAAATGCAATCTACATTTTAATTGAGTTTCAGGATTTTGCTACCATTGCAGTAATTTTTAATTTTTTTTTCTCATTTCATTATTATTTATTGTACTTCATGCTTTAAATATAGTCTGAACAACTTACTCCTCAATTGACTAGGTTATTCAATTAATATTTTCCATGAGGGAAATCTTTGAACTAGATATAGATATATATTGATTGTAGCTTAGTAAGAAGACAGTAAGTTTTAGTCTGCATTTGGAGGCCCCTTATTTAATTATTGTTGAGTAGCTAATATTGCCTAAGTTAACTGCAAAAATTTGCAATTTCTTGTTGATCTAATTATTATGTAAATTAGGACTTCTAAATGGCCATGGTTTTGATATCTGTAGCTATAGGTATTTAAAACACCAATCCCACATGTAAAATAAATCACTGCAATAAAAATATATAGTGTAGTCAGAGAGAGAGAAAACAGTGGGTTTTGTTGTTTAGACATTATAATTTGTAATAAAATTTGGGCGATATTTATAAAAATTATTATTCCAAGAACTAACCTTCTGCTTTCATGACATTCTAAATATATTCAAGATAATGATCTAGAATGGATTTGTCAGTCCTATAGTAGTACAGAACAAAACTATGATTTTTAAAATCTTTGTTAAGATCCTGGGGAATTTTAAGAAGATAACCAGGGGTGAAGTGATGCTGGAGCTTGAGTTAGCAACCTGAAAAGTTATGCAGTAGCCTTGCGAAAATTTGGTTCTGTGCGGCCTGACGTTTACTGGATTTGTGCTTTTTGTATTGTTCTATGGGAACCCGTGCACTCCAGCGGTAATTTCACCATGTCCTTGGTATCAACCACGATGCCAGGTCTTCAGCTGGGGTAATAGCTGCGCTGAGGAAAGGTAACTTCAGGGGCCTTCACCTTCAAGAAGCAGAAGCAGGAGGGGGCTGTTCTCTGCCGCTGTTCCCATCACACCTGGGAGGTTTTCAGTTTTGTGTTGCTGATTTAAAACAAGAGTTCAAAAATTTGCCACATGATGGCACCAAAAAAGAAGAGGGGAAAAAAATATCCTGGGACAGCTGGGTGGCAGACTGCACGGCCATGTGCAAATGAGAACAGCTTATGCAAATCAGGGCTTACAAAGTCATAATACACTGCTCCTATAATATTATCCACAACTTCTTTATCTTTGTTTCAAATTTGTGATTCGTGCTGGACTAGCCCACAGACCTTCCATCTCTTTATTTTTATTTACGTTAATGAAGTATATACAGAACTTCCCAGGTTTCTCGGTGTTCCCCAAGCCTATCGACCACTGCGATGTGACGCTTCTCGTGGCGCAGCTCCTGACCCTTCTTTTTGTCTTCTGCTTTTTCCACAGAGGATAAGTACGGCGAGTGGAGACGGCCGGCATTATTGCTACCCACACTTTACCTGTGCAGTGGACACAGAAAACATCCGCCGAGTGTTCAACGACTGCCGAGACATCATTCAAAGGATGCATCTCCGCCAGTACGAACTCTTGTGAGGGGGATCACCGTGGAACCTGTGGTTTTAAATTCTTTGCTCCTTACTCTTTCTCTTGCTACTACCCCACACAGGGTGGAAGAATATACTATAGAAATGTCAGTCTCTTCACTTTGTTTACTTTAATTATTTAACCTTAAAGCTGATTCGAAGCAAGTTTGGGTTGTTTTTTCCTTCATGCTTTTTGGGACTATTTTTGTGCTTTATTTTGACATGCCACTTCTTCGTCATTCCACTAAGCCCTTCGGCTACCTCTGGTCCCTTAGGTTTTGGGTTTTTTTCTGACTGAACGCGACCTGCTAAATTTTTTCCAGCAGGTTACCGCCAGTTCAAACTGGTATGTCAGCTGGATGACACTAAAGTCATACCTATCCCTCTGTGTGGGTTTCCTTTTTAACATGACATTGAAGAGTACTTGATGGGTGAAAAAAAAAAAAGATTAATGCACTTTGTATCAGGTTATTAAATACTGTTGAGGAAGTAGACACACAATGTAGCAGCACCACAATATTTATTACTCTGTCACAGTTTTTAGCATTTCTGAGTTGCAGGTCAACTGATAAAGTGACCTCCTCTTTTAAGCCGTTACTGGCACAGGAAGTAGAGTAGATAATGAGAGGAATAGTGAAGACAAAGCAATTTTTCTGGGGTTTTGGAGCCAAGCGTCTCTGCACACCTCAGGCATTTGAATTACAGCTCCTTTTCAGCCTGTTGCATCGAGGCAGAAAATTTACCGCCCTCACTTACGTTATTTGTGCTGTCCACAAATGATCCTTTTAGTTCTGATCATTCTTGGACAACAGTCCTCTCCCTATATATATTTTTTTGTTTTACTGCTGGTTTATTATATTGTACAGACTGTAAAATGTAATATTATTTTGTACAACTTTATTGAAGAAAAATACTTGTAGAAGATCTTTGTGCCTTGATTATGGCTGTACCTGTAAAATGAGCTAAGATGTAAGTATGTTTTTGATTGCGCTGTACAGCTTGATGTCAACCTTACCTGCAGCAGTGACTGGAGGTAAGAACTTTATCTGTAGAGTTTAGGGGTTTTTTTCTGGTTTATATAAAAATGCTCTTTAGTATAAAAATTATAAATTATGCAAATTAACCACTTACCTTTCCAAGTAAGGTATTACAGTCACCGGATGTTGCAGCAAACATGCCTTTCTCTTTTGAAGTCTCAGCTTTAAAACATTGGAATTCATTCAAGTGTCCAAATTGCAACCTGGTGTTGTTTTAATGGGAACCAAGGATTTATTATTTTCTTTTTTTCCTTTCTATTTAGAAAATATGTTTGGTAATTCTTTGGTCATTCATAGAACTTCACAATTGCACAGACCGATTGTGAATGTGTAAAGCACCATTATATAGAGCTCTTCAATCTTTGTACCAACAGCGGCTTTCATTGTGCAAGTAAATAGCGAGAAAGAAGAAAAAAAAAAACTAAAAAAAAAAAAGGTGTATAAACCCTCGTGTCTGGCCTAAGAGAATTACAAGATGACATTTTTATTTCTCTTTTAATAAAGAGACACATTAGAAAATTGTTTTATTTTAAATATTGTAGAATCAAAATGTGTGAATATTTCTCAAACTTGAATAATTTATGCAAACGACATTCTCAAAACAAGTTGTGGTACAGTACAATATATAAAAAGCAAGAATTGCTGTATCAATAAGGCATGTCCTTTTTAGTAACTATAACACTGCTTTATATTTTATACATAGGTGTTTTATGTCTGTGACTATATACTTTTCCTGTGTCCAAGATAACCTGTACAAATGTCTAAAATTACAGTTGCAATAACAGAAACCTAGAGAAGTGTTAGACTACATTACTTTATAGAGTGTTTTACCACACTTTGGACCATTCTCCCCTCACTTCACTTTAAATTTAGGGAGAGATAAAGAGCTAACACATTCCCCACATTGGCATATAAATCAGCAACTTTGATTAACTTTTTACTATAAGCATCGTTACTAGTTATAAACCCCCGTCAGTCATCTTTTTAAATTCAGATTACAGAGGAATTGAGAACGTGTTTCTATTTGACCATAAACAGTCCCCTTTTAGATACTGTAATATGACCAGTTCCTCTTCCCAAAAACGCGTCGACTTTGATATCCCTATGTTCGATTTAGTCATCAGATATTTCCCAAAAAGTGAAAGACTGGGTGGAATAAGCTAAAAATAAACAAAATTCCCAAATGCAAAGATTCTCTCACTTCCCATGCCAAAGAAAGTAGTAGATCAAACAACAACAGGGAGTTTTTTCCTTAAAAAGAAGCCCCAGCCCAGGAGTTCAGGTTAGAGCTCCCGGCCTCTGCAGGGATGTCAGCGGGATAACCAGGCCTGGTGTGAAGTAATCCCTCGGGGATTCCTGGGGCGGGTGGGGAGAAGCTGTAGGTTTGTCACATCCTCCCTGAGGCACAGATAGACGCTGGGCTTGGATTTCACACCCTCCCTGCTGCCTTCCGGGGGGGGCTGTGGCCCAGTTCCACCAGGGCCTCCCCGCAGAAGAGCTAGTGTGGTTCAAACCGAGAATCTCCAGGAGGGGAACAGAATTTGTGGGCCCCGCAGGAATCTAACCCCACGGGCACCCCCATCCCTGTCTGTCCGCAGAGCGAGGGCCGAGGCACAGGATAATGTTACTGCAGCTGTATTTGACCTTCCTTCTTGCAGAAGATCGGCAACTGGAGGGCCCCTCACCACACAGATCTCTGGGATGCAATAGGGCCCTCTTTTTTTTTAAGCTCATCATAGCACATCTTTCTAAAAATAGCAGCTTGAGGTGTCACCCTAATTATTTTTTTTAAGCAGGTTTCAAGTGCTTATCAGCAAACTGGATCCACAAGCTTCTTCCCGTTGTTGTCCGGTAGACGATAACCGCAAAAGCTGGTAATTTAATGTGTCGGGAACTGGAAGATTTCTTGTCCCAAACCACAGTCCCTCACATATGATGCCCTAAAAAAGGTTACGGAACTCCACATCTCTCAGTGCTGATGTATCTAGTTTCTGCCTGACCCTCACAAACAGAAGTATGACATTAGAAGGGCCATGCAGCAATAAAACAGAAAAACGTTTCCAGTTTGCAGGACTGAGCCTCCACCAGGGTAAGACACTAGCACAGAGAAGTGATGAGGCTATAGGATTTACATAATGTACAGTTACACTTTTAATATACATATTTGATACAAAAAAAAAATTATAGCAGGAAAAGGACTCATTTGATTGTAGAATACAGTATTTTTGTACAGCATGAAACGTTCATTTCAGTTAATTATTTATCCTGTAGTAGTCATATCAGCTGTATAGGACTTCTATGGTATGTGTAAATGCAACCTGCCTTCAGACTAGCAATCAAATTAGGTCATTTGCTGGCATGAATATAGTCTGATGTTTGACTGTTCTCAGCTTTGGTATTTCAGTGACTGAATGCAGATGTCTGGCTCTTCATACTGCTTTATGCTTACTGATTAAACGCTGAGCAAAATAAAATGGTGGAGTGAGAAGCTGAAAATGAGCTAGTATCAGGATTACAAGCAGAGCACCTGCTGCACAGTATATAGTAAAGACTCTGCTCTCATACGGAAGGAAGCATTTTTGGAGGGAGAAGTCAGTTGGTGTTACGCTGCCCTGGAAGAGAAATGAAGACTGTCACTTTGCTGTCACAGTGGGTTCTGAAGCAGGAGTAGCACCGCAGCTGTCGGATCTGTGATTCCTGAATTCTGTGTTGGGTGGCAAGGGTTGGGGCCAGTCTCCCAGTACCAGTGCCTTCTCCAAGGGGGTGAAGAGTCCGTACCTTGCAGTGCTGGGCACTAACTGGAATATTCACCAGGCCAACACTAGCCCAGAGGCCAATCTTCCCTATGTTCCATCTAGCATAAATAGAGAGCTGGGCTCCTCATCTGATCTGCCTTCAAGAGAAGCCTAACTTTAGCTGCTGTAAATCCACCTGGAAGGAGCCTTCCCAGGCTAAAGTTAGGTTTTGTGAATGTGCCCCTTCCTCCCCCCAAAGCCCTCCTCCTACCCAGTACATGCTGCAAAAAACCTGTTGGCTAATCCAAATTCCAAACAATAAAAAGAACTTCATTGGGTTTTGGCTTGACTTTGCAGTTCAAATTAAAGTTTACAACGGACCGAGGCCGAGTTAAAACAGTAGCGAAGACGATGCAACCTTAATTAGCCAACCTCTTGTTTTGCAGTGAAGATGCACTGTGTGGCGTGTGCAGAGAGCAAGTGTAGTTTGAAGGCAGCTACTCTCAGGAATACAGAATAAAGAGAACTACTTTCGACAAGAAATATTAACCGTTGCATAAAATGAGTTTTAAAGTTTGGGGTTTATCTGTGTATTGAGCAGCCTAAACAACAGCAGGAAAAATACATGAAAGATTTCCCCCCCCCAGGTCACAGACTACTCCGTAAACAGATTGTAGGTTTTGCTTCTTCCTCCAAGTTTCTAGGAGCTCTGTTTTATTTTTGAACTGGGAAACTAATTGATTTACCTCTAAGGATATACTGAGCACTGGAACTGCCTGCGAGAGCATAACCAACACGCTGTATAAAATGTGAATTGGAAAGGAGGAGGCAGACTATGGGCGTGTGACAAACGTTTTCACTGTGTGAAGCAGTTAATGCACAAGTTTGAAAACCACGATCACCGTGCAAGAGTTGGAGGTGGATACGGTCTTGTTTTCATAGTTGGTAAATCAACCAAGCCAAACTAGTCTTTCTACTGTTCAGTGCACAATACTGATTATTTTTACAAGTCAATAGTTTACAATGCACCCTCTTTATAAGAAAATGTTAGATGCTTGTACCCAGATACTAATTAGATCTTTAACAGCATTGCTTTGTACCACACAGAACATGTGGCTCCCACAGATGTACTTTATAAAGTGGATGCAGTGTACTGAGTGGGTTGGGTGGGTAGGCAATTTTTTTAATTTTTTTTGTTTTTACAGGTAGAATCAGTTTTAAAATATAGCTGACTGCCATGTTGATTTATTTATGAAAGTTATCTGACAAAAATAAAAAAAAAATTAAAACTTACCATGATGAAACTAGGATTGTTTCTATTCCTCCAACTGAATGACGGGACGCTGATTTCTGGAATTTTCCCCATGTGCAGCACTTCACAAGCACTATGTGTATGCCCACTGAGAATCAAACGGGGACGAAACCACCATATCAGCTAGAACACGAAACGGTAAACACAAAAATTGAGTCATAACTAAAAAGGAATTGAGCTTAAGAGTTCTAATATTCTGTAGCGTTTTGTGTAAGCTACTGCTTTCCAGTAAGAGGTGTTGATGTTATAGTATTAATCATGCCCATTTGGCCCTAATCCCAAACACTGGACTTTTTTGGCCATACAGATGAGCAAAACAAAGGCAATGGCATGCTGTTGATATCACAAATAGAAAAAAAAAAAACCCTTGGGTTTAGTAAAGCAATGCTGTTCTTGTTGAAGGGAGCATCTTGTACTGCCAATCCTGAGTGAAGACATTTACGTAGAAGGAAACAAATACTACCCATTAGATTTTCTGGGAATATTTTCTTGTTACTAATTCAGCAAAAGCAGTGATTTCAAAGTGTTGGAAAATAGTGGCTTTCTACTAAGTTTGTCGATAATCTCTGCAGTACCTAAAACACAAAATGTGGGAAAACGGGAGGTGAGAGCACTGCAGCAGACTTAAGAGAGCGGGGACTTAGGGCCTGTACCTGGGAATCGCAGCCGAATCAAGGCCATGATGGCAGCAATGGCAGTGATCCTCAGGGGAGCAGCTCTAACAAGCAGCCTCTCAGAGGCCTCATTAAAGCGGGAGCAGCTGTGGTCTGTTTGTCCCAGCTAACATCCTTCCCAAAAATTTTTAATCTCTATATATGTATCTACACTCGTGTCCCCTTCTCACCCACCGCCACTCAAGTTCCTGATATGTCAAACCTTTTGTGATGCTCCTTGAGACAGCACATCATACTTTTCTTTAAATGGGATGTTCTTCTCCTCTGGAGGAGCAGAATCTTCTCCTCTGCATTCGGCATCACTTTTCCGATAGAGAGGGTAATGCTGGGAGACATTCAAAGCCAGGATCGGTTGTTAATGATCCAGCCTTTCTGGAACAGTAATAAATACACTAAAAACATGTCAACATGTTGCCTCACCCCACCTCTGACACACCTGTAGAAGGATGGGTTCTGAAGCTGGAAGCTTTTCCACATCACTGCATCTTTTGTTGGAATGATTCGGTTTCTGTGAATAAAACCAATCCATACATACTTTCTTCACCTGTGTGTCCCATAGGGGAGGGGAAAAGCACTAAACAACAACTATGTTTTATGGGGTCAGGGGAATTTTGTTGTTTTGGGTTGGGTTTTTTGCAAAAAACAGTATCAGCTCAGAGTAGTGTTTAAATACTGTCCACTGTATAAACTGTTAAGAGCCTCTACTGTGGATGGAAGGGGAAGTGCTTTAATTCCCTGTTCAATATATGCTTTTGTATATGGTTGCGCTCTTTCTGACTGCAGAAAGCGACAGCAGGATTTTGCTGCACAAACAAGGCAAAAGAGATTTAGGGCAGCGAGAGAGAGACAGCAGTTAAGAGAGCAGCAATCCTTCCACTGGGACCTGGTTTCCTGATTGACTGCCAACCCACTCAGCCACGCTGCCCACCCTGAGTCCAGTCAGCCTATGAAGAAGGGAACAGGAGTGAAATGCAAGAAGGAATTGGATTTGATGAAAAAAATACTACAATTAAAACATTACGAGGCTATTAAGACAAAACTCAGTAGAATCAGAAAACGAAAAGAATAGGCTAGCTTAAAGGATATGAAACAGAACAATATGCATAAACAAAAATGCAGGGATGATTATGTATCTGGAGTCAAAGGGAGGGTTACAGAACTTCTGCCATTCCTTGGAACAGAGGAAATGACACCCCATTTGTTGGCAGCACTGACAAGGAAGTTAACACCATCAACACAGAGCAACGCAGTTAATAGTTAAGTAAAAAAGGTAAGAGGCAAATGAGATGAAGAAAGATTTGCTAACAAGTTCTAATATGAATCAGAAGCAGATATTTTTTCAGGAGAGTCTTGGGTATATCTTAACTATTGCTGTAGTATCAGTATTCCCATTGCAGCAGCCAAGCTGCTGCCTCTAATCAGATCTTTAATAAACTCTTACCTGCTGGGAGCAATTCAGTTTGTGAGAAAGTGCCACAAGCTTCGCCTCTGCAGTTCGGCAGAGAGCACAGCCGTCCCCCTCCATGGCTACGCTGTTCACCAGGACAAAGCTGGAAAATACCAGGGAGAAGGGAAAGGAAGTGGGAAGGACAGGAAAGCGTTTACTATTCATGCACACGTGCAGGATAAAGTTTATCTTATAAAATGCAAGTGTTCTAAAGTTGGAAACAGCTCAACAAAACAGCAACAGGTGACAGCTTCTGAAATCACATGCCATAAATCCTCTTCTGAGTATCCATACTGTAGCTGTTCCTCTGCCTGGTAGGTTGCTTTATCATCACTTGTTAATTAGGTTGCACAATACACTATGCTATGCTTCATGTTTACACTTCAAGGTTTATTTTTTTTATATATATAACGGATAGTTAAGCAGTGTTCTAGTGGAATGCTAAAAACCCACTAATCTGAATTCTGAGGGAAAGAACTTGCTTCTCTCCTCACACACATCTCAAACCTCAGAGACATCATTTTAGACATTTGATTTCTTCAGAACAATTGAAAAGCAAAACGGTGCTGCATTTGGCCGGCTGCCCTCAACAAACTTAGTTTCATGCTCTGAGGTCTCTCACACAGAAAACTGTATTTTGTTTATCATAGAAAAAGATTTCCCTGTAGATTTCAAATCAACTTCGAACTTCTGCCACAAGATTCATACCTGTTCAGTCACTCATTCAGGACTGGAGATACAGCCCCAGTTCAATTCAGTGTGTTTTACATAAACGAGCCAAATGCCTCCAACTTAAGAGATACTGGTCAAAACCAAAAAAAAAAAAATTGAATTCTCTTTTATCAAATTAAGCTGCTTTTATACCATAGATTTGCTATAAAACAGTTTATCTGGGGACATTTCATTAATAATGCAGTTCATATGATACTAGACACGCAACCTGCAACTGCATGCAAGGGTTCTCCTGTGCTGCTTTATCAAAGGGGACATGGAGATACTCCCTAATAACTATTTTTTACAACAGCTGAAATACAAATCAGTAGGACCTGTGTGATAAACAATAGCATTCTACTGAGCATTGATGAAGACGATAGATCTTCGTAGAAAAGACACACCATTTCTAGACCTGTTATGAATATTTTGCTTAATTAAGGGACCCAGTGTAAACTTGTAAGTTTTGAATTTGACATTTGCATGAGTGATTATAACCTGAGGGCACACGTGCCAAATGCAGAGTGGCAGTGGGTCTTCCCTTCAAATGCCTTCCCACCACCCCACTGGGTCATCCACGTCCTGCGTGGTATCTAAAAGTAACCAAAAGCCAACTGCAGCCACGGACACTCAACTCTGAGAAGAAGCCCCCTGTGACTGGGGCTGCTCTAAGCCAAAACCAGCTCCTGCGTTATTACCCCACCCTGTGGAAAAGCAGCGGACAAGCAACTGCCCTGTCCCCAAATTCCTCAAACAAGAGTTAAGTTCTGCAGGCTAGAGAAGTTATTAAAATTAATGAAACCCTTGACTTGTAAGCACGCAGGGAGGTTGATTGTGTTTCTTTACAGAATCCTATTCTTCCGTTATGTTTACGGCCACGGGCCATTGCCAGCAGCAAGGAAGTAAAAAGGCAAACAGGAATATTTGATTCTGACTCCACAGTATTTTTCCATTTAAAAGGAAATAGCTGCAAATCACCCAGCTCAAAGTACAGCTTCCGCTCCATATCAAACTACAGGTTTGTACAAAGTGTTTGATGTTTAACATATCACAAGCTATATACAAAGTTTTGTTGTTTTGTTTTGGTTTTTTTTTTTAAAGGCCCTAAGTTACACATTCCCACACTATTTCATTAGAAATTCCAGTTCTCAGTTTTCATCACTCAGGTCTGCTAGCTCAGTAATCACTACTCTAAACACTGGAAAAAAAAAATAATTAAATATACTCACTTTATTCCTTTTCGGGTTATTAGCTTTCCTGAAGTAAAGTTGAAAACCTTTTCAAATCGATTTACCTTGTAAGTAGTCATTCTGTGTCACAGAGCAAAAATACAAGGGAGGTAAGAAACTGGCACTGGAAATCATCTGACACAGCTGCTTCACAGTTTGTGGCCCATTCCCGCAGCTCACTGCCCCCTTAGCTACATCCCATGCTCATTCAGCAAACTCAGGGGGATGCTCTGACACTCACAGCATACGCTGCCCCAGTCTCACCAGTATAAGCACAGCCACCCTAGAGAAGTACAGCAGAACAAGGACACTTTCTTCTATGCTGAGATAATGGGAATCACAGAATCTTCTAGGTTGGAAAGGACCTTCAAGATCATCTTGTCCAACCA
>JAOXJM010000012.1:103189685-103214400 GCA_026413425.1 Tringa solitaria | reverse complement strand
CCTCAGCCTCCTTTTCTCCAGGCTGAATAACCCCAGCTCCCTCAGCCTCTCCTCAATAAGACTTGTGCTCCAGACCCCTCACCAGCTTTGTTGTTCTTCTCTGGACCCGCTCCAGCACCTCAATGTCTGGGTAATGGGAAAGGGAATGTGCTCAGAGAAGAGGCCCAAGACAAGGAAAAGCAGCTTCAAGACTTCTCCGCCAATGCAGAAAGCACTGAACAACTTCACATATGCTGAGAGCATCGCAAAAATAGCCTGAAAAGTATTCTAAAAATGTATTCTTAGGGTGCATTGTGCACAGATGGATACCTTGTAAGATCTTGCTCTACATTACAATCCCTTCTAATTTCATTTCTATCAAAAATTTTCTGCATAAACACACAAGAGGTCGCTCAGACCCCAAACCAGTCACTGTGTGCATTCTTGGCACTGGCGTACTCCTTCCACTGACAAGACTTACTCGTAATGAAATCCAATGTCGTGATTCCCAACGATAACCACCAGCTCAGTAGAAACTGGACACTTAAACATTTTCCGGAATCTCCTGACATCATCCTCCCAAGCCTGCGTGAAAAAACAAATGGAGAAATCAATGCTGATCTGCATTATCAGAGGGGACCACTAGTATATAATACAGCAGGACACGCTCAATTAGATGTTTACAAGTTTTATAAGAGGGGTCAAAAGTGCCAAGATACTACCAAAAATGAAGGAGAATCACACCACTTCAACTCACATCTAAACCACTAGAAACTTCTACCAGTAGTAATGTAAAACAAAGCCTTGCATACCTAGTCTGCTTTCTTCTGCCATCCATTTCCTTCAAGAACTCCTCATTTTTTTTGAAATAAGAGAGCTGCTGATGTCATACCTGAGGTAAGCTCCATTTTCCTTCATCAAAGACATCTCCCAGAATAAAAACAATATCTGGCTGTAGTAACCATAAGGCAGTTTGGAAAGATCTCTCCATTTGCCATTCCCTGAAAGGAAAACATATATCCAGTCACTGCTGCCTCACTTCTGGATGCTCAACTCTAAATACACAAACACAGCCTGGCAGGAACGGGAAGATGACTCCGACACACTGAAAGCATTAATATGAAATTAAAATTAAATACTCAGAAATCAGATTTAAGTACAGTAGGTGCATCTTACCTGGTGGGTAATTCCACCACAACACAATCATGACCAACTCATGCAAGAAGCGATGAATTTGTTTATTTTCATTCATTACAATTCCATTAAAAGGCAATTAATTAGAACAATGAATTATTGCATGTTTTACTATGCTCTTGTTTCTTCACCAAAAGTCTATGTACCTTCTTTCAGCATTCTGCTTTTCTTTTGGACTAGCAGAAACAACGTGGCTTTGTGCAGCAGCCACAGGACTGGATTATCTTTGGTTTTAAATGTGATCTTGCCCCTGATTCTTCTACTACAGAGATAAACTTCTATCGGCTTCCTTACCTCTGCAATGAAAGGTATTAACTACTGGGACATCCAAGTTAACTGGCTCATTTTTAAGGCATCCTGTAAAACAGTTACACACTGGAAAAGACTATCTAATCCATCTAAAATGCTCAGGCATCTGCACCCACATATTAACTGAGCGTTCAAGACTGCACTGCCCCACTAAGTCCCATCGTTAACCTTTCACCACTGGTTTACTATCCAGGGCAGAGCCAGACAGGCAAGTCAGAGGCAGCACGCACGCTTCTTACAAGTATTACAACGCTGATTTTAAACATCCATCCTATTAGCTACTATTAAAAACTTTAAAACCAGGATAGAGTTTATTCAAATAAATTAATTATTACCTTCTTAGCTTATCCAGCCAATGTCCTTTGATTTCACCAAGCAGGTGAGTATCAGCTAAAATCATGGCCTTCAGGACTGAACTTGAAGCCTCTTTTTTACCCATGTGAGCTCCACCTTTCACTTCTGGCCATTGACATTGAAAAATTACCACATAATAAATTAAAAATTCACAAAATATTAACACTGAGATGACAAAGCACATGAGTTTCAGAAGGAAAGAGAGCCTCTTCTTCAAAGGAAGGCTCTTCACAGTGGCTGAGCTAGAGCTCCGCATTGCAGTACCAGCGTAAGACTCCTTCCCAACGGCCCAGTTCTCTCTCCGGTGAAAGCAGCAGGGGCTAATCAAAGGACCACACGGGGCTTCGTATCAGTGCAAAAACCCTGGGGAGAAAATACAAAATAAAATATCCATTAAACCAGCGTTCCCTGTGAAAAGCTACCACGTAAGGCCTACAGTGCTAGCTTCTTGTCACTCTCTGAAAAAGCTTCTGAAAGGTTTGGAAACACGTACTTAACCTAAAAAGCAAAGTTGGCCTTTTTCTTCAGATACACTTGTACAACCCACGCGGACGGCCACGCTGCTGAGCCTAGAGCGGCCCTCGCTCCGACCAGGACCAAGGCAACTGGTCTAAAGTCAGCCAGGATCTTGCTCTGTGATGCTGTTTCTTTTTTTAACTATACAGTGTTTCTTTTTTTAACTATACTGTGAGTAGGGGTCAGAGATACATAAAGGCAGAGCTCAGCTTGAACAGCTGAAGGGAATTCCAATAGGATCCATATCATCCTGGCTGCTGCAATGCCACGTGCAACCACTTTCTGGCACAAGTCGCATAACGTGACTGCACCAAACCACTGTAATTACCACCTTTAATATGGCTCATTGTAACAACCTCCAAGAACCAAAACCAATTTGCTATCCTAAAACAAGCCTACCAGAGCTTTCCAGGAACACAGGCACAGATACACGACTAGGAAGCCAACGCCGCTTCATGTCTAAGAAGGGGAAACCAAGAAACATCTGAGCCTCAGAAAGAGAAACTGTTACAGCTGAAGAGAAATGTGCGGAAAGGAGCCTAAGCTGGTAAGCTTACTCTATTTATTGATTTCTTCCAACTTGCACAGTTTGTAACCAAAACAGGGAACTTACCCCTTTTGAAACAACAATTTTATTTTATGCCATTTTTAAGGCTGATCCAAAACAAATGCCTTCGATCTGATAAGCCACAATTGTAACAGGGCTCATTGATTGTTTCACTTGTTTACAGGCATTTAACAGACATTCATTATTCCTGGTATAAAGAGGAAATACCTGCACTTTCACAGCTCTGTTACTTCTATTGTCCTTGGCACTTTTCCAGCGGAAGTGCCTACAAGAAACAAGTTTCCCAGTTGAAAGGACAGAGATACCAGCCTTACTTTCAAGTAAAATCACTCAGGTTCCACACGCAACCAACGTCTCAGGGTTTCTGGCTGAAGAGCAACACACATCTGCAAAGACCCACTTTCTAAAGGTAAACAGTGTGGCACGGTCACAGTAAAAGGGACTCCAGGAGAGTTATAAAGAGGCTACTTCACACACTCACCAATTAACTTCTAAAGAAATCCACAAAGAAAAGCCTTGTCCCTGCCCAGGAATGGGATGGCAATTTTGCTTCCTACAATAGCAAAATTCTAACGCAGAACTAATCTCCAGGATGTTAGCAATTAGAGAACACAGTATTCAGACAGTGATTAGCAGCCACTGGTCATGTGCACTGACTAAACCCAATTAGAACAGTGAATCCTAGTACTTTTGTATATTTAGACCCTAAATATTAGGAACATTAGGAGGAAACTCCAGATCCACACAAAATTAGTGGATCTTTTCTAAAATCTTGGTCTCAGTTACATTCAAAACAGAGAACTTAAATTGCTTCCCTGCCCTATGCCTTAGCCCATTTGATTGACGTCTCATGGAAATCAATAACTGACATGTGATTACTATCTTATTTTTCCAATCAAAACCTCTACTTAATAATAAGAGTGGCTATTAAACCACTTATTTTCGAACACAAGCTTCCCTTTTCACCACTACAAAATAGTCAATCAAGACAAAGAACCAGTAGTTTGCATCATGTAACATTTCTAATATACATTATTTAACGCTGTCATGACTAATACTTAATTGCAAACAATTCAGTTCTATCTAAACTTAGTTTAGCAGGAGAAAGCCACTGGCCAGACATCACAATTTCACAAGAAAGAAGAACTACACATAAAGGCTGATTAATTTGTTTAATATTAATCTCATCTGCACCATAACTATTAATAAAAATCAACATGATCTTGTTTGTACATCTCACAACAACGCAAGATTAAAGCAGAAATGTCTGTCCAACAGACACAGCAACAAGGACAACAGACAGGTAAATTCTGAAGTGTAAGCACACAAATTCATATGGCCTTGTCCTGCACAAACTGCACCTACCCCAGAATCTGCAAGTAGACTTGGTAGTCCTAGATAGTCTCCTCTTCCAACAAAAATAGTATCAATTTGAACAGAAAATGCCAGTAAGTTGTTTAACTTGCATTAGGCACGTCAAAAAATAATATAAAACCAAACATCTCTACAACTTTTCTTACTCACAACCTACACAAAGCTTAAAATAAATAAAACCTGTCATTTTGCTATCAATATCTATGCATTCTCTGGAAGCTTTTCATTACATTATTTTTCACACATCAAATTTCTTCATAAGCTGTCCAAACAGCTACAGAACTGCAGCAAAAGAGCCAGTGTTACAGATCAAGAAAAAAAAAAAAAAAAAAAAATCAGATCTTCAGAAGTGAAATAATCCCATCAAATGCAAAAAAAAAAAAATAATAATAAAATAAAGCCGGTCATTTCTGCACAGATCCCATGTCCTGGTGTTTCTGCTGCTGGCTGTTACTATTTTAGGAGTTGTGCCACAGATGTGAAAGATGCCAGAGGTCTCCCATCTGCACCCTGTGTTTCCAGCTTTCCTGATTGCGAAAGGAAAAAAGAAAAGAGGGGAAAAAAACCAAAAAACCAGAAATCACAGAAAGTGAGTGATGCAGAATGAGCTGAACTACCACTCCTGCTATTGGCTGACAGAAATCCCTGCCCACCTCCCTCTGCCCCTGCCAGCCCCTGGCTGCTCAGGACTGTGGTTGCACATCTCCGCACACCGAAGTCAAAGTAGTTTATCCAGGAACAGGGCACCCAGAGCAGTAATCCGAACCTCACATACGGGTACCCAAGGACTGGAGACCCACATGAAAGCGAGCAATCCTCTCACACGTGATGCCACAGTCAAAACTAATGCTGTCAGGCTGCACAGGCGCTGCAAGATGGAGCTGTGGTTCAACACGGCGCTGTACAATGCGCTGCACAACGCTCCTCCCTGCGAGGCTGAAAAAAAATTAGACTAGAACCTGATTTCTTACTAGAGCTTGAGGATTTCAGTTATGAGAAAAGACTGGAAGATTTCTCACTGTTTCTCATTCAAAATAGATGGGAGTGGCCTGACGCAAAACTGATTTTTAAAAGCTCATCATAAAGGTCAGATCAATATTTTCACCATATCAATTATTTTCAGTTGTTTGGGCAGAGAACATACTCTGTCATGGAAAACTCTGATCTTCAGTAGCTGGCAAACAGCAAAATTCCACCACTCGTGACAATTTTGTATTCAGTCATCTTGTACATTCTTTATGAAGGGAAGAAATAACCTTGAACTTTTCCTCACCTTCATGTTTTAAGAACCATTCCACACAACGCTTAAAAAACCAGCCCATGGACAAGTACAATTACAAATTTATTTAATAATGTCACCAAATTTAAGCATGCTACAGGTATAACTTTATACCATAAAACTGTGGAAAAAGAAATGCTTAAGTGACTAGCACAAAAAAAAAGTTTGATGCCTTCCTTCTCCAGCACTAATGTTTGTTTTGCTTAGTGACAAATACTAGATACATTTTTGCACTTAAAATATTTCCATCATGCATGCTATTCTTCTGTTCTCATCTATCAAGTTTGCTGGCAACACAAACTTGCATCACTCCTCTTTCCCTTTTCCATCTCTGTTCAGAACATTATCCAGCTTTAATTTACAAGTGAGCCAAGGATGAAACAAGGGAAACCTGATGCCATGGTCTCTAGCCAGACCAGAAAGCAAGTACTTCTGGAGCTTTACCCTCTCTCTTAGAGAACACAGAACTCTGAACACCCCATATGCTTTGAGGCCAATTTATTAATTTACAACTACATAAAACTGTCCTAACAAAACCAAAAAAAATTAGGACAAGAGTCCTAATCCTAGTCCTAATGATTGTACAAGTGTTTTTATTAAGGTTATAAATAAGCTTAGCATTTCTAACCTTGTGATAAACTCAATTCTCCCATTGTAATATCACAAAGGTACAGATTTACAACTTTCAGATATAGTTGTAACAGTTTAACAACTATGTTAAACTTTTGTGAAATGTAGTTACAAACAAGCCAGCTTCAAATCTTACAAGGGTTCCCTTCTGCAAGGTACAACTGGGAGTTGCCTCCTATCATTCCGAGCTCTCTCTCTATGAAGCAATGTGACATTTCCACCTTGTGAAATGTGACTCTGAACTCCAGTTTTCTTTCAGCTCTTCCAATACCAGAGCTCTTCAAAGATCTTGCTCTTCAATCAAATAAGAGCTTCTGATAAATTCTGGTTTTGATTCTGCAAGACAACTCTCTGACTCATCCTTCTGAATACACTCTTTCTGATTCTAAACCCCAAACCCTTCCTTCATCCATAAATTTTAACCTGTGATTGTGATTAAAGAAAAACTCTCCAAGCAAGGATTTAGCATTTTTCTTTGTGAGAAATCCCTTTGTAATAATTTAATGATAGAATTCATTTCTGTCTGCACTGGCACATCCTTAGGGCTGAAATTCATAAAGACTGCCAAATCTACACATCTACTTTGATTTTATATACTTTACAGAAAAGGATAAATTGGGAAATTCTTCAAATTAAAATACAAATATTTTATCATATTCCCATAAACACCCACAAATACTCCTGCAATGGAGTTTCACAAGTGTGAAAGAGAGAGGTTTTGAAACTTAATTGAAGTTATACAGACCACTGTTTATTTGAGAAAAAAATAACCATATAAACAAAAATCAAAGGCACAAAATACAAAAGCATTTCAGAGCAGCTTGTCAAATTGAGATCCATAATATTATCAAAATGTGGTACTACAGAAGTCATGGTAGATTTAAATGTTGTAGTAAGTACCAAAAAAAGTTACATAGAAAATCTACTTGCCTTTAAATTAATCAGCAGTTACAAATGTGACGTAAAAGGAAGTCCATACATTACACTTATTTGTTTCAAGCACTTTTCATACTGATTATTCAGTTTCACGGATTCCTGTACAGCATGCTTTAGATCTTCTACCTCTTCAAAAAAATCCTAGGAAAACCCAAAAATATTCACCTTTGAATTTCTTTCAAAGACATTCGCAGTAAGAGCTAGTCAGCATTTCAGTTGTTCCCAAGTTCAAAGACACTTTATTTTTATTAATGTATGGTTGAGTTATGCAAACACAGCTATCAAGATACAGCAATCAACTATAACCTTCGATAATAATTTAAAACTTTGCCCTGAACACACAATGCAAGCAGAATTCAAGATACGTTAGAGCCTGAAATACAGACTAATAACAGGAAAGTTTAATGAAGTGAAGAAATAAAAGTTGGTTTACCAGAAAGCTACAAAATGACAGTCCAAAACAACAAGAGAATAATGTCAAACTCATCTGTGCAACAACACAGCTGTAGGTGCTGAAGTCAGCCAGCAGCAGATAATACACCAGTAACTGTGAAGATCTGAAAGTTGTAAGATTACAAAAAAGGGGACAACAAGCAAGGAGAGAGATGAGGAGAGTAAACTAAGGAGAAGGATGTTAGCATTTGAAGAAGACAATACTAAAGAGTTTAAGAGGGAAAAATGGATGCCACATTTAGTCCTTGAAAGATAGTTCATTTAGAACTTTGAATACAACTACTTTTTTTAATGAATGTCCTATTTCAGAATAAGAACTATTATTTATGACTGCACTCGTATAAAGTTTGATTTTCATATTCCAAAGGGCAAGATTTATGATGCATTAAATGTGACAGTCTAAAATGGCTAACACTATCCAGCAGGTTCAACTGGGAATGAAAAATAGCAATATGTAAGCTACAGAGAACATAAAGAGACAGTCCAATAAGAAAGCCATAAAAAGCAAGTCCTGTAAAATTTATTTGATGTCAGCCTGTGTGGTTTCACGTTTTCATATTGATCCTTTCGTAATTATGCTATCCCAGAATGTATAACTTAGCAAGTGGTTCTAGCTATCCCTAATTCAACTAGGAGATAAATTCAGCTTCATAGAAACAAACTTAATTTATTAAAAATATCAATGGCCCATAGCTTAGATGGAACTATGTTTTGTTCAGCTCCAGCAACTCAATTGCTATTGAGCACTTCTGATCCTTTGTAAGTGAAGTCGGAAGTTGTTGGGAAATGCAAGGAGAGCAAGCAGAGCACAATCACCCAAGATTTCATTTCACCATCCTTGGAAAGTCCTGTCTACTAAAGCAACACTGTATCTACTTATATCCGGCTATATTTGAGGTATTATTCTGCCTATTCTTCTCGCTTTTTAAAATGAATAGCTACATACAACTCAAATAACGTACAGTGACTTTAAACTACCTAAAAAAGGGTCACTGATAAAAAAAACAGAACCTCAGATTTACTATTTCTCTTCTGAAAGATGAAACTTTCAGCCACAAATTGCCCCTAACTCCCAAATGTGGGGATTGAGAACTCACCCTGGCTCAATGTTCTACAAGTTTCACATCTAATGAACTATCACCATGCCTTACTGTTACCCCTGTAATGGAAGGTGGCATAATATTATTTACCTTGGGAGAAAGGATTGAAAAATAAGAAAACAGATTCTCAAAACAAAAATCTAAGACAAGACATGAAGAACAAGTGAAAAAACAATTTAAACAAGCTGTTTGCTGAAAATAAAATCTTAGACCAGTACAATAAACTGTCTTCTATGGCTAAATAAGAACTCATCTCCTCACAATTTCAAGAATTTCCAAATTTTCACACTTTCACTTTCTACACCTATCAAACTATCGTAAAAGCTTCAAAGCCCTCCCCTCTGCCCTCCCCAAGCTTAGAGTTCTGTCAGAGGCATAGCTTTGATACATTTAAGTTCAAGAGAAACAAGCTTTCCTCTCAGTGATATCACGAAGCAATAGAAGCAATCATCAAATAAAAAATATTTTTATTATCCCTGCAAATGCCTTTTAGAAGGAATTAAGACTGTTACCAGGAGTAATTTTAATGTCATAACTGAGGCAAATAATCTCTCATGAAGGAATCTAAATTGCCTAAACAAAAAAATTCAGAAGAAAATCCATAGCTGTTTAAAAAAAATAAATAAAATTGCATTATTATTCTTCCTTAGCCAAGCAACATTAATGTTTCAAGGAGTCATTAATTTCTACTTCTTTCTCAGAATGCTGTAAGTTGATTTTTTTTTTAAATTTATTTTGCTTGATAACATATGCGCAGCCTAAAAATAAGTTTCAGTTCAGGCAGAAAAGTTAGTTTTTCAAAAAAATCACCTATTCTTAAACTTGCCCTAAAATAAATTACCTTATCTAATCCGGCTAATTCATTTTTTAGTGCTTTCTTTTCTGTAGACAACTTTTCATTTTCTTTCTTCAGCTTTTTAATCTCCTTCAACAATAGCTCTATATTCAAAGAAAAAAATATAGACATCAACCATTACAGTCAACCTCCCCCTCACATGAATCATATTACAGCTAAAGAGCTACCCACGTTTTGTGATATTAGAAAATTATGGTTCAGCTTTTTAAAGTACCTTTTTCATAAAGTGATTTATTCTTAAGAATGGGCCCAGCACACTCCCAGGTACTATGCAAAGTAACAGGATCTGCCATGTTCTTAGAATGTGGAATTATTTTACCTTAAAAATCCACAAAACCTGCATCACATGCCTTGATTGCCTTTTTCTGACTTACAAGAGGTTCACACTAGCCCTTGCTGACAACACACTTCTTGAAAATTATGCCTACATCATATGACCTCTGCAATCTCTTCTTCTATGCTTTGAAGTGAAACAGGATTGCACCTTAACTTGTGGATTTACTTATAAGGAAGAACGTGCTCAAACTAGTATTGTCTGGATTTGTCCCATATTTTAAGGCTAAAACAAGGTTCTTTTGTGTATCAGTGTCTGAAAAGCAAAGAATGAAGCAGCAAACGTTATTACTAAGAGATCTGCATAGATACAGCTTAGTAGAATAAATAATAAAGAGTACTAAATACAGCCACGCACTCCCACCCATGATTACACCAACAGACCAATTTCAGAGAAAGAGAAAAGCAGCAAACGCTTATTTTTAACAGCAAACAAATGCAGGGCTGGATCCACACATAGGACATTGATTATGAGATGTAATTTTTACATAACAGGTTTTCAAAAATGAAAAACACTTTAGACACTGCTGGTTGAAGTAGAAGAAATAACATGGAGCGTGCCTTTGGATCAGAAATTAAATGCATCCTCAGTGATGGGCATACTGGAAGGAACATCATCAGGATCAACCATACCATTACCTAAATATTCATTGCAACAGGATTCCTTCTTTTTAGACACGTTCCTGCAAAATGTTACTTCTCCCTCTGGGGCTCGACTTCTTTTTCCAGAAGCAGCACTAGTTTTCCAGGAAACCTTTTTAGATTCCAATTGCTCAATTCTCTGCCTCTGTTCTCGAAGATTATGCTCTAGCTCATGAATTTTAATCTGTCAAGAAACTGATTTTTTTTAAAACGCATAGAACAAACACAGTTCAACTGAATACAACCGGAAACATATCCTGAATGCAAACTTAAAGCTTTAAACTGGTGACTTAAAACTACACTGATCCAAAGTGTCTGAAAGGAGAAAAAAAAAAAAGTGAAGTTTTGCATACATTAAATGTGTTTTTTAAAAAGTCTGTTACTGAGCACATGCTCGCAAGGCAGTGTAAATGTAAATGCACAAAGACACTAAAGCTTTCCACACGATAAAGCATACTTTTATGGCAGCAATTGCCAACTTCTAAGAAAAAGTACATACAATCCAAATCATAATGAATAGTAATTTAAAAGCAAATGAAGCACACATTCCAGACTCCTAGGAGAAAACCAATTAGACTGGTAAGCTGCAATGCTTGATCAATACATAAAGAGACCATACCAGGTTGTAGCTTCTTGAACCAGTCCTGGCCACACAACCCTACCTTTGCTCCAGTTACAATGCTAGTCTCTTTGCACAGCAAGCCTAGGAAGACCAGCAAGGTCTTCCTACCTGACAGAAGACTACTGGCCTTTGTTTGGTTTGCTTACTGCTGCATTTCTGAAGTACCTCTGCTCATGTCACATACAGAAAAATACCAGGGCTGGTGCAAGAGAGGCTGGAAGGAGGGATAGGTGAGTGAGTAAAGAAAAGAGCAAGGAAAGGGGAGACAGATTTCAGTTACAAACATACCAGTGACTGAGGTCACTTTCAAGGGGAACTACAGACTACTTGTCATTATCTCAATGGCATGGGAAACAAAAATGAGTATAGAAAGAAAAACAGAGTCTCATTTTACAAATGTAAGAATTACTTTTCAGTCTCCCTAAAAGCTTATGTTTGGCTACTTGATACCATCTCCTACAACTTCTACTTACAGTAAGATTTTTAATTTCTTCACTTTGCTCCTGGTTTGTTTTGATTTCTTTAACATAACGTTTCTGTAGCTCATTATACATCCGAAGTAGTCTAAAATAGAGGAAATGTATAAATTGCAATAAAAAATGAAAGGCAGCAAGATGGGCATACTTCATGATAAAAGTACTACAGATGCCCTATAAAGATCACTTGGACTGTAGGGACTTGTAACAGAAATGTTTAAGATGAAGTGTGACCAGCAACAAAGAGAAAGCACCAGAAAAAAACAGCAAAGCAAGAGACTGTATCGATAGCAAAAAATCCCTTTCACTCAGCCAAACTGAGGAACCTCAGCCTACGTGGCCACATTCCGACTAAACCTCAGTACAAATGACTTGTTGATGGAAGACCTTTACACCAACAATAGGAGAGTGGCAACAAGTGTGCAGCGTGTCACATATCGTTCCTCTCCCCATTAGCACAACTAGAATGACAAAAGACCTCTTTTAAAGTATATTAAATAGTTTGTCCATAAATTAGTTTTGTGCCACCAACCAAGAACACACAATGAGGACTCATGAAGCAGCATCCTCAGCTCTCAATGTTGCGCCCAAGCAACCCTTGGGCAGATCACTTGGACACACACATCATTGCTTCTGAGCATGTGGGTGTGAGGATACAAGTGAATGAAATCTATAAGAAAATGAGTATGAGTGGGTAAAATCAATATAAAAGAAACAGCTTTGGGATATTATCATGCCCTTTGATATTATCTTGCACCAAGTTCTGCTACCCTAACTTCCTACAGTATTTCATAGCATTCAGTCTACATATATCAGGCCCATAATGTAACTGATGAACATGAACAGACGTTTTTCTTGTTTTGTTAGGAATTCGAATAAAAGCCAGCCCTCATACCAAGTCATGACTGTGCACCACAAGCAGGATGAGGGATACTGATATAGAACAGCTTTGTGAAAAAAAACATACAAATAGATGCTAGAGAAAAAAGCTAAGCGAGGGTATGTACAAGCAACCTAGTACAAAGCAGGTCCAGCACTATATTCAAAGACTAAGTCAGACTTCTTTGACATAAACATCTAATTCGATACTCAAGCCTGGAGCTAGACACCCAGCCTACATATGTATCATATGTCGTTGGCAGAGAAAGCCTGGTTGACTGTAGCAGTATTAAAAAAAACAACCACACACCAAGCCTTCTACAGCCACCTAAAGGAAACCCTAAAAACAGGGTGCTTGGATCAAGAGCAGTAGGGACCATCTCTATCTTTGTAAGATCCACAGCCCATTTCTGTTGGTGGACAAAAAGGAGCCTTTGGAAGAATGCAGCAGCCTATTTATTTTAAAATGAAGTCATAGACCAACATATCATGTAGCATGCCTAGTAGTTAAAATGTTTCAATATACATTTTCTTAAAAGAAAAGTGTCTTTTGTATCAAAAATGCAGCTACAAGAGTTTATATCTAGCATTAACCGGCAAACTAAAGTTGTGGCTCACTTCTAAAATCAATTAGACAGAAAAGTAGAATCTCTTGTGCAGCTTATTTTGAAAAAAGTACTCACCTACAAATTTTTTTACATATATATATAAAATTGAGCTATAAAAATTAGCTAAGAAAGCTCCTACAAAATAGAAAACGAAATCACATAATTCTAGGTTAAAATTCTACGAAAAATATCACACACATGCACACACATCATGGACCTGCCTTAGCTCATTCAATTTTTCTTAGTGAAAAATTTAAGACATCTATTTTGTTCTTTGTTTAGTGATATTTTCAAGATTAATCTAATATTTAGTATTTTCTTTTAAAATGTAAATAAAATTATTTTCCATTGTTTGAAAGGCTGAAAGCAGCTTCCATAACAGTTAACAAAATTCCACTGACCTAACCATGAACAACAGATTCTACCCCACAGAGAAGAATGTTTAATTCTGTGAAGAACCAATTTCCAAGAACTCACCTGACACTGTCATCCTCTAGATTAAGATCTTTGCTGTATCCACCCTTATGGAACAAATGGGTTTCTGTTTGAACTTGAACACTTAATGGAAACAAACACAACAGCTTAATAAAATTAGATGTTACAATTTTAATTGGATCAAACAAAGCAACTGAAAAAGGCTAAATTATTTTTCAATTTGATTGACAACAGAGGTTTCCACAGGTTCATAAATGTACCAAATTTAAACTTTAAATTTTTTGCAAAGATATTTAAATCCTGGCAGGACACTCTTTAAAACACTAGTGCTATAGTTTTTCAGGTCCTAAGGTCCCAGTTTCTGAATTTTTTAAACAGTATTGATACAATTTCACCATCTTACTACTTTTTGTGGGGAAAATAGTCTCTTTGCAGTTAGACAGAGACGACACGTTGGCTAAGCAGGCGGTATTACTTATTGATATTCAAATTGTTTGGGTTACTACAATGATGAATTCTGTCCAAGGTGTCCAGCCACCTTTTCTTCCTTTACACACCTCCAGCATTCTCCATCCCCACCATGCTGTTCACAGACAGTCCCTCAAAATACACAGAATGCATAAGGCCTAGTTCCTCTGAGGGTACAAGTCCAAAAATACTGCACTTCTTTTGACGCAAAAAGTATTGTTTGGCAATTCTTACTCTCTACTTATGACATGGTCACGCATTAACTGCTGCAGATGTAGTTTTTCTTGGATCTGACTCAGATTCCTTTCTAGTTCCTTATTTTTTATATGTAGTTTTTTCAGCTTCTTGACTAACTGTTCATTTTCATCACTGAGCTGAAAAGGAAGACAATTAAAAATTAAGTATTAATTGAGCTGATAACATTTCAGATTACAATTCTCTCCCATGTTCTCCCACTATGTTTATCCTGAACTACTTCACTATATAAAGGAAAATGTCAGGAAAAATAACTGGCTTTATGAAGAATTGAATAAAAGACAACTTCTTTAACATATATATTTAAAGCTTTCAGTGTAACTTCATAATTAATTAGCAAATGATAAGGCAAACTAGTTTTGTATTTAAAAAAAAATAAAGCACAAAGGAATAAAATATACAAACTTTCAGTTATGCTTCTAAACATCAGCCCTGCAACTAAACTCCTATTTATTTCTGTTTCAATCTCACCAAAGCTGAAAAGCTAAACTACAGCCACACTAGCAGAATTTCTTGCATGCACATTTGCTGAACCTCATCCAGCAGTATGCAATCACGCCTATCACTTCATCTACGACCCAAACACAACTAACTACATTCGAAGCGTTGAATGGTTTGGGTTGGAAGATCATCAAGTTCCAACCCCCCTGCCATGGGCAGGAACACCTCCCACTAGACCAGGTTGCTCAAAGCCCCATCCAGCCTGGCCTTGAACACTGCCAGGGATGGGGCATCCACAGCTTCTCTGGGCAACCTGTTCCACCCTCAGAGTGAAAATTTTCTTCCTAACGTCTAATCTAAATCTATTCTCTTCCAGTTGAAGCTATTACCCCTCATCCTACCACTACATACCCTTGTAAAAAGTCCCTGACAGCTTTTGCCCTAACCTACAGGGTGTTAAGTAAAGCTGATGCTGCCGACCGACACTCGTTCAACAGAAGGAAGACTAGCAACGAGAAACCGTAAGCTGCTGTAAGCGTGAGCTCTGGCCCCGAAGGCAAAGGGGAACCCGGCCGAGCCAAGAGCCGCCACGCCCGAGCGAGCCTGGCCGCTCTCTCCAGGCCGGGCCGGGCCGCACGGGCCTTCCGCGGGGCTCCCGAGCGCCGGGACGCGCCCCGGACGGGGGCGGCACTCACTTGGAGGCACCTGTGGAGGGCGGGCAGAGCCATGGCGAGGGAAACCCGGGAAGTGCGGGGCCCGCCCGCTCCTTTTCAAACCCACCCGCCGCCTCGGGTGGACCGCGCCGTGGAAGGCCCCCGCTTAGCTGCCCGACTCACTGCCTGTCACCACCACCCGCCTCACCGCTCTCAAGCAGGCGCCTCGGTCACCAGAGCCCATCCGGATAGGCTCCGAACAGCGGACGTCATAGGCGAGCGACGGCACACCGCCAAGGCCCTAGCGACACGCCTCCCCCCCCGCCGGCGTTGCTAGGGAAACCGGAGCAAGCGGCGCGACTGCCGCTCTCCCGGGGCTTGCGGGAGCGGGAAGGCGGTGACGGCGGCCCCTGCCGGCAGGCCTCCTCCCGCCGCTCAGGGCGGCACGGACCGGGTGCGAGGCAGGCGGGACCCGGCGCGGCGGCTGCCGCGGGGGAAGGGCTCGCAGGGCGCGTTTGAGGTCCCTGAGGCAGAGCTCTCCCCGCCGGGCTGCACCCCAGGGGGACAGCGGGACTCCTCATCCAGCCCAGGGGGGGCTCTGGAATCAGCCTGACCGCGGCCGTGAACCTCAGCCTCCGCAGCCTGTGTAAAAACAGCCGGTCCCAGCTCATCTCTTTTAAACTGTCATTGGTTTTATTCGCTATTTTACTTCCTGTGGCTAACAGATGCTGAGCGCATGGGATTAAGAATACTGGCGATAAAAGATCTGCATGGACACATCTCCACATCAACATGCACCAAGTTATGTATCTCTACAAAAGCATGCTCTGCATCTCCCACTCCCATCACAACAAGAGCCACGGTACAGGCCCTTCAATAACATCCATCAAGGCAGGAGGTAACACCACACCTGGTATCACTGTTACCCAGTGTGGAGGGGTTGTATCCTTATTGTTTGAATTATTACTACTACAAACGATTTGTATCACTACTATTACAACTATTTGCTGGGGGTTGCAGGGTTTTTTGTATTTCACAGGTATTTTTGGCAGACGAGGCTGGAGGGCATACAGGCAGGACAAAAGCCTGTATGTTCCACCCTCATGACAGACTGCACCTTAGTGATAACATACCAACAGTAGGCACTCACCAGTCACAAGATCACCCTTCACAGCAAGATTAACCCAAAGCAGTGATTATTGCCTGCTGGTCACAATAGCCTTTATTATTTGCTGTTCAAAACCTTTCCTGTTTCTCAATCATTCTCTAAGTCTCAAATCTCAATCTTCTTTTGCTCTCTGCATCTCCTGCCTTCATATAAAATGTTGCCTCTCCTGTTACTTATGGCCCATCGCATGTTGCCATCTTTTTTTTTGGTGTAAAACGTTGCCAGATGTCACCTGACCTCCATTTTGACTGTGTAGCCCACCTGACTGCAGAGCCTGGACATTTTTTCTAGGAACCATTCATGCCAAGGAAGAGAGGGGGCAGATGACAGCAGCTCACTACTGCCTGCTGTGGGCCTACAGTTTACCTAACACACAAGACAAGACATTCCGGTCACATAAGGCTGCAAGTAGGAACTGTAAATGTCATCAGATTAAGAGAAGTGGCGCCCACCTCTAGCTCCAGGGCACAACCCCAGCATCTCTCCTCCTCCGCCATCAACTTGCATCAGCCCATCACCCATCTGGGGAACTCCTTGCACAGAGGTCACAGTGCAATCTAGAAGCCACTGTGCTGAGCTGAATATACAGAAGATGCAAGCTGTGAGGCTGTTAACTGTCCACGAGTGGATGGGAGGGAACGATGTGCCCAAGCTGTTAACTGCTGCCAGAAATCCTGTCTGTCTGAGATTTCTGTATTGGTTCTATAATGCAGCCACACAACATTGCTAATTCTTGGGGCCCAGGACAAGTCACCTCCTCTCTAAATAGCTTGGCAACAAAATTGCTACTTTAATCAGCAATTAACACTGAATAAATTAATAACTGACAATTCATAGTATGAAAACCAGAAAGTCACTTCTTGATAAAAATACAGCTGGATATAACTGGCTACAGTAGTAGTAAATAAAATAAAATAACATTGTGAAGTATAACACTAGCCAGCAAGGGAAATCCCATTTTCAGATGGAATAGCAATATCCTGAGATGTAATCATTCAGTTCTACTATGTTTTATCCAGCACAAACAAGATCTCAGATGACATCCTGAGGAGTCCAGAAAACAGGAATAAAAACATGAGGAAGAAAATACAGCATATCAGAAAGGGTTAAAACAGCTACATTTGTTTAGTCCAGAAAAGAGAGACTGCCAAGAATCATTTTAACTGACTTTGTCTTTATCCTTGGTTATCATAAAGGATGGTGATAATTGTTTCTCGTGTCCTCTAGAGGAGGATGAACATAAATAAAGTTACTTTCCAACAGAGATTTTCCAACAGAGATTATTTCAGTTGGATGACAAGGAAAATTTTCTTAATATTGTGGAAGAAAAATACACATAGTTCTCCCTCGCTAAAGGTTGCATACAGCAAGTAGACAAAAAGATCATTTTAAAGCCCCTTTTAGGGCAATATTTCAATGATCCTATGTTATTAATTTAGAAAAGAACAGGCTCTGATATAATCGTAATTCTGATAGTTTGCAAAGCTTTGTAAAATGACTACTTCAGAAATAATTTTTCAAGTGACAAAGGGAAGCTGTAGCATAAGACAGTGTGGCAGAGAAAGATCAGCACAGTGGAATGCAGCATACCCTTCATACCAGCATCTCACTGTAGACAGTACGAGTAGGGTAACAATTTTTTTCCTCAGTATTGGGAATGTCAGGAGTAGTTATAATTGCTTAATACCACAGAAGGCAAGTTCACTTGAATATCAAGGAAGAGATTATATAAAAAATGTGCAAGGCTTTCTAGGACTTACATTCTTATGACACCCAGATGTTTGTTTTGGTTTTTTTTAAATACTGTGGGTGGAGCAGTAAAACAAAAAGAGGAGGAAGGACAGACGGATTCATTCAGGACCCCTGTGGAAACTAGAGCAGGCATGGGAAGGGCAGCATTGGGCAGCACTCAGAGGACAACCTAGACAGAGAAAACAACACACAGAAAAGTTGGGAAATGAGCCACCAGAGCTAAAAGGGAAACAAGAATTCCCAATTTCTGACCTACTAACTGAGCTGCGCAGCCTCCCTCTGTCCTGCTTTTCAATGGCTGGCACAAGAACTGAAGATAGATGAAGGAAGCAGACAACAGCCCGGTTTCTCAACTATGCAGTTACACCTGCAAGGAGTTTGTGTAAGATTCAGATTTTATCAAACAAGTGCTGATTCAACTGACACAAAGAAAAAACCTACTTGCATCTTCAAACTCTTGGAAAAAGCTTCAGCTGAAGCTCTTGTAGGTTTTATCATGCAAATTATTACCATTTTCTGAAGTGGCCATTGATTTTGAGTGGCCCCACTTCAAAATGAGCATCCGTTCTTCCAAATTAAAGATACTCAATAGATTTGTACATATGGCCCAAGGCTGGATAGCACTGGACATCAGATTTTGAGGCATCCAAAAATCGAAAGATAATGTTAGCCTGCATGTATAAACAAACACAGTTTATACAAATTATAAAAGACTTTTGTGTACTTGATTAGAAAACATGTTCATTTTCTAGAGACACTAACAATATATAGTGGGTTTTTTTACATTTTTCTGTGACGGTAAATGTATGAAATCCCACTAAGATATTTACTTTCCACCTTAAACGATTACAGCAGAAGCATTTCCCTACACTATTATTCAGCTGATTTGCTGAGTATGTTCTCTTTTCCTTGCATGTTTGTTTCTAACTCATCTTGGTATGAACAAATTCATGTGCTGGCACACATTAATGAAAATGTCATCGATTCCAGCAGTGCTGACCCTGCTACTTACTGCCAAACAGCAGGAATGTGACCCATAGCACTTTTTTTGTTTTCATCTACATGTGTACCAAAATGATTTATTTAATATATGAGCATGGGATAACTTGATGCAAGCCTACAATAACTCCAAGCGTAACCCTTTTCCCACACAGGTTAAAGGGCAGTATGTGTCCTTTCAACCCTCAGAGACCTACTATCCTCAAGAGATTTTCCAGGAATTAAAATTCTCCTGGGAAAATCTACATGGTAAAAAATCTCCTGGTAAAAACACACTAAAATTTCACCTGCCCCTAATTAATCTCTTTTATTCTATCCATCAGTTCTGTCAGCAATGATTCCTCAGTCCCTTTCAGGGCAGAAGATGCCAAGGCTCATGCAGTCTTTCCACCCGTTACATTCTTTGGCACAATCAGTGCTGTCAATCTCACAAACGCCAGTTGAAACATCATGGAACAATCTCAAGCAGAATGGCCAACACAGGAAAAAGGCCCTTTCTCCATCTTGTTCTGAGCTTGGGTTCGGAAGTAATAATTCCATTTGTGTTCAGGAGCCTTCTCTGAAAGAGGGAGAATCTTTTCTGACCCTTGGCACAGCCACAGAGTACAGCTAAATGCAAAAGTTCAGAATTTGGTTCAAAACATGACCATTTCTTGCATGTAAAGATGAAAAGCACAAAGACCTGATTGGATCTAAGATAACCGTTTGCAGAATTAGAAATAAGAAATCTTTTCTCATGATATATAAGAGGAAATCAATTTAATCTTAAAGCTGACAAAACCAAATAGAGGTAATACTTATCAAAACAAATTAAGCTACAAGAGTTCCCTGCCCCAGCACACTGACAGATGTTCTGCATCACCTTCAGTGATAGAAACATCAGGTTATAATACTAGTTTGTTTTCAGGGGGGGTATTATTTTTAGTATTTTCAGTGGATAATGTTCAAAACCAACAGTGGCATGCACGTGGCAGAGACAATCTGCCACTTCTCCCTTCAAGGCCAGGGAAAAAGACCTTTTCCACTTATTGTTCTACACCCACGGACATGGTCTAGGAAAAAGAGTAACAGCTTGGGACTGTATTACCTTGTGCACAGAAGTCCCGCCAGAGAAAAAAAATATCTTTTGGTGGAGAATGAAAGGCACTTGCACCCCAGGAAAGCTCTCGCAGCCATACCTCCTGGAAGGGAAAATTGTCTGGGAAGACAGAGCCAGCCTGAAAACTCCAGAAAACACTGAAGGACACCATTTTACCAGTAGAGCTGTCTGTCAGACCTTGAAGCCAAAAATCTCAATTTCCACATTAACCAACCCCCAGGGCAGACGTGAAGGGAGACTCCTGCACCGCATGTTTGAGACTATCTTTTGGTTAGTTTGTGGCAGGAAGGAAAAAACAGCGGGTGTCCAAGCAGCGATCTCTGGGCCTTCTGGATGTAGAGAAGAAAGGCAGTCAGAATATGACTCTGCATGACAGAAAGGGAACACAAGAAACATCTAATACACCAGTTAGTGCATTAAACAAGCATTATGTCATTAATGAGTCATTAGCAAGCATTATGAAAAATGGTGTCAGTTATCTCTGTTTGTCTCAGATGAAGCAGAAATGGGATCGGCACAGCTCTTTTAGGGAGTCCAGCAAGAAGAGAGAGAATCTCTTTAGGATTTACTTTCACTTCTTGTAACCCCTAAAGGCAAAACAAAAATCTTGGCCAAACATCCTCTTTTATCAGCTATAAAATCTCTCACTGCAAGGTGATCATTGCACTAAACAACTACAACACTGTAGTACTTAGCACAAACAAAAAGCTTGTCATCTGGGTTATCTCTTAAAGGCAGGCTCAAACTTCATTCTTTGTGAGATACTGATAAAAGCTCCAGGGAAAAGGGCCAGAGACAGTAAACAACAATTTTATATGACTAATCCAATATAATCCTTTGCTGTGTAAAAAGACCATCTGCATGGATTCCCACTGAAGTGCTTTAATAACAGCGCAGCAAGCCTCTGGCTGTCATGCTGAGGAAATGCTCTTTTGCACTCAGGCTAATAATTCCAAAAATTACTTCCTTTTTCTTTTTTTTTTCTCCCCCTGTTTTTATTAAAGCTGTTAGCCACTTGCTCTACCGTTTAATTCCCCATTAAGAGATCATCCATCAAACCCATGAAGTGACAAGGATCTGCACTGGAAGACATCTGTGGGTTCCACGTTGATGGCCAATGAGCTACAGAGAGGTCACCTTCCCTCTGCAAAAACTACAACTGATTTTATTGCATCACCGCAGTGTGCTCCAAGAAGCACTGTTGAAATACTGCGACCCTGCTTTTTGCACCACGGACCAAGCAGACCACAATGAGGATCTCCTGATGGCCCGCAGGGCAGCTGCACCGATGAACGCTGCACAGCGGTTTAGGACAGGAAGCGAAGGAGATGGCCACCTCCAGCTGAGCCACACATAAGTCAACCAGAGCTTCACACCCTCTGAGAGAAGGAAATCCACGACCACACTCCGTTTTCTGCTCTGAGCTCAGAGGGAACAGGTTTTCCCCTCTGCTGAGCATTTGCTGTCTCAGGGAAGGAAGCTGGACCTCTACATGAATCTGGCTGGGGCTTAGGAGGATTCAGACAGATGAAGCACCCGAGAAACACTAGTATTTCAGGTTCATCCAGGATGGGCCTATTCAAAGTGGGTGAGATTAAACACGCGACGTGTGTGTAGGTTACGAAAGGCATGTGAGAGGAACTGGCTAGCGTTTGGGGTTATGAAAGATCAGAGGTTATGAAAGACCTTGGCAGTTATGAAAGATGAGCCGAGTCTGATCCAGAGAGGCAGAGAGCAGCCTCGACCTGCTCAGAGGTGAATGGACATTCAAAATCACTCACAAAAGGGAGCCCACACTGCCTGGCAGGCCTAGGCTAAGGAAGGCTTGAAAAACCTTCAGAACAGCCATAAGAAAACAGTCATCACAGACTAGGAGAACGACGAAGAGAAATACTGCCATCTGTTTATAGGCCTTGCAGGCAGCTGTATTTTTATTGCAAAGTATTCTGAATGGTCTTAAAACACTTGCCACAGCCACTGATTTTCTAAGAAGTATTAATTCCTGACTGTTTTAAATCTTTTACCTGCATGAGGCAAATAGCCAGAATGAATCTTTAAAAACCAAGGGATCACTAAGTTGATATTTTAGCCTCTTAAGTTCCGCCTTTGGCAATCATTTGACTAACATTCTACCACCAGGACAGAGAGAAGGTTGGGGAAATTTTACTGAGCCAGATGGACTCGCTTATTTTCCAAACGTCACTCAGACATCGCTTAGAGAGGAGTCTTACTTCTGCTTAGGAAAATATTGAGAGCACTCACCCGTCCTTTACAACAGCATTTCTCTGTGCTAGTGATTTTCTACAGTTACCTTCAGTGAGGACGTTTCTGCATCCTGCCTACTAGGCTATCAGCTCAGCACTGCCCTGTTTTTAAAACAGACCTTTCAAATGCCCCTGTGGCAGCCTAATCACAACAAGCCTGCAGGCATTGCAGCAGACCTGAGGCACAAGGGAGGAAACCATCTGGTCCGCATGAGAAAAACATCCAGCCAGTTTCAGCAAAAGGTATAGGCTCTTTTATTGTTGGCCAATTCAGTGACTAAAACTTCCTCTTTCAAGGGAAAACCCAGAAAACAGTTTCACCATGGTCTGAGATGCTTCTTAGAATGCAAAGCTGTAGATCTTCTTATTTACCAAAGTTAAAACTGTTTTTACTACATCTCACCAGTACTCACATCTCACCAGTAAATATGTTTACCCATCTGCCCCAGCACAGAGACATTCTCTCGAAGGTCCTGAAGGCACCTCAAGCTAAACTGAGCATGACATCAATAAAAAGCACAAATTCCTAAAACCTGGAGGTTACTGAGAAGAATCCAGAGCATTTCTGTTCCATACTATTCCAAATTATATTACATGTTTATGGGGTTATTGCATTTGAAACTAAACTTACACGAGGACAAAGCAGATATGGGTTGGAGGAAATGAGTGACTTAGAAGCAGAATAATCTGTCAACAGAAGGATTGACAAACATATGGTGAGGATTTCTTCAAGCAAAATGCCATCATTTCATAGTTTCATAAACTTTAAAACTTCAGGTATTAGTTAATGCACCTTCTCAGGGTTTGTTACTGTTTTTTCTGATTCAAAACAGGGACTAGCAAATGTTTTGGTAAGCAGACCAAAGACCTTGCTGTCTTTATGGTATCCACTGCCACAGTGCAGCTTAGATATTTAAAGAATGAAGCTGAATTCTTGCACTGCAATCCATGAAGTTTTGTCATTTATCTTAGAAGGAAAAGGTCCAAGCCTTTTATTTGAAACAGTGTCTATTGTTTTTGTGGACTATATACGGCAAGAGTATTACGTCCCTCTCATCCCAAAGTCATCTGTGTCCTACAAGACAAACTACTAAATGAAGAAAACAGATCTAGACTTTGGGTCTGTACGCTTAGATAGAATACCCAAACCAATTGAAGTTAGCCTAGTCCATAGAAAATTAACAATTAATTTTGTGTTCACATCAGGAATAGTTAAGTGGTGGTGGTGTGAAATTTTCTTAATGCAAATATGGTCACCACTAGAGCATTTCTGTTCTATCCCTCAAAGGCCACTGAAAATGAAACCTTCGACCACAAAGCAGGTGCTGAAAGGCAATAACAAAGTTCATACGCTCAATGTATTTAATGCCTTTTTCAAACAGCTACGCTGGCGGGCCCACCCCTGGACTCTCTTTTGTACAATTCAGCACCAAGCGTGCAACCAGGCATCTGGAAAAGCATCACCTGGGCAGAGACAGCGCGTGTCCCCAACACTCGCTCGCTGCGGGGTTACAGAGCAGCTGCCGTATGGTATAAGCACATATTCCAAACGCGGGGCAACGCGGCTCACACCCTCTCCAAACAGTCGGTCCTTAAACTCCCTTCTTCTCACCCTTGACAAATCCAAAATGACACACAAAGCCAAGTGAAACAAATCTAAGGGGCAACGTATTTGCCACCACGCACTTTTAATTCCCGCCAGCGCTAACAAGCTGCTGAAATTAAAAATCTGCTGAAGTGCCTTTCCGCTCCCGGGCCCGCTTTTTCCCCCTTCGCTCCTGAAGTGGTCGATGGGCACCGTCACCTTCCCCCCGCCACGGCCCCGGTAACGCTGACGCCGGGACTCCCGCTCCCCGGGATGGCCCTCGGCCGGCCCCGGCTGACAGGCCGCTCCCTCAGGCAGCGCTCGGGACGACAAGGAGCGGCGGGACCCCTGAGGTCTGAGGGAACGCCGGCTCGTTACCTCAGAGGAAACGACTGCCGCCCCGGCCGGCGGTAAGGGCCGCGGCGCCATGTCAGGCGGGGCGGCCCGGGCCATGGCGGCCTCGCGGGGTGGGGTGGGCCGGGCCGGCG
>JAOXJM010000012.1:103168468-103188918 GCA_026413425.1 Tringa solitaria | reverse complement strand
GACGCGAGGGAGGGCGGGTCGGGCTGGAGCATCCTTCTGCCAGGCGGTTGTAGAGGGTGCGTTCCTAAAATTAACAAACAAACAAACAAAAAAAAACCACAAACGGGGGGGTTTTGAGGAAAGGCCGTGTGGCAGAGCTGGGGGCGAGGAAGGCGGCAGGGCTCGGCACCGGCTCAGCCCTCGGCCGCTTCCCTCTGCCCCCTTCCCTCGGGGTCCGCTTCCCCCCGGGGGCTGCATCCCTCGGGGGATGCCTCCAGCGTAAGGGCGAGGAGGCGCTTCGGGTGAAAACAAGATTTATTTTGTGACCGGGAGTATTTTTATTTAATTAAAAAAAAAAAAAAGGCAGAAAGATTTATCAGCGTGAAGATGCTGTGGTAACTTTTTTCAAATATACACTTTATTCTGCTTTTGTAATGTTTTGGAGTGTGCTGTGATGCTAAGCTTGGATTTGTGTACGACTGAGGGCTTATGCCGTGGTGCATTTATCCAGAATATTGTGTACTTACACATTACAGAACCAGCGTTTGGTTTTGAGCAGCTTGTGCAGAGGAAAATAGTCGTGTCAGAGAGGTGTTTTGTCTTCTTGTTATATATACCGGTGCCCTCAGAAATTCACTTGGTAGGGATAAATCAGCAGTGGCTCTGTGAAGATCTACAGCAGCTTATTTAAAACCTGTGTTTCAACACAGCAGAACGTTAGTCATCTTAGGAGACATCCTGGCCCCACTGTGTGCAACAGCAAAACTTCTACTGGCTCTAGCAGAGCCAAGAAGTGGGATCAGCAGATTGTTCAGAGGAGAAATTGGGTAAAACACAAACCTCAGCAATGCATATTTCTTTTCTGCTTCCATTCTGCTGTATTTTGAAACACACTTTGTACCTGAACACTGTCATTTAAGGAGCCCCCTTTTCTGTCTTGAGTCCAGGACCTGTAACTTTTCCTTAATATGTGTTACTAAATATATTTTCTCCATGGTGGAAGACAGACAAGGATGAACAGAATGCCAGAGGAGAGGAGACTTGTTTTAGTAATACAAGGAATAAATGGATAATCCAAATCGGGATGACAGGTCAGGCTCTCACAGAGTCTCCAAACGGGAGTTTCTCCAGCATACTCATTCTGCCAGCCATTTCACAAGAGAAACTCTCATGACTTGCTCAAACTTCCACACCTGATTTCTGAAAATATCTATTCATGAAGACAGCCGTAACCATCTCCAGCCATTTTAATGCCCAGAAGATTACAGCTGAGCGCCTTTTCCTGCAAGACATAAACATTCTGGAAGATTAATCCTTGCATCTTTTTAGTTCCCAGTTTGCCATTGCTGCCTTGCAACTGGCAGGAAATGGCCGATTCCCTGGCAGTCCAAATTTAAACCAGTCAAGGATGTTGTTTAAGTAGGACTCAGGAACTGGGTAGGGTTTTTATTAGCTTTGTAATGTTAAGGAATGTTTTAGTTATAAATGCTTTTAGTTTTAGTTTAGTTTTTAGTTATCTCACCTGAGATCCTTGTGGAAAAGAATGTGCAGATAGGGCTATATCTTTTATTTAAATGTCAGTCCACTTCTAGATATTCCCAAAAGAAGCTAGAGATAAAGACACCAAATGCAGTGTAAAATAGGTTTGATTGGTCTGGCTTTTTGTTGAAAATTGACGGATAAAACTGAATTTTATTTTGGTCACCAAAAATAGTAAATTCCACTGGTCAAGTTCATCTTTTTCTTCTGCCTCTCTCCCCATTCCTCTCCCCCTTCACCTCCATCTGCAGGAATCTGAGTGTACTCTCTATTTCCCCAGATCTGAGTGCTGTCTCCATCGCTGTGTGAAATTTTCCCACTCCAGCCTGTATTTTTAATGCTTTCCATTTCCCAGGTCCATGGCAGGTTAGAAAGGCTTGGAATCATTGGAAAGTGCCTACAAGAGTCTTGTTGCAGAGGTCAACCTGAAAAAAGGCATGCAAGTCAAGATTTTGGATTTCTAGGAGATGTTAACCAGTAATACAGTTTCCTGGTCTCCCCTTTTGGCTTACATGACTGTTTGGTTTATATTGCATCGTGTTTCATAAGTATAAGTAAAATATATCTTCTTTTCAAGAGACAGGCATCTATGCTGTGGAATAGTTTCTTCTAAACTTAAAAGGACAATAAAGAAATAATTTCTTGAATACGTGTCAAAAGTGATGTTGCTGGAGTAACTTCTATGCCCAGGTTAAGATCATTGCCTCTCTTGCCTGTCCTGTTGCTTAGTTCCATTATTTTTGTGAAATATCACAAGCTGTTGTTTCATGTATATGACAGTTTCATAATGAGAATGGCCCGTGGTTTTGTAATCTTTGTAATTGACCTGCATCCAAATTATGCCTAATTCTCTTTATAAGGCCACATAAAACTGCACTTTTTCAGACCTCTCTTCTGCTTTTTCTGTGAGTAAATTCTGCTTGCAATGTTCATGAGAGTATGGCCGCTGGCTTAATATCACTTTTGCTGAAGAAAAGCAGGCACGACTAGTCTCTGCATCTTTGCTGCTATTGAGAGCACTGAGTAGTATTTGCACAGTTCTCTGCAATTACAATTGGAGCAACTTCACTAAAATTAGTACATGTATATCCAGGTGAAAAGGGTACAAACTGAGACTAGAAACTAGCATGCTGAATTCCACACAAGCTACTTTTTTTTTCTCTCTCTTTTTTTTTTTTTTCCCAGAAAATAGTTTTATGAGGCACAAGAAACATAGCAGAATCCCACTAAGAAAAACTAAAATTTCCACTGATGTTCTAAAAAGCCGAGATTTTTGTTCCCTATGTTTGCTTCCAGGGGATATTGTTAGGCTATTTTCTACGGAACGTGGACAGATTTTTTTTTAGCAAACCAGACTGGTATTTCCTAATATTTTTTTTTTTTTAGATAGTTATGCTTTTTATCTAGGTGTTTGATTTTACCAGTGAGCAAATATTTCAGGACAATATTGCAAGCAAGTAAATCCCAGAAGCGTGTGGTGAGATGAAATATCTAACTCGAGCACCTCACTGTAGGTGGCTCTTCTGGAAGGTACTGGGGAAGAAGGCATCTTGACCCTCTGTCCTCTCCTTTGTATGATTTAGTGTCTGTCACAAAGGCCTTAGGAAACAAAGAGTCCGGAACCATGACTGCACTGAGCCCTTGAGGCTCTGTTTCTCCTGTTCCATGGCCAATGAAGTCTGGGTCTTGCTCTGTGATGTGGTCTCCATGTGTGTACTCTGTAAATGCCCCTTGCTTTCATATACCCCCAAATGCTCCTAAGCAGGGTATGGGATAAGATCTAGCCAATTCTTTATTAGAGGAGGAGGAGCAGGAGCAGCATGGGCTAAAAGTGTTAAGTGACTCTGCTCTAAATAACCATGCTCTCAAAGATCAGCTGCTTAGAAATTGCTGTAAATTCTCCATAAAACTGGGGACAGTGGTAAAGCCTAGTAAAATACATTTGCGGCCAAAATACAGCACCTTGGTTGCCAGTTTCATTGTACAATAGCGATAAAGAACAGTCAGCTGTTTTCATTTTATCAACCTGTAGTTAGTTCTTTGGTCTTCCGCTTATCTGCTCCCTCTTACCCAGAGAAGGGACTTTTATGGAGCTCCACACTTAGCTGGGAAGACCAGGCAATTGCAGTAGGTATCTGCAAACTTTATCGTAAGGCTTTTGCAAGGAGAGGAGTTGAGTGGTGCTTTCAAAGTACTCTGAGCACCAGGCTCTAATACTCTCATAGGCAGATGATTTTTAGGGATTATTCAACATAAGTTGTATTCTGGACCACTCTGAGCTATTTGATAAATTTCTGAAGAATAAAAGCTGTTTCATCAATGGTGCAGGGAATGTGATCTTTGCATGTTGGACTCTGGCTTGGATCACGGGCCTGTACAAGCCGGTGCAAATGAGCATGAGTCCCGTTTGTCAGACCCCTTGTAAAAGCCAGAGACTTAGCAGGGGTCATCCATCTCACGACACCACCTGGTACTGTGGGGTGAGCTAGTACAGATGTGGGGCCCATTTGTGATGGGTGACCTCAGCACAGCATCATGACTTCTCTCCTGTTCTCCCCTCAGCACATCAGTTGCGCAAGAGGTGGGGAGAAGCAGCCCATCATAGGGCTGGGTAATGTGTCATGGCCCCTCAGCATGGGCCTGCAGAGGAGGAGATGGGTGAGAAGGCCATCAGCCACCATGTCTTATCAGACTCACACCCTTTGCATCTCCAAAGTGACCTCAGGCTGGCATGTGCAGGTCACCAGAGAAACAGACAGGGTTAAAGTTCAGAATGGTTGTGAACAACTGGAGAAAGGATCAGAAATGGAAAATATTAAATTCAGTGCTGAGGGGTGCCCAGGATTGTATTCAGAAAGGAGAGCTCAACTGCTGGAGCAAATGATGAAAAGCAACCAGCTGCAGGGCACATCCTCAGGAGAGAGCTTTCACCACCGCTTTTCTTATTGCAGCAAGGCTCAGATGTGATCTCACTACCCCGCTGAGCGGTGGTGTGTACTGGTTTAAATGGCTCCTAAAAATCTCCTCAAGTCATTACATATTAAAACTGAACAGGAGTCAAGAACATGGCACCACTAAAAAGAGAGTCAAGAACATGGCACCACTAAAAAGAAAGTCAAGTCTTCTCTATGGAAAGGAGTGCATTCCTCATGTATTTGACTATGCAAAGCTCTGGGTCCAGTTCTAAGCAGGGCATTTACTTATGTATAGGCAATATAAAAGTAAAGAAGAGCAATTAAAATAAAAGGTATCAGCATAGCAGTTTTGTCAGAATACACCACTGAGAGGGTTGAAGTGTGTATGATTTTGCTTTGGACCAAAGAGGAGTCCAGGGGCCTTCCTAGAGCTGTGCTTGTATGCTTCTATGGCAAAACCATCAAGAAAACCATGCAGGGTATTTAGGGAAGAAAAAGATTTAACATTTTAGAAGGGACTTAGAATGGTGGTGCTGGATTTTGTTAATATAATTCTATACAAATAAGTGGGGCTTGATTTTTGCTTTGTTTTGGTTTTCCCGATTTCAAACACTTTATAATTTTTACTGGCTAAAAAATTAGTCATCTTCTTTTGCATCCTCCCGTCCCCCTTATTTTTCTTTTTAATGAAGGAGTGGAAAAAACCAGAAAGAACATGGGAAAATTGGGAAAAAAGATTTTATTAACTGCTTCCCCATATGTGCATTTGCTCTTGATGTGATTTAGTCCTGAGCTTATAACAGTAAAACCCTTGACAAGGAGATAAAGACTTTTCCAGAAGAGAATCCAGGGTTACATCACTGGTTCTGTGTCTGGGGAAAAGTCTGATTTTTTGTTTTTGTTAGATACATAGCAATTCTTTGGGAACTAGTGAGTGATCAGCACTTGAAGTTCCAAAAACTTCAAAATATAAATTTTGTGTGTCTTTGTTGGCAAAAAAATAAACCAATATGGTTTGCCTTATAGCATGTTTTTTTTTAAAGTAAGAGAGCAGTAGGGTATTTGCTCTGTAAATTAAAAAAAAAAGAAAAAGGGGCTTCTGTGAAAAATTCCTGAGCCTCGAGGCTGTTTCTTATCTTACGTGTATTTTTTTTTGTAATTTCCTAAATCGTGATGACTGCCATCATCCTTTTATTCCATTAGTTGCATCCCATTCATCAATCCTTTTCTGAACTGTCAAGAGAGGTTCTTACAGAGCAATTCAAAATGCTGTGTTCCCAAAGACTGCTCATTATCTCAGAAGGATTTTTAGTCAGAATAATTAGAACAGGCTCTGGTAGAATTAGGCCTGCAGTTGGCTTTCAGGATTAGCTATAATTTTTCAGTAAATCTATTATTTTAGTCTGCACAGGATGAGCAGCCAACAAATCTGATTTGTGAACTTCTGTTTCAGATTATTAGGAAAGCTCTAACAGAGGAAAAACGAGTGTCCACAAAGACATCTGCAGCAGATCTTGTGACAGAAACTGACCATTTTGTGGAAAACTTAATTATTTCTGTTCTGAAAGAGAAGTTTCCCTCCCACAGGTGAGTGCCTATAGAAAGAAACTATCATGGCCTTGTTTCCTTTAAGAGCTGTGTATCTGACTAGCATTTAAAGGGAATTTTAAAAGTCTATATATCTCTTACACATATTAACCTTTTGCTGTTGGACACTTTCATAGGAGTCCTGTGGTTTTTTTTTTAAGAAAGTACCACTTGCCTATACTTAGTACTTTATATTTGCTAACAGTTATGTTTCTTAATATATGTATTTAATAGTAATGTTTCCCCTGTAGGGACATCACGTATGAGGGTTTCATATGGATCTCCGTCATTTTCAGAATACTGATCTGTTCTCTATTGTATGAGAATTATGCTGATGATATCTATTAAAATATATCTGAAATTAATGATAGCAAAGGTCCCATCCTGCAGACCTTTCCTCTGCTTTCTTTTGCCATCTCCCATAAGCGTTTGCCAAATCAGAACAAGTATATGTAATCACATAATCCTAAAATCAATGAGAATCAGGGTGGTTTATCATCATCGTCATTTAATGTGTATACATAAACAGGATTCAAATTGCTATATGGGGTGTCAACCCAAGGTTTTAAAAATAGATCATAGTGTTGACTCCTCTTGAATTACTATGGTCAATCTGAAAGCAACAACTCGTAGCACATGCACAGATTAGAAGGAGGCTTTGTATTATTTGGCCAGGTTTGGCTTGATGCAGAGAAGACTCTGCAATCAATTTCCACGTTTGACTTCAGTCCACAAGGATAAAATTCATCTTCCTGCAGAGCCTGTGTTTCCCTTAAATACTGCATGACTTCCTTCCAACTGTGTGCGTCTCTGATGGAGATGAGCCTTGCGCTCTAGTGCTGTGCAGAAATCAACACAGATGAAAATCTGGAGGGCTCCACTACTAATCTGATTGTCGGCGGTGCTGCTGGAAAAAAAAAACAAACAACATAAGACAGAGTAGAAAGAACATTATATACTAAATATGGCTTTCTAAGTACGTGTTGTATGTGATCGCATATTGAAGCAGTACTGTACAGCACAATGTGTGGTTCTTGGCCGCGATTCTCAAGACAGTGCCAGGCTTTACAAGCCTATTATTTGTGTAATATTCCTTCTACTATTGCTGGCTGTTCTCTTTTCTGATCTCCACTCTTATGTTGTGGGTTTTTTTCCCTTGAACAGTCTGGCAGAGAACATAAAACATACACATTTCGCATAAAATGAAAATAATCAGAAGCACTGGAGTTACTCAGAATAGGAACAAAAGCTGTAGGGTCAACATAGACCTAGGAACTGAAAAAATCCCTGACTTTATTAGTCTGATTTTATCAGCAAATGAAGGAATTGCCATTTCTTCAAGACAATTATTTTTTGCTGATATTGCTTGTTAGTTTTGGCTGGAGTTTGTTCAGACAGTGAATGCATTTATATGAAACAATAGGTTAAAACTAGATTTAACTAGACTACATTAAAACACTTGCAATGAGGAGTCCACACTGGCAATTAAAACTAGATTTTGCTAGACTAGATGAAAGCACTTGCAATAGGGAGCCCACAGTAGCAATCAAGGCTTAGAGTGCAATGAAAACGTTAAAAGATCATTTAAATTGTCTTCAGACTTTTCCGTAACCTGGCTGTTGAAAGCATCAATGAAGTTTTTTTTTTTTCATCTTTGCTCTTTCTCTTCAGCACTCTGACATGCTCCGAGTCAGTCTTTTCCAAAGGATCCTTTTTTCTGGTAGATCTCTGGAGTATGGATAGGCACAGCCAGCATATCAGGGGGTACTGGTTGAAAAACGCTATCGTACTATTTGCCTGTGTTACTGTTACACAAGTTCTCATCCTTGGTGTTAAGTGTGGCCTGAATCCTGTAGACATTAAAACCAGGACACAGCTACTCTGGAGGGTGACACCCAACTCTGGCTTCCCAGTTTTCTCAGACCTCCATCAGGGCATAGGTGAGTTTGAACCTCCTGCCCTCGACTGGGTATCACTCCTGCTGCAGTTTATGTTATGCTACAGTTTCCCTGCTGTTCCAGCAATGAATTTCAGAGTGCACCGTGGGATGAACAGATGTCCACTAAGGCTCGGCTAAAATTACCGGACTCATTTTCAGTGGGAGAAAACTTTAATCCAGATCTGAAGAGAGGTCAATGGAGCTGGCAAGCTGGCATATTAAATTAACCGCTGTAGTAACATGATAACCCCTCACACTTCTCAAGCTGTTCCTACAATTTGGTCTCCAGTACTTCAGGCGGAATGTTTTGCTGAGTTTGCATGTTTTTACAGGACAGAGAGCCATAGAGCAGCACAGCTGATGGCTGTGTTGAGGACCTCTCACACAGTACCCAGTACTGTATAACAGAAAGGGGCTGATTTTAACCCGTTAGCCCAAATTTCATAAAATGTGTACCTAATTTGTCCTACATCCATTTTTGGGAAAGTTGTTCTTGGAAATGAAGGCTTTCTCAATGGCATTACTGTGCCCTGACTTCACGTTAGCATTTCTGTATGTGAGGACTGCAGCGTCGCACCCTGCCGTAAGGAAAAGGCAAGGGAAAGAGTTAACGGTACTTGAAGGCAAGACACCTTACACAGAAATACCCTTGTCTTTAAAGAGATTCCCATTTCACCTTTCTTCGGCTGGCAAGACGATGGTGCCGGATTAGGCTTTGGCTGGGGAAGCTGGCAGAGGGTTGAAGTAGAAGCATAATTTATGGGGAAAACGGACAATCTGAGATGGGATGGAAGGTGCTTCATCTATGAGACAATGAGCTTCCTCGGCAGGCAGCAGCACAGCCAAAGCATATGGTTTGGTTTAGGTGCTAATTACAAGATTTGTAAAAGCAAAAGTCAAATGATACAGCACCAACGAGAAAAATAATGAAATATTTACATCAAGGAGTCTGTAAAGCATTATGTTAGACTGAGAAGTCTAAACAGTTGTTCAAGTCTTTCTCGTTTCTCGGTTGCAGTCGTAACACTTTATCCTTCAGCTGTTATCATTAATGGAGATGAAGATAGTAACAAACACTTCCTACTTTCCTCCTCATACCAACTAGGGCCCATAAAATAGTCCCTTTCTACTGAGGGAAAGGCAAAGTAGCATTTGGAAAATTCAAGATGTCTCCTCCTGCAGAACATTTTAAGCTCATGGTTGCAAGAATTATGTGGCCTCATGCGGCACTTGTTGAGGGCACAAAAGAAGATAGCTGCTGCTGTAGTCCTAGGGAAGCAACAGTTTCTGCAAAACATGTTTTCTCTTTATCCAGTTTTTTTCTTTTTGTGTCTTTGAGAGAAGCTTTTTTGTCTTCAAGCATTTTCAGGAACTTTGAATACCACTACCAGTTGTCTGACTGTGAAACCAAAAGCAAGATTCAGTCTGATTCTACACCTTCTGTACATATAAAACTCTATTCAAATCTGTGAGAGTAGCACCTGCACAACACTTATAGTACCAGACCCTGAGCAGTTTATAGGAGAGCAGAGATAATTAAGGTCAGCAGGAAATGTGCCAGAACTGGATGTTCATTTCCCAGGGAAAAAAGAGGAAGAAAAAAAAAAAGGGGGGGGGGGGAAGCATATCTACTAGAAGAAATTGGGACAGAACAACAGAAGACGAGCTCAGATTTCAATGTGTGCCTTGTGCATCCAGACAACAAACAAAAAATTAATTTGTTGATTTTCTCTGGGTCATGGGAAAAAGAAAGTTCAGCTTTATAAACCTTTTAATTTCCTGAGTCAGACTACTGTAAAAAATTCAAGTAGGAGTGAGATTGTGGATTTTCTAAGAGTGCATTATTTCCTGCTGACTGATTTTCACTGCAAAAGAGAAGTAACTACAGTTTGCAGTTTATATTACTTACTGCAAGAGACAGGCCTAATCCATAAAATTACATTCTGCACAAAAAACCCTTTCTTCTAGAGTTCCAGGGATGCCAGTTCAGATTCATTTCTGCATTCATTTTTGTGACTTTCTTAATGGTATATTGGGAAAGTGAACATAAATGGGATTCAATTTTACCATGTAAAATATTATGCTACAAATTTGAGAACTCTCCTTCAAAGTTTCTATAAAAGTTTCCCATTCCAACTGAAAAAAGCAATATGTGTTTATGCATACATATAGATTTATATAAAAATTTTGTGTGTATATATAACTGAAGTATCTCTTCAAAAGCAGAGAGATGGAGGTTGACTTTCCAAGTCAATCTAAGCCAATTTTCTGGGACACTTCTTTTATTCCACACCAAATGCAGGTTTATTGCAGAAGAATCCACTGCTGCTGGTTCAAAATGTGTCCTCACTGACAGTCCGACCTGGATTATTGACCCTGTTGATGGAACGTGCAACTTTGTGCATAGGTAAGGGGACAGTGAACTGGTAAATACATAGAAGAGCAAAATGTAGCTTCTCACAATTCCTCCCTTCTGCTTAAAGGTGTTTTACTGTGATAGATTTGTTCTTTTGACTCATAAGTAGGAATCATGTGTTTATCTTTCTGTACCTTGCCTTAATGTATCTGAGGGAGTGTGTGTTTGTGCTGGAGAGAGCTCTAAACTGTTATCTAAAGGTAAGCTAAAATTTCTGCTGATTGCTTAATGACCCAAAGCTCTTGACTCACGGCTCGTTTATATGTAACGTGCAGAAACTTGAGCTGAACTGGAGGAACAAGGCTGTGCTGTGATGGCACTTGGCCTAACGCCTTATGTGGTTGTTACGCGTTCCTTTTAGTAGTGGTGTTTTCTCCCTTTCAAGTACAAATGCTTCATTTTTCCTGGGAAGTACAACCATGCTGTATACGTAGAGTAGAACTGAAAACTAAGTTGTAAATATATATTGGTTTTAAATGTCTATCATACCTCTCTGGAAAAAGAAATCTAGGGAACGTTACTGCAAAAATGCAGAAGTTTAATTCATCATTTGAGTGCTAGGAGTTGTAAACTAATGACTATTCATAATACTTCTACTTAAAAACCTGAAATACGTTCTGCCTTGTAGTTAGTGACTTAACATAACTGCGGTTATCATTAAAAAAAACACCAACAGCAACGAAACCAAAAACATTTCCTTGACTTTTGGTGCAATTACAAAGAATTCAAGGGGAGCTGGGGGAGTGCCACGTACTGGTATTTCATGCAATTAAGTGAAATTTTCTCTTTCTAGCAATATTTCCTTGACCTTTACAGACCTTTTTAAAACATGTTTTCAAGAAATTAATTTATTTCATTGTTTAAAATGCAATAATTCTGCTTTAATCTAAAGGACCAAATTAAATACATGATCATCACTTTGACAAAAGAGAGGGTGGAAAAACTGGTTTCTCCTTATGTTGATGTCAGCAAGGTATCTCCATGCTACTTAATTGCTGTCTCAGATGCTTGAACTTGAACAAAATGTGCTTTTAGAAGTGATGACTTGTATAACAACATTAATGATTTTATACTGGATAATTCAATTACACTAAAGCATCAAGATCACTAAAATATACAACACATTTAGTATAAAAATCCTGATGTCTTCATGTTCTTATTTCTCACCTTCTCCAATATTAAACCACATTTTTAAAGGAACTGACAAAGTTTAAAGGAACAAAGAGACCGACAAACAAGAAATAGTACAATGTCAAGAGCATTTTGACACAAGTAAAATCACAGAGCTCCATGTGGGGTTTTGTTGCCTAAGCGGGTTGCATAAGGAGTAAGTTGAGAGATTTTTCATCAGTAGTACTTCATTTCTTATTTTTCACAGATTTCCAACAGTGGCAGTAAGCATTGGATTTGCTGTTAACAAAGAGGTATGAAGTATGTTCTTTAAGATGGGTACCTGAGAGCTGGTTAGAAGCCTCAAAACCATGTGGGAACTTTAAATAAATCATTTAAAAAAAAAAAAATCAGCCACTACTCAGATTTTTCCCCATGCTTTTTAAATGCATTTAATCATACTGTACTAGTCTAAAATTGTAGTCCTGCAAAACTTACTTATGCAAACTTGAAATTACAAGACAATTCATACAAATTATTATAAATATAATACGATTTTTGTGGGGAAAAAGAAAAGGACTACTGATGTGAGCAACGTTTTGTAAGACAAAACCATAATAAATTAAATATAGTGGTGCCTATTCATAATTTAAATTTATCTCCCGGTGTTCTTATGTTAGTATTATTGCTTCTTTCCTGCTAGCAGTATCTGTGAAAGATAACTGTTGCTATGAAGCAATTCAGAACTGATTTCTATGAAGAGTGCAAAATTATGAGCCTAGTTCATTTAATCTGCCTTTGTGGTTTTCTTAACATAGTAAAATAAGTATATTTCCCACATGAGCTTGATTAAAGGGGGGGGGAGAGTACCTAGCCTTCATATATGCCATTTTGAATTTACTAGCTATATTTGTTAGTGCCTTTTCTCCAGATGTTGCCAGTTTACAGTTTGATATATACAGAAGAAATAGCTATTCAAATTGCCAAGGAATGTGCCTCTTTCCGCCTAATTCCACAATCTCAAATATATGTATAGCTGTAAGTGAAGCCAGCAAGGATTCTGTGCAATAACAACATAGTTTTCAGATGTGCTAGTGGCTCTTGCTGATTTAAACAGAATAAAGTTGTATACTTCTCTAGTTAGACTTTTCAAACATGGCAACTGCAGAGAAACATTTCCATGCTTTTCTGAAGTTTATTCATTCCAAAGGTCCTTTTGAACACTACATATTATTACCAGACAGCTTTTTCTAATATTTATGTTTTCCAGAACACCATTGTGATTTTGATGCTGCATATTTTGGGTTATGTAAACTAAACAAAGCTGAAACAAAAATAAAGAATGATGTTAAATCTCCCTCAGTAAACAAATGGGAAAAGCAGAAAAAAGTAGTAAGCTGCAAGGAGCCAAAGTACACACAGGGGAACTGGCCTGAATGTGAGCCTTGAACAGTACTGAAGAAATTCCTGCAGATGTCTGCAGGGAAAGAGTCTATTAATAGCGTGTTCCTCAAAGAAAACCTTGGTTTAGATGGGACCTCAGGGAGAGAGGACAGTCCATTCCCTTTGAATTATCTCTGATGAACACCAATAATTATTCACATTGAATGGAGGAGGGCAGCAGGAAAAGATTTGGACTCTAGAACATCTGAGATGTTTTATTGACCTTGTTACCAGCTTCTTGTGTGACCTTGTGTAAGTCACTTAATTTTTGTGTATCTGTCCACCCCTAAGTAAAATACTGCTTATAATACTTATCTAGGGGTGATTTTAGGAGCTGACCATCAAAGTTTGCAAAGTGCTTCAAAATCTTTTGGTGAAACCTATTAAAGGAATGGAAATATTAAATACTTTGAGTTTATACCAAGGGTCAAATTCTGACCCTCTTCTCATTGGTAAACAGATACTCCCACAAAATTTCCACTGTTGCTCATTCTCAAGCTTTCATTGAGGGTCACAGTATTTGGTATTTCTTTTCAAACTCCTCTTGGAGTCATGTGACTTCATGAGATTCTCACTTTTATGTGTAAACAAAAGGATTTTGCAGAGAAACACTTGAACAAGTGACTGGAGTGTACTACTTTGATTGAAAAGGTGGGCAAATTAAATGCATCATGAAAGGTGAATCACGTATACAAGCACCCACTGTTAATAAGCAGTGTGCTATGGCTTCTGAGTTCAGGTGCCTGACCGATCGTATCTGCGTACGTGGGGCTGCAAATCTCCAGGATCCAGCCGAAGTCAGTGGGATTACTTCTAGGTGCAACTGTTCACCAGTGAAAGTAAAGCATTCAGAATCTGGCCTTAGAGAACTTGCATACTTTCGACAAAAACATACAATTGAATTTGAAATCAACTTAGTATTTAACCCATTCTAATGTGAACACAAACAAGCAGCAAGTAAGAGTATAGAAGATCACGAACAGATTGTGTTAACTTCTCTTTATGAACTGAATTTTATATAACCTGTATCTCAGTATCACAGTAACAGTAAAATTATTCCAGTTTATTAACATCAATATAATCTTTGATTACATGTACCAATTAAAATACTGCTGATCTTTCTGCCATTAGTAGTTGTTTATATTTATGATGAGTAATTTGAGTTGCATTCATTTCTTTCCTTTTCAAAATCTTAAAGCTTGAATTTGGTGTAATTTACCACTGCACTGAAGAACGATTATACACTGGTAGAAGAGGTCAAGGGGCATTTTGTAATGACAAAAGGCTTCAGGTATCAAAAGAGACAGGTTGGTCTAGATTTTGTTAGAACTCTAAAAGGAATATGTTAATTTTGTTTCAGAGTTGTTGCAAATCATCATTAGGATAATGAACATCATTATCCTGATGGAAAGTATTTCACCTGCATGATAATTCTGTTGTTATGTGTTTGTTTTTTTTCTAAAAAAATCACACCTTTCCTCATTTTCTTTATAAAATATACATCTGAATATGAGCTATTTAAATAATCCTAAATTATTTTGCTTTATAACCATTGTTTAAAATAAGGAAGAGTGAGTAGATTCACCAGTTTCATTCCAGCTGTACACTGGCATAACTTTTTATGACCAAGATGCAATGGGAATGGTGAATCAAATTCAGAGTACTATGGCAGCCGTTATTCACTTAATGGCCAATAGACTTGTATGTCATAAAGTGTATTATGTCTGTAGGCACACATGCTAACAGTAAAGTAAACTGAAGGATGCATGCTTCGTTAGGGGTTCTTTAACAGCTTGCTTTTGTGAGGTACGTTTCACCATACAAATAGGTAACAACACTTCATCAACACTCTAATGGAATTCTTGTATTGGTAAACCAAATCATAGATCTGTCTGTTTACTTAATGGTAATGGGTAACAATAATCAGATGTGTGTAGGGACGTTTTCTGTCAATCAATCAAAATGCAGAGGAGAACATAACACTCAGTAGTAGACAGAAGCAGACATGTGCCAAAAATGTACATCGTTGTACACAGGAGATGGTAGAATTTTCACCCCAAAAAGAGATTTAATGGACTTGAAACATAAAAAGTTTGAATTTACTAACATACAGATTTGTTGTAGTGCTCTAAGCAGACTCTACCTCAAAACTTTCCTGAAATTTGGCTATTCACCTAAACTAATAGTGAGCTGGGGTCTCCCTATTTGGAGAGATGGAGCAATTTGTAAAGTCAATGACCCCTAAGATTTTAATCCTTGATTATACATCAATTTTTTTTCAGTATTTGAAAATCTCATATTCCACAGAAGCCTGTGCTGGCAGACACTATTAGGAAAAACTGGGGGTCATCCCAGTTGGGCCAGCTGAGCTACTGTTGAAATGTCCTCACTCAGTTTTGCAGTCAGAGAGTTCTGCTTTCCAGTTGAGCAAGGAACAATTTTGGCACATGACACTTGTCCTCCTTTCTCTAGACATCCAGTCTATATGGGTGTCTAGAACATAGCAAGGGAAGTGGACCTTCTGTCCTTCCAAATGCTTTGAAATTTTCCTTTGTTTTGAGAGACATCATTTGGTGGTGGGCAATTTCACCAGTGAAGATGGATCTTCTTTAGTCTCACTTCTACTGATGTTTTAGGTGTATAAAATCACAGTTGCTCTTTTGCTGTAAGGACTGTGGCTCCAGTGACATGAACCAACCCTGGAACAGAGAGTGTGTTTCCCTGTACCTACCAGTGAAACTTAAGTGGCTTTCACCAATGCGTGATGTGTTGGAGATCCAGGCTGTCATGTTACTTTATGCCTTTTTTTTTTTCCAGGAAATGTGATTGTTGTCTAACAATTGATCTACACTGTGCATTCATTGTTCAAATTTAATCATTTGAAATCACAGTCCAGGCAAACACTGTTCTTTATCAACACCAAATTTTGTAGAGGTCTGGTATGGGAGTCAGGATACACTTAAATGAAGGATCCATCTTCCCTTTGATCTTGAGTGATACTTTCTTCTCATGCTTAGATTCAGGTCAGGCCTTACATGTGCTAATACTGTAAGTGTATTTTCTGGTTCTTAATCTTCTGTGGTCAACAGATTTGGTCTTTTCATCATAAATCTATCCATATCACTGTTAAATCTCTTCTACCCAGACTCCTTATTTTTCTGGCCTCTATCAGAGTGAGAAGTAGTCAGTAAATTTTCTCTCATACCTTTAATTCCTGAAACCCTATTGAGCCTTGTGATCAGCCAGCTCCTTTTCCTAAGCAGAGACCTCCCTCTTCCTTGCCTTAGGTTTCTTCATCCAATTTCTACCTGTAGCCTTGATGAAAATAGAAGAGATCCATTTATGCATTAGAAATATATTTAATAACTCAAAAGAACAATCGTCTTAGTTATGACCTAGCAATGACTGGTGTGGTGTGAATGCTTGGTGCATTTCAGCAATCAGGCATGCATTAAATGTTCTGTAATTATAAATTGGGTCTGTTATGCAAAAAGATCTAAGGCAGATTGCTTTCACCATCCAGAGTTTTCAGTGGTGGCTAAACAACAAATATCCTACAGCATGCCTGGATTGGCGTTTCTGTATTTTAATGCAGTAATTTAAAAAGTGGTTGTTAAATCTATATTCCTACAGTTAAGGTTTGTGATACCCTGTAACTCTTCATCTAATTACATACCTGTTACTCACCAACCATTTACCACGTTGCTTGAATCCATAATGTTCCTCTGCAATACTAAATTCATTGGTAGCCTGTTTAATTAAGTGATGTCTCACTCCAGCCTAATTTGCCTTTGAAAACTTCCTTGCTACATCTGCTAAGAAATTTCAACTCATGCAATTAGCTGTAATAACCAGGTAGACGTTCCCTCTCTGAGCGAATGCCGAGCCTTTAACCCAGGGCAGAAGGTGACACCTGACACTTGGGCACAGCCTAGTTAGAAGGTAATCAACTGCTAAACCTTTGAGTTTTGTCATGTCTTTAACGCCTCCGAGTTCAGGTGGCACAGCAGAAGCAGGGACACTTGGCATTTGATCATACGCTTGTTACATACTACCACTGTTCAACTTCTCACCTGAGGACTACTCCAACACCTTGCAGGTCACTGTGAGTCTCTCCTCTGACTGTACACAAGGCTGGTATCTTCACCTGCTGTAGGTCAGAATTGCCTTTGAGCACAATACAAATATAATGTTCATATATTATATATTAATTAAGATACTACTTTAGTTTATGATAAGAAAGGGGTTCTTTTAGTCATAAGGTGTCTTCACTCTTGGAAATGTCAGAACAAAAGAGAGCTATTACTGAGTGACAAGTGATTTAGGTAGAAACTTTTCTTTCCTCTTACTGTATTCCCAAATGTTTATTATTTGTTAACAAATAACATTAAAGTTCCCTATTCGAGAACCATCCTGTTTTCATCTGTGATTAGATTAGCATTGTTAATAGTTACTAGGTCACTGGATTATTTTTAGTTGACTGCTAACGTTAGTGAATTTGCCAAAAGCTGACCGGTCAATGAAATAAAGCGATGTACGGAAAAAGAAGGAATGTAAGAATGCATTCTTGTTTTTAATCTTCCTGTTCTTTTTTTTTTTTTTAAAGTGTGTTTAGATAAGACCATTTGATGTGAGAAATCTAGTCTTGCTTGAATTTTTATGCAAAGTTGTCACTTATCCTATGAAAGAGTTTGGGGTAAAAAAAGAGACATGAAAATTGTTTTTCTGTGAAAAGTCTATTAGTGTTTAATCTAAAAACAAATTAGCAGAATCTACCTGGGAGCTGTTGAATTAATGGAAACAACTACCTCCATTGCAGATATCTCGAAGGCCTTAATTTTAACAGAAATTGGTCCAAAACGTGACCCTGCAACTTTGAAATTGTTCCTGGGTAACATTGAGAGATTGCTCAAGGCCCAAGCACACGGGTAAGATATTTTACAATATATATCTCACATTTGTGACCAGAAGTCATTAAAAAAAAAAAAAAAAATAACAAAAAACCAAACCAAACAAGTACGCTGCACGTTTTTCGATCCCGACACATAGGTTGAAATCAAAGTCATTTTCTGCTTTACGTGTGACTGTGTTCCCTTGGTGCGGAATGGTTTAGGGTCCGTGTCATTGGGAGCTCAACCCTGGCTCTGTGCCATTTGGCGTCCGGCGCTGCAGATGCCTATTACCAGTTTGGGTTGCACTGCTGGGACTTGGCGGCGGCGACTGTCATTATCAGAGAGGCGGGCGGCACTGTGATAGACACTTCGGGTGAGTACCTTATCCTTGGTTTTGTTGACTTTTTGGGGACTGAGTGGCTATTTGGGGGGCAACTTGCGTTACCTCAGTACTGTCCTTCTCCTTGGCTCTCTCTCAGTTCTAGCAAGATTTCTGTAGGTTTCTGTACTCTCCACTAGACTCTGGCTGGTTATTTGTAACACACTGATGTGCTTCCAGCCTGGGGTTTCATCACACCGAAGGTCTTCTGAGTCAAAGTGTGTTTCCGTGACTTTGAGGGATTCCTTTAAAGCATCAGATTTACAGTAAAGAACTAGCCCAGGAGATTGGTAGATGTGCTCAAACTCCAAACAGATTTCGGCAGATACAGCCTCCTGAGAAAAGAGGACTCTCGGGTACCTGTCTGAACATATATGACTAGGAACTACTCACAGGGAGTAGAAGACTCTAATAATCTGGGAGTCTCTGGATTATTATTTCATTTATTTAGATGGTACACATCGCAGAGTGATGGTTTACTGGTAACCAGTATGTGGATACTGTGGAAATATACGGTGGATTAAGAAAGAGGGTATGCTGATCGAACTAATTTCTATTCTGTCCCTTCCTGTTGCTAAAAGAAGGGAATATTGCATTTGTTGTTGGATACTGAACAAATCTAGACAGCCGCTGCTTCTGTTGCATGCTTTGGCGCTGTATTTAGAATTTTCTGAACTATTTTTTGCCAGAGATTTCCAGATAGGAGTTGCTGAATTAGGTTGTTCCTTCCCACCCTAAAAGGAGCTACATGGGATGTTGTTTCAGTGGTTTTGAACCTATGTGATTACAGCATGGTTTCTATTTAAGAATACATTGCCATTTTACATCACAGTAAGACAGTTCTTATTAATCCTTTTGTCCTCAGGGGGACCTCTGGATCTTATGTCCTGCCGAGTGATTGCTGCAGGCACCAGAGAGATGGCTATGTTCATAGCTCAGGAAATACAAACTATTCACTACAGACGGGATGATGAAAATTAAATACTTACAACATGGAATCTGCCCTCCTGAACTATGTAACTCTTGCAAGATGGGTGGCTTAAAGGGTACGTGATTTCAGCAGGATGCTCTCTGTGGAGATTTTCTGTGTCAAATATTTTTTATAAATTTATTACAATGTGGGAAGGCATAGGGAGATTTTTAAACCTCTAAGAATCATGTTTCCTTTTTAATATGTATCTCTTTCAGCAGTATCTCTTTTTATAAGATAGCATATTTTACTTGTAGTAAATTAGTCTCAAAATGAAGTTGTAATTTCATATCTGTGGGGCTGATATTTAGTCTTTTGTAACATGCAGCTAAAAATGGAACTTTATTTTTACAGATGCAGATCTCAGGTAAATGAGCTTTAGGACTGTAGTAAGGACGAGTAGTTAAGATGTGTGCCTACAATACCCTTGTTCTATGATACTTAAGAATGCAATAAAAATGATGTTATTGTTTCCTAACTACATCATAGCTATATATCCGTATATATGTATATTTACATATATGTGTGTCTGTGTGTATGTGTGTAGATATATACACCTATACATGTGTATGCATGTGTACACACACACCCCCATGTGTGTATATATATATATGGGTATCCTGGATGTTTACAGCAATTTAGAGAATGCATAGAAGAAAGCTAATATTGGAAGTTATTTTCAGGTAAAGAGTATAGGTTACTTACGTGATTTTGGTGGGGGCTGCCCAAATGGCAAATAACAGAGCTGATCATGGAAAATGTTTAATGACTTTACAAACTGTCCAGCTAGTTCTTGTTTCCCTTCATCCCTCTGCATGGGGATAAATCATACTGTCCTAAGATATTCAAACCTGCGAACACGTACCACCATAGAGTGATTACAGTTAAAACCAGGAATATTGAACTCCACTGAGCTATTCACAGTATTAACTATGACACACAGTAGGAGATCAGAGGAATAGAGCACAGTGTCAAGGAGATGTTGATTTTAAAGAAACTTTAACAGCAGGATTTGTCCCCTTACAGGCAAGTTATTAAAAATATGCACTTAAGATACTTGCAAAAACTTGTAAATCACATGCCCTTCTCACACAATGTTGTAATTGCACTTTTTGATCAGAGAAACCTGTAAAATCAGTTACATGCATTTACTAAATGCACAATTGTTCTCTGTTCTTGTATCTAGCTTTGGTTTTAATTCCACCAAGGTGATAATTTCTATTTAGATTATACTTTAATTCAAGAGCACAGGGAAAATGCAAGTGTGTCCAGAGAAATAGC
>JAOXJM010000012.1:103157081-103168368 GCA_026413425.1 Tringa solitaria | reverse complement strand
GTCCAGAGAAATAGCGGAGATGAAATCACTTCTAACTTTTTTTATGAAAAATTGAATTAAAAGGTATCTCTTTTTTGCAAGAGTGCAAACTAAATAAAGGAGTGAGCCAAAAAAGTAACTTGGTTGAAAAATTTTAGCTTTATACACTGCATGTGTACACTGTGTAAATGTATTCAGATATCTGCGTAGAACATGCAAACTAAACAATGTTTTTTAAAAATAACCTTACATGTGTTTCTTGCAATGAAAAATATTTTTTCACTGAATATAGCATAAAATTCTGTGTGATGTCTTGATGCTGTTTTTCACGAGAAGTACGAAGTATTGACTGTGTGAAGAATGTCTAAATCCAACTAAGCAGTTAGGGATTGATGGTTCCTACCAGAAAACCAACGCTGTCCGTCACAGTGATCAACGTTTTGTCACTGCCCCCTTTCACCCCCGCCACCTCTTTGTACCCCCCTGTTCGGCAACGGAGATTGTAAGCCCTCTGGGGCAGGGACTGTAGGACTTTGGCTCTGGGTTTGCACAGTGCTAATAGGATGTGATTCTGGTCCACAGCTAGGCACTGAGGTGCTATAATAATACAAATAATGAATACTAATAGGCTCGCTTGTCTCTTATTCACACACACCCCCCCCTCCTTTCTGAGCACAGTGGAGATCCAAGTGACAGCTGCGGAGCTCGGTGGCACCGCTCTGATCCCAGAGCTCTTAGCCTTGGCAGCCGTGGGGGCCACCAGGGCTTTACTTGGGATTCTGCCGTGGCCGTAAGCCCCGTAAGGAAGCTTATGCTGGCAGGGGATCAAGTGTGGTGGAAGCTCAGCCCCACTTCATCCGCTCCCCCTCCTCGCCCCATCCCCCCCCCGCATTGCTCTGGGAGAGGAGCGTGTGTGAGAAGCTGCCGTGGGGCTCCGGTGAGGTTTCCCAGCAGCTCAGCGTGCAGAGAAAGGCTCTGACCCAGTTAGGGCTGGGGCGTCCCGGCCTCCCAGAGCTCGGCGAAGCAGGGAAATCTATGCATCGACTTCAACGGCACGACCAGCCATTCGCGAGGCTGGGAGCCAAGCGTGGTGGGAAGGGAGAGGTGCAGAAGCCCATTCACAAGTTCTCCTTGGTGCCCGGGATGCTGTTTTGGTTTGCATTCGGGCTGTGGTTCAAGCGTGTTGAACTGGCAGCGTGTGTGCAGAGCAGCAATCCCCGTCTCTCCCACCTCCTCTGCCGCCCGTCTGCCAGCACAAACATTTCTGAACCCTTCCAGTGGACCAGATGAGCGAAGTGATCTGCCTGTAAAGTACCCCAGTAAACAAAAAGGGGATTATTTTACAGACAGATCGTTTTCCCAAGCCAATTCAGCCCCTGGCCACCACGAGCAGCTGACTTCAGGCACCAAGGCGGGGGTAGCGAGGAGGGGGGGGGCAGGACAGCTACATTCACAGGTGGTGCCATATGATGCCAGTTCAAAGTTTTCATCAAAATGCAGCCTTAAAACTACTTGACTACACGTATCGACTGAAATAAACTGCCCTGGAGTTTTCCTCCCTTCTTCGTCTCTTGCTAGCCGGATGAAACTCGCTCAGCGTGCGTGCCCGGCCGGCAGCTCTCCCGGTGAGTGGGGGCAAGCGAGCATTCATCCCACGGTTAGTGCAGCACATTAGCCAGAAACTTAAATCCCACCAAAACACCATTTAAAACATGCGGCCTCTTTTCCCTACCAGCTGTTGTAAAATTGCCACAAATGTTTTCCACCACGTACATTACGGGGTACATAAGGGCGTTTGTAATTAGGCATCCAAGAGGGATGAAAATTTTCTCCAGAACACCGGCACAAAGATGCCTGTGCTCTGGAGGGCGAGTGTTTCCTCTGCCAGCAAACTGCTCTCGGCTTCCCGGAGCTGCCCCAGTTCGTGTCTGCATCCGTCACCGGCTCACTGGTGGAGAACGTTTTATACCTCCGGGCTTGCTGGCCTGGTCTCAAATGGTGCTTTCTGGTAGAAAAAAAAAAAGAGCGGAAATAGCTGTAAACTCTGGGAAAATGGTCAGTGGCTGATTCCTTTGCAGCGTGTCTTGTTGAGCTTGTCCGATTTTACATAACAAGTATCAGCCTGTTTCATACCTGCTGAAGGACTGATATTTTTCCTCTGACTACACCAGCTAATCTCACAGTATTAATTTATGTGTATTAGAGCACTTATCTAGGGGCCCACAGGCGGTATCCTCCATATTTCATCTAGAATTTGATTCCTGTTGGCAATGATTTCAATTAAAGCAGTAAAAATATCACTTACCACCAACTATTCTGCTATTAGTATTAGAGCTATGCTGTTCCCTCAGCACGGTTGGATCTGTTCCACGTATGCACAGGAGATGTGCAAGGGGATCTTTGAATAATGAAATAAGACTTAAGCCACTATATGAAATCAACCCAGACCACACCTTTTTCCTGGCAACTTCCTAGAGCTACCAAGACTGTTTAAATTATGTTTTTCCTTTATGCCAGAAGGGAAACTACATACAAAAATGTGCTCTCTTTAGGTACTTTAGCACCAAGACTGAAGAAGATGTGGAGAAGTCAGAATTATGGTTCCTACAGCAGTTTCCATTTTGCAGTGTGTTACAGTGAAGTCTTTCATAAAACATCTCCCCAGCATTAAGGAATGCAACAAAGCATTCATCAACAGCAGAATGAGGAATTTCTATTTTCTTTTAATCCGTGCACCAGACGTGACAATAGCACTATAGGATACTGCATTTTATATGTATGTTGTGTTCAATTAGCAAAAGAACTGCTTTTATTCAAAAGAGGAATCTCTAACTCTGGATTTCTGTGGGATTTGCTCATGAATTTTTAATTTTAAAGTTATTTACAACAGTGGGTTTGTACTTCTGTACTTTACAGCCCATTATATTTACACAGTGACTTTTAAAGTAGAACAGATTGGAGGCTGAAGTGTGCCCTTTCTTGTCACAGAATGGGAAGGTAAGTATTTCACAACACAGAGAAGCAGAATTCTGTATTTTGACATACTAAATGTTACTATTTTAGTTACAAAAAATTGTGTGCTATTTCCCTTGTATACTGCTATGAAATCCAGGCATACAACGTACTGTAGTTACAGCCTGGTAACAAGACAGGCAAACAGACTCACCTCATACAGATGGTATGAGAATTATTTAATGTTCAGAAGGCTCTTTAATTGCAGTCACTTTTGTACAGTTACTGAAATCCATCCAATCGCACTGAATACTTCAGTGCATACCCTAATATACTACATTTATACATTCATTCTCCGCAACCTTTTATGCACACTACCACTGCGTGCTCCGTTAATATCACAACCTAAGGTACTTTCTTCAGTTGCCTACCGACCTTCAGTTTTACTAAAAGCTGTTATTCCTTTAGTGAATGCTCGAGATTTATATAATATAGCCATTAAAACTATTGCTTCCCAATTCACTGAGACAAATGGATTAAAACCTGAGGTCTGAGTCTTCTTGCCAACACTTACTGGGATGAATTGGATAAATCAGTGGAATGGCACCTCTTTGCAGGAGGAAAAAAGTAGCCAAAACCATGGTTCACAGGTAAGACTTTCTGTCTGATCACAGGGAGGGAATGCCTCCTCTGGTTCCCTGTTTGCAGCATGGGAAGTTAATCAGCTCCAAAAGGAGAATTTTCCTCCTTCTGGGAGTTACAACCAAAATCACTGCTAATGGGAAGGTACCAATACTATTTGAAAAATATATCATTCATACACATCTCCATGCAGTCTTATTTTTCAGTAACTGAATGATGGAACAATAATATTTTGTTTTTATATATATATATAAAAAATACGAAACTGAGACCAGAGTACTTTATTTACAAATTACTTACACAAAGGCTCACAAAAATTATCTTTAAATTTCTGAGTGTTAGTATCTCCAGCCACACGTCACAATCAAATTCGAAGTATGAAGCAGTGGAAAGAAAAACATTTATTCAGACGTGTTTGCTAAGGTCAAAAGGATCCCAGACACACTTCACACAGAACGATTATGTTAGGCATTAAAGAGGTCAGTAGGGAAGGGATAAACTTTATCACATTAAGCTGGAAACTTCTTTAAGTGTGAAAGGCCCGTGTCTTTTAACGGTGCTTTTCTTTTAGCAATAAATATGTACTAGCAGTATTAGAATTTAAGGCTATTTGAGAAAGCAGAACTAGATATGAAAGTGCACTGTTGCCCTATCAGTAACAGAGCAGTCCTTTGAAATACTATGACATTAATGGTCACTTATAAGACTGTGAATTGGATATATTCATGGTGGAAATACTGGTTTATTCTATTTTGAAATGAATTCAAGCATTATCAGCCAGGCTGTCAGACAACATGGAAATAAAATGAGAATTCCATCACTTTTGTTTGTCCATTGCAACAAGTGACACATTATTCTCCTGAGAAACACAGATACTCTCTCTTGCCAAGCGTTGTTTAATGTTGGTCTTGTTGAGCAGTACCACCAGACGATGCCGGTGAGCCCAGCTTAAGAAAATGGGGGCCAAAGCCTCTACTGGCACAAGGGGACACAACTTTGGTGATGGGAAGTTCAGGGTGTAGCGTGACTATCACCATAACTCAGCAAAACTATCAATTGTCTTTGTAGTGAAATAACAGCTAACAGTCTTCTGCAATACAAATACATCCATGAGGTGACATGAAGTCAGGATTTCTGGAGACACTGGGTGATTCTAAAGTGTTATTTCAGGTGCCAGCATGCCTCAGGGGCACAGCTAACATTTCAGACAACAAATATTTTAATGACTCTTTTGCTGTAAAATATAGCCATTATTATACATATATGTAGAAACTAAGAAATTTAATGCTGGTTCTTTCTTGTCTTGCACCTGCTGTAATCATTTAGTATTTTTAAATGGATGAGATATGCTATATTAATAGAATATTAGTATTTAGCATCCATTTTTCAAATGTAGAAATAAATATAAAACATACAAAGGCTCACCGGTTTTTAACAGTGTTTCCAAAGTTTAAGAGAAAATAATTTATATTTTACTGGAGATTTTTTTCAGATGCATTGTATCCCTGCACTATTTCATCTAGACATAAAACAGCAGTAGGAGAAGGAATTAGTCTTGCAGATGTAACCTGACTTCAAAAGAGATTAAGGCCAGTTATTTACACCAGCGTATCCCCCACTGACTTGCTAGTCTGTAGTAAATCTGAACCCAACAGTACAACTGAAAACAAACAACAAAACATAAAAGACATTGTAATTCATATAGACCTCCTAATAATTCATATAGACTTGTCTTACCCATAGTTTTGCCTGAGACATCCCTCTTCTGTAATTATTATATTGGAAGGTAAGAATAATTACCTTTAGATGTTTTATAAAGTCAAGACAAGATGGATTATATATCTGATAACCTACTTTGGATCAAGGAACCAAAGACCATACTAATTCCTCATGTAAGCATGTGCAATTTCAGTGAATGCTCTCCACCCACTGGAGAGCTGAATTTAAGCTCATCTCCATCATACAGAGATTTCATCATGAAAACATATTTTAAAAATGCAAAAGTGTCCATATTGCTTTCCTCTGTTTTTCTTTTGCAATGTTATTCTTTGTCCTTTGGAAACTAGCATTAGTTTTTCACTATACCCCACACAAGTCTAGTTTTAAGGAGTTTCTCATTATTTTGTAATGAATGCTAGAAATCAATTATCACAGAAATCAATAGACCAGTCTGCAAATTAAAAAAAACTCTCAAGTATGGTGAAGCTGTCATTTTTAGGTACAAATATATATTATTATTATTAAAAAAAAATCGTTGTTGTTAAGAAAGAAAGAAAGAAAGAAAGTCTGTGTTGTTCTACCTGTAAAAAAACTTTCATGTTGCATGCACCTCTCAGTTTAAGCAAGTTCTGTGAGTAGGCGAGTTTTAATAAGGCTAGTTCTGTTCTCAGTTCTCCAGCTCCTGAAGAAGAGATCAAGAGGTAGTAAATCCACTCAGGAGGCAGTATAGTCAAACTTCACACGCAAAAAGGATGCTCAGATGAAATAAATGCGAAGTGACTCGTAGTAGCCATAGAAGAGTAGAATTTCATTAAAACCTGTAAATTCTGCATAGTACCTTCCTCCTTCTCCCCACTGACAGAAGCGCAAACCCCAAAGTTCCAGTATTGTTACAGCTCCTTTGAGTTCCACTTCCCATTTACTCCTGCAAATCAGACAGCTTATCCTAATAGCCAGCCTCACAAATTCCGTCAGGGCCCTAAGCGCACTCCCCTGCCACAGGAGTTTAGGTGGCCACATCCAAGACCAGCTGATAAGAGCTGTTTGGAAGAAAGACATGGAAAAAGCTTCAGTGAGGCTTCTTTCCTCAGGACCTGCTTTAAAGCTGAAGCTCTCACTCTTGAACCAGACACGTGTAAATTCATGGGACCCCATGAATTGTGGGAATTGGCTTGTGTTGTGGTGCCACTTTTGATTGTCCTTGAAATGTTGTGGTGATCTGCGGAGGTTCCTGAGCATTGGAAGAAGGCAAATGTCACTCTCATCATCAAGGAGGGCAAGGAGGAGGACCCTGGGAAAGACAAGCCAGTCAGCCTCACACCAATCCCTGGGAAGGAAACCATTTCAAAACACATTAAGGACAAGAAGGTGACTGGGAATACAAGCATGGATTTATGAAAGGGACATAATGCTTAATTGACCTGATAGCCTCCTATGGTGTGATGACTGGGTTGGTGGATGAGGGGAGAACAGTTGCTGTTTATTTTGACTTCAACTAGGCTTTCAACACAGTCTCCTGTAACATTCTCATAGACAAACTGATAAGGTACACACTAGATAAGCAGACAATGAAGTGGGTTGGAAATTGGGTGAACATCTGGGCCCAGAAGGTTGGGATCAGTGCCACAAAGTCCAGCAGAAAGCAGTCACTAGTGGAGTATCGCGGGGTTTGATATTGGATCCAATACTGTTTAATGTCTTTATTAATGACCTAGATGATGGGACAGAGTGCACGCTCAGCAAGTTTGCAGATGATACAAAACTGGGAGGAGTGGTTGATATGCCAAATAGTTGTCCTGCCATTCAGAAGGACCTCAACAGGATGGAGAAATGGGCAGAGAGGAACTTTATGAAGTTCAGTGGAGGGAAATGGTAGGTCCTACATCTGGGGAGGAACAGCCCCACGCACCAGTACTATACACTCCAGCATCTGGCTGGATGGAAATCAGCCTTGTAAAAAGACTTGGGAGGAGGTCTTGGTGAACAACAAGTTGACCATGAACCAGCAATGCGTCCTTGTCAAAAAGAAGACTTAAGGTGTCCTGGGCTGCACTGGGAAGAGTGTTGCCAGCAGGTTGAAGGAGATGATCCTTCCCCTCTGCTCAGCCTGGTCAGGCCACAGCTGGAGTGCCATTTCCAATTCTGGGCTCCCCAGTAAAAGGGAGAGAGACATGGACATACTGGAGGAAGTCCAGCAAAGCGCCACTAAGATGATTAAAGGCTTGGAGCAGCTGACATAGGAGGAGAGGCTAAAAGAGCTGGGATTGTTTAGCCTTGAACAGAGAAGGCTCAAGAGGATCTTATCAAAGGACATAAATATCTGGTGGGAGGGAGTAAAGAAGATGGAATCAGACTCTTCTCGGTGGTGTCCAGCAACAGAACAAGACACAATGGGCACAAATTGAACTACAATAATTTTGTTTAAGCAGAAGAAAAAGTTTTTTTGCTTTTTATTTGAAGAATGACTGAACACTGGCACAGGTTGCCCTGAGAGGCTGTGGAGTTTCCTTCCCTGGAGATACTCAAAACCCTGCTGGACACAGCCCTGAGCAACCTGCTCATTGATTCTGCTTCGAGCAGGTGAGTTGGACTAGGCAAACCCAGAGGTGCCTTCCAACTTCAACAATTCTGTGACCTCCCCTCAGTGACTGTTAGAGGACCCTTTGACAACATCTTTTCCAAGACACAAAGGAAAAAGAAAATAAGCACTATCAGTGTATAGGTGTTATTAGCAGTAAACAACTGTGCCCTGGGACACCTGGAGATCTAAACTGTTCTTCATTCTGTTAAACCTTAAAAAGAGCAAACTGAACAACATGGGCTAGGTAGCACCAGTCTGTAACCAAAATACTGGAAAACTCTTCTTTGCAACACAGTGTGACAGTAATCTGACGAGCAGTACCTCTCCCCCATTGCAAGGCTGTATTGAAAAGCAAGGTACACAGGGAACCTCGGGAATCAGATTTACTTCTTTGCTCCCTTAAAGTCTTACTTTAGGTTTATCTTAGGTAAACCAATACCTTGAGCAAAGTAGAATACTAAAAACAAACAAAAATCTCCTTATCCCCAAATAAACTGAAAATAAAGCTCTAATTACAGAGAAGTAATTCACTGCCAAGCAGAGTATCACAGAAAGGGACTGGTGTGACTAGAAGGTATGTCAGAAGTGAATTTCAGAAAAGGATGTAATTTCTTTCTGAATCTCATGAAAAAGACCAAAATGTCTTCAGCGTCAGTGCTGGAAGTACATTTAATTCAACATATATACTGAACTATGGAAATGGCCAGGAATATTTACCTGTGGCTAACATATTGTTCCTTTTTTGCCCCCTCCTTAAACACCGTACTCTCTCCACTGTCCAGTCATCCAGTATAAGCCCATTTTCTCTCTCAAACCCTAACTCAAATTCACTATTCTCTTATGTTAATAAAGGCTTTAAAACATACATTTGCACAGGATCCTCTCACCTGCTTTAGAAAGTCAACTGCTTCCCACCATTAAAATAAGAAGTTAACTGAAAGAACACTCCTCTCATTTATCCAGTACTTGTTATATTGTTTATCTATTTAAATTTTAATTTCCTTTGGACGAGACACATGTGCAGAGCAGCACACAAATTCGGTTTCCAAAGAAAGACTGAAAAATGGCAAACTGAGAAACAAGAGTCACGCGCCCAGCACAGGGGATCCCTGAGCCAACCTCTACCTTCGATAGCTGCAGAGCTTCCTGGACGAGATCACCAATATTGTTTTGACAGCTACACAAACAACTTCAAACAAGGATATATTGTTATATATTCATGAAGCTGCAGCTGGATTAGCTTCAGACTCCATCTGAGCTGCAGCCCTGCCAGAGAGCCACTGCAGCAACCCTCAGCCCGATACTATGAAGCACCAAGGAGCCAATCCTACTCCTATTGAAAGAAATGGAAAAATTCCCATTTCCTGCAGTAAAATAGATAAGATCCCAAGTTTCAGTGCTTCCACTAACACTGATGTCACTCGGTGGCATCATACTTCGAAATGTCCTTTATATAAGTACTAGGGATTTTTAAAAGAAAACAAGGAAACAAACCCTCAAACAGAAACAAAATGCTTGATGCGTTACCTGAAAACCTGGCTGCGTATCTAGCAGAGCTGATGTGGTTACTCTTAAAATGACTAGGCACTTCTGCTAGCACCATAACGTCAACATTGCTGTGGCTTCCTTCAAGCGAGAGATTTGCATTTTCTTATCTTTCCCCTGACAAATATCTTTCCTACTGATAAATCATAGGCCTTTATTATCTTCCTGTTGGCTTAAAAAATAAAATAGATTGTTTGAAACAGTTCCAATCCTGCATGTACATCCAGAATAGAGCTCGGTCTCAACACAGAGCCACCTGCTGACGGCCAAGTATATTCATTTTAAATTCTTAAAATTAGAACTGATTGGTGTTCAAATCACATATTGATAAATAGAAAATAATGGATAGAAAATATGTAAATCTATTTTAACCAAAAGAAATCTACCCACATTGAATTTGGACTGTTATCTCTGTTTTGTAGAAAACAACAGTGCTTGGTAATTTTTTTCTGACTCTGTATCAAAGGGCTTTCAAGGAGAAAAGTTAAAAAGCAGATGATTAAAACCAAACACAACTATGCAGCAATCCTGTTGTATCTTTAAATCTTTGTAAGCCAGCACAGATACTACATGTGATATATGAGAGACACTCCTTAAAATCCACCACTTCTGGATTTTAATTTCAGAGGTGGGCAAATTTCCATTCACCTCAATTCTGTTCAGCAGTGAAATGAGCTGCCAAAGCCAGAGAGAAAAGAGCACGATGTGACACAGCCCATCTCTGACCAGTGTTTGCATCAAGAACATCTGATGGACCACCTCGCTCTGAAAGACATGTTCAGCCTGCTTTCAGACTGATTGTTCAGTCAGCTCTGCCTCATGTACCTGGGGACATTTCAGATGCCATCACCTGAGAGGCCATGACAAAACGCCTGCATTCCATCCCATTTTAAACCAAGTGACCTCTGCTGGTGTATTAGGTGGCAAGTACATGTGATGGCTTAAGGCCAGAAACCAGGACAGCCACTCAAAAGCAGAAAGCTTCTGCAAATCCTGATGACTGTGTTTATTTATTTCTGCTTAGAGTTGTATGAAGAAGCAAGGAGGGTGCATACACAAGATCCTTAGGTATCTTTTTATTTCCTTCTCAGGGTTGTACAGAAGCAGTCAGAGAAAATCTGATGTTGATCTAGCAACATTTGATGCCTTTCCAGGCCAGTTTTCCTGACGCCCCATCGGTGTGATGAGTAGGTGGCTGCTGCCTGGGGCTGCCCCTGGCTGTCTTGCCATCCCGCACCACCTCTCAGGGCTTTGTGGAGCTGTAACTTGCCTTGAGTCCTGCCCATACACACAAAAAGAAGCAACAGAATCCCGTCCTAGAGGCCACCTCAGCCGGGCTGGCTTGCCAACAGAGGGCAGCCCTACATTGGGATGGCTTCTTGTGCCCACGGACTCAGAGCCACCCGTGCCTGTCCTGCCTGCTGGATGCACCCTGGCCATACTGGACTTCCCCCATCTATCCCAGTCAGCCGGCCAGAGGCGAGCGACAGACTGGCTCTGCATGTGCTTTAAAACCTCACCCTATGGCTCTCCCTGAGCTCCTCGGGAGGAACGCATACATCTCTTTGGTTAATGCTTGCGTAGCCACCGTCAAGCAACACATAAGCACTGCACGTTTAATGCTTTTGTGCTTTTAGGAGTATGTGTGTTAGGAGGGAAAGGCTAAACACATAATCTAAGACAGAAAGGATTCATTCTGTGAGAAATACTGGCTCACATCTTAGAATTTAAAAAGGACAGAGTCACCGAAGCAAAGGTTAAAAATTTATTAATACGAAACAGTGCTGAATCGGGCGCACCAAAAATAGATGCATGTGTGATTTTTCAATTTTTAAATATTTATACCCTTATCCTGGCTGCCTGAGTTTC
>JAOXJM010000012.1:103121875-103149537 GCA_026413425.1 Tringa solitaria | reverse complement strand
CTAGGTTGGAAGGGACCTTTAAGATCATCTAGTCCAGCCATCAACCTAACTCTGACAGAAACAAAAAACCACCTCTCTAAACCATGTCACTAAGCACTATGTCAACCCGTCTTTTGAATACCTCCAGGGAGCAGGATGGGACAGACTATTGGACAAAATATCTCCTTCTACCCTGTTTTCTCCCTCTACACCAGGAAAAGCTGCAGTATATAGACAAGATTTTTGACAGTAGAGAAACACTTGGTAAGGATTCCTTACAAATGTGCCTCTTTGCACAAATAACTTCAAATAACAAATAACTTCATTGTGGCCCACAATCAACCACAAGATACAAATCCAGGGGAAAACAGGCTGTTTGGAGTCCAGTGCTCAGAGAACTATTTACTGTTCCCCATTTCCCGCTCTCGGTGACGTACCGCCTGGGACAAATCACAGAAATGTAACAGAAATAAATGAAAGGAAAAGAAGGGGTTAACACATGAGACCAGTCCCCACACACCTGCAAGCCCCAAGTAGCTGAAGGAGGAAGAGATAAAAGTCTGGGCTCAGGCTGCCAGTAAGTGGGTTGTTAGGTTAAGCTTTGCTCTGAGGAGGGGAACTTACTCCACCAAGCTGGGAAGGAGATGCTGTCCCAGGAAATTATTTAGACTGGATGAAAAGGTTGGGTATTTTTTTTTTTTTTAATAGCTGATAAGGGCCTCAAAGCTGAGGACTGAAGACATCTAGCAGGTGCCAGCCAGCCTGTTAGAGAAACCTGGAGAATAAAGAAATACTGTGAGTGGCTCTTCCTGCCCTAAACAGGCTGGCACAGGAAAAACAATCCAGGCAACCAGGTAACTACCTACTCCTGACCCTGGGAGCAGCCCCAGAGCTGGTGGCAAAGGCCTCCAGAGCCTTTCCCTGATTAGCAGTGAGAGGGTTTCCTGGTGCAGGTCCCGGCCCTGGGTCAGGCTGTTGCCTGGTTCTGAGGCTCCCAGCTCTGTTCTCCCTGGGCAGTAACGATTTGACCTCTCTGAGAAATAAAACCTGTTTCAGAGTAAAAAAAAAAAAAATAATAAAAAAATGAGTAGGGTATTTGTGCCCATAGGCATATGTAAAATGGAAACGCTGCCTCTGTACCTACTTGGTAAACAGAAGTTGTGGCTCCCCTGCCTATAGGAATAAGGCTAAATACCTCCACTGAGGCTACTGTATGTGCTAATCCAGGCTGTAAGCTTATTCGCAGGCTCTAAAATCAGAAGCTGAGACACTTAATCTGTTGATTTGCTCTAATGCTGAGAGGCTTCATAATGAGATTGGCTTCCACTGTTGCTATATTAGCTGTAACCAGCTAATATATGGTATGTAACTCGGATACGTGCTAAAAAAAAACCAAAAACAGCACAAAAAAACCCAAACCCTTTTCGCTCTTTACCTGAGTAAACCATAAAGGCACCCGAAGACAGATTCCTCTCACGCTTACCCCTCGGGGCCGCGCAGGGGCTGTCCCGCCCCGTCCCTCCCCGCCGCGGGGCGGAGCACGGCCCGCACGGACCCCGCACTTAAGGGCGGCGGGCGGTGCTGCCCCGCGGCCGGCCCGGCCATGGAGGCGGCGAGGGAGTGCGTGGGCTCGGTGGTGCGGTGAGTGCGGGGCTGGAGGGGGGGAGGAGAAGGAGCAGGATTAAATCTGGTGGGCGCCGGGTGGGAGAAGCGAGCGGGGGTGCTCTGGCAGCCTCCCCGGCCTGCCGCGAACTTCCTCCGAGGGAGGCGCCGGTGGCAGCCCGGGGGTTTCAGCCCCTTTCTGAGGGGTAACGGCTGGGATGTGCCTCTCGGCGGGGTGTGCGTCAGGCGTGGGGCTCCCGGTGTACCGAGGAGCCGCTTCTACTCGGTGACGGCGGCCGCTGGCGACCCTTCGCGCGTCAGGTGCGCTGACCCCATCCGTGGGGGTGCAGCTCTGTTCGCCGCCCCGGTGCCATCTCTACAATCCGTGTTTTACCAGCTTTCCCTGAAGCTGCAAGCTAGTCCAGCCCTGATTAATTTCTGATTTTATTTTTTTAAATTTTTTTTTTTTTTTACTTTGCCGTTACAGCCGTGGTCGTTTGCCTGTGAACTCTAACCTAAAAATCATATTCTGAAGCCACTCGTGTTGTGCAACGTTGATTTTTCTGTGTGAGGCTGAAGACCATTGCACCACATCCTTAGACAAACATACATGGCATATTGCAAACAGAGATAAAGAGCGAAATGTGTGTACAGGGCTCAAGGCAGGCTTGTAATCCCCATGTTCTCCTCAAAAAAAAAATAAATATATATATAAAAAAATTTAATCTGTCCCACCAGTCTTGACACTGCACTGAATGCTTGGGGCAGTATGTGTGAGTCTCTCTCTCTGTAGTGAGTTGTAGTTACACAAATCAAACTGGATGAGATGCTAGAGTTTGAAGATATCTGCTCTTTCAATTAATATTTTTATGTCTTCCACTGACATAGGACACCTCTCCCCTTTAGGGAAGAGCTAGGACTTGATCCTTCAAACTTTAAAGAATAATAATAGTGGAATTGTCTGTATCTAATGTGTTACTTAACTTTCGTGAAAAGCTGGCTGCGCCTTAGTATCTTCCTTTCCTTGCTGCTGCTTGTTGCCAGACTTGGCTTGGTCAACTTTTAATAAGAAATTATTTTCAGTAACTTCAATCTAGCAGAGGAATTCCCTGCATCAGGAATCTGTTTGTCTGGTTTCTGAGGGCAGCTGCAGCAAAAAAGAATTTTTCTAGGAGCCCTGAACGTAGGCTGGCCTGTTTGAGTCTGTGGCCTTTGTGGGGGGGAAACAAAGGAAAACCAAGCTTTCGGCAATAGGCCCAGAAACGGAAGGATTCACACTCTTTTTAGCTGGCTTTTCTTAATCACACTGGCTTTTGTTTCCTAGTACTTCTCATTAACTGAAACCTCAGCCCGCACTGGAGCCCAGGCTCACAGTTTCATAAGCAGCCTTAGTTTAAAGGTGATATTGATTGGTTTTATTGAAATGTAGGTGAAATCTTATCAATGTTAAATAACTCCCTCAGACTTGGACTCCTGTTAAGTAACTGCCAGATAGAGCTAATGAAAGTCCTGGTTTATTAATCTGTTTGGGTTTTTTTCTGGGACTTTTTACGTCTGATAGAACTAGGCAGCAGTGTGAGGTGATTGATCTCGAATCCTGAAGAAACTTCTGCTCGGAGCTGCAAAATATGGCTTGTGTATTTGGCTGTGCTAATGCCTGAGGTGAACCCTGTTAGCTCAAGTGCTGCCCATGAGCTGTTTCCCTAACGCTCTTCCTCCTGTACCAGGATTTATGTTTTGGCTTTTTCCTTACGATAAATCCCCAAACTTGGCAGTGCTGTCATATATAGCACTTGAGTAACTATTCTACATGCTAGTTTTCAAATGTAAGAGGGAACAGGATGTAATTACCTCTGAAGGCATTGTCTCTTGAATCCTGAGCGTTGCACTTTTTAACATCAGAGTGCCCCACGAAGTGGAGTCACCAGCCCCGAGGCAGATGAGCAGCTTCATATCTGAGGAGAAGACTCAGTGATTCAGACTGGGAGCTGCCCAGGGAGCAGTGGGGTGATTGGGGGACTATTGACTTAGTCAGCGGAGAGGTTAACGATCACGCCCTGCCCTAGCATGTCACCGTGTCTTCCTCCCTGGTCTTGACCCTTCTCCCGGAGGAAAGTGCTTATTAGGTCTTTAATTTGGAACAGTGCCCATCTCCTCAGAACCATCCTGATGGCTTATCCTCACGGCCTTTGTTACAGGAAAGAGCTAGGTTTCTACCAGTGGTAAAAGCCAGGGACTTAGTCTTTAGACAGCACTACCAAGAAGGTATTAGCTTGAGCTAGAATAAACACTGTTGAATGTCCCCCTTCTTTTAAAAATAAAAGCTCCAATAATGCCGAGGAGTTTTTGAGGAAGAGAAGCTCTTTGGCGTACAGAGGAAAGGCAACGGCCCAAAGCCCTGTAGAACAGCAGCTCAGAATGAGAGCAGGAAATAAATTAATTGCTGAAACTCAGTCTGGCCAGTCACAGAGAGAACTTTACATCCCAAAAAATATGCTTGAAGACCAGATAAGAGGTTTGGAAAAGATACTTATTATCCCTGGTCAATGTGGACTGGTACAAAAAGGTGTGAGTGACTGGGACATTATTAGTTCAGTAACTTTCTACCGTTTCATCATTGTTCTAGGAATTCCTGTGTTTGCTCTTTGGCTGCAGAAAGAAACTGCCAGGAATTTGGGAGGCAAAATATTGTCACGCTGTAAAAGACTTGTTAGAGATCATTCCTTTCCAGGTGTCATGCAGATGGCAATTTTTGGCAAACTGGCTGATGAATTGAATTAACCAATACAATTCAGCAGCAAATAGCTGTCACTAGATGTAGATAGGAGCAGCTATGTACCTTGGTGGGGGAGTTGGCAGTTATGAGTTGTATGTGCTCCATTTTCCTAAGGGAACCTAGCCAGTCACTATTAAAACATACAATTGCCCAGGAAGATTTAAAACCTCCTTCTAAGAGTGTTTGAATTCTTCTAGCCTCCCTGACAGCCTTTTTCAACGCTATCCATTTATGTATTTTCATCGTAATTGTCATTTGATTTGGCTTCTTTTGATACAGTAGGGCACAAGCAAGTTTTAGTTTGTCATTTTCAAAACTAGATGAAGTTTTATAGACTGTAGATACTATTTACAAGATAAACGCCTTGGCTGTTTGGAAGGCAAACATAACTATATCAAAAAGCTCCGCTTGCGTTCTAAATGTGGATAATATGGTCAGTGTTCCTAAGGTGAACTCATGTCTTAACCGAGTAGTTTAAAGTAGTTTTGTGTATCATCTGATTGTTTATCCTGCAGCTAAAAAGAATGATCTGTATGGCTGAATGCCGTTAAGAACTGCTGCCTTTCCAAGTCAGTGTCGAAACCTGCCAGCGTCACTGTAATCGTAACCTTGACATCGGCTGAGCTAGAGGTGGCCCACATCTCCTTGAAATGTTTTTAATTTTAGAAGTGTTTTCAAATATCACTGGCAAGAGAAAGCTCAGAGACAACTCATATGTAGGGCTGTGCATTTAGTTTTGAAAGCCAGCTCCACGAGTCTAACGTGACCTGTGAGTTACTTGTATAATGTTCCTATGTCACTGAGCTCAACAGTCATCCTTCTCACAGTACTTGACATAACTATTTTTATAACTGTGCTGAATTTTTATTTGTCTTAGATCTTTGGTATCCGTGGGAGCATCTGTGGGAGCAGTAACAAAACAGACCCTGTTCCCTCCTCTCATGCCTGCAGGGCGACCTTTCCGTGTGTCGAATGCCTCCCGAAGCAGCCGGAAAGGAATTGTTGCAAGCAGCCTGCAAGAGCTCATCAGCAAGGTACAGCAAACATTCCTACTCCAGCTGAAACTTATAGTGAAGTACAGTATCCCAGAAAGGTTAAAAGAAAAGGTTAAAAAAGGTTGAAAGAAAAAACAGACTCTTGTTCTTCTAAAAATCATTACTGGGGAAGTTCAGGAGAATATGGCAGATAAGGAAGTCTTAATATGAAACTATGGGCCCCCTTTCGAATGCTAAAATCAACTGGGTTTTTTGCAGACTTTAGAAGCCTTCCTTATATCTGGAATAGTTACTCTGGTTTTGGAGGAAGATGGCACGGTTGTGGACACGGAGGAGTTCTTCAGGTCCCTGGATGATAATACACACTTCATGGTTCTAGAAAAAGGACAGAAATGGACACAAGTAAGTGTTGAGTGCCTCTCTCTCACTTGGCTAGAAGTAGATGGAAGAATGTGGCTCCTAAAACTGTTGGAAAGAGGGGAGAAGAGAGAGAAAACTTCGCTTCAAGAAGGCAAGGTGTCAACTCATCATTGAGCCTTCCTTGGTGATCAGTGCAATTCACGGTTTTGCCCCTTGCTTGGACAAAGAGCTGCTGGCAAAGATCTGCCAAAAAGTGAAATGAAACATTAAAACTGAAAATAATTATAGGGTAAATTCCATGCTTTTGGAGAGTCTCAGAAATAACTTTGTTCTTGAGGCTTTGTAGCATATAGAAAATTAGGACTTTGCATGAAGTTGAAAATACGAGGTCTTTAAAGGTTAGCTTTTAGAAGGGGAAAAAATGCCCAAATTAAGCAACGTAGAACAAGTTTTACCTTGTAAAGGCTAGAAAAATGCTTGTGGTTAATCTTGCAAACAGCTAAAAGTTGTCATCGAAACCTAATGTTAGTCTACATGTTTCAGGATATTTTAAGAACTATTAAGATCAGCTAGCTTTACCCTTCTGATCATATCAGCTCAGTGTCCAACTTGTGGTTTTGTGGGGGAATAATCATATGTATGCTAATAAGATAGTCAAACTCCTAATTGTCTTCCCATGAAATGGTTGTTGCTAGAAAGTTAGTGTCAAAACTTCTACCAGGTGCAGAGCTAGCTGAGGAGCTGTAAGCAGGCCTACTGTTTTTTCTGTTTGTATACGGATGGCTCAGCTGCGTGGCCCCGTGTTTCCTCAGCCTCCTGTTGCAGCGTGGGCAGTCTCTACGTTTTTCCCCTCGCTGGCTTATCAACCTGCTGCATCAGGGCCATCAGCTCCAAGAGGAAAGAAGTTGGAGGCAGGGTATGACTCCACCTTGCTCCTTGCCCGCTGTCCTGCCTGGTACGGCAGCAGAACAAGTCTCGAATGCTGCCCCTCTTCAGACTGTGCTGAGTGGCAGCAAAAGGACTGCTGGAGCTTCACAAACTATCTGGAGTGTAGCATGAGCTCTGTCCTGTTTATCCAAATACCCCGGGTGCTAATGGGGGAGACACTACCAAGCATACTGAGGACTTGCATGTATCCCAAACTGTTGTTGATAGGGGGCCCTGTTGCTGAAGCTCGGAGGTTATCGAAGTAAAACAGGCGTAAAAATGCTGGCTAATGATATACTACAGTGTTTAACTTGGTCTGACTTATCATGGCACTGTCTGAGCTCTGGGGTGACAAGTATGAAAAGGCCCAATCTTACACAACTTTATTGCTTCATTTAGCCGCAAAAAACAGGTTGGCAGCTGCCAAATCATTAACCTTGAGCAGAATGTGCTGAGCAGAGTATCCCATGTATCCACTAGATGTCTCTGTAAATATGGGTCTTCTCTCCTGTTTTCTTTTCTTTCTTTTTTTTTTTTTTTTTTTTAAGGGAGCAATCCTGAAAGCTCCACTGCCAGCCCTGAAGCAGACAAGGGCTGCTTTCAGTAAAGGAGGCTGGATTTAAGGTGGAATATGACTTTGCACATTCCTCCTTTGCTTTTTATCTTAAGCTCAGTATTGAACCTTAGGCCTAACAATCAGTGGCTGTTCCCTCCCCGTGTTACTTTTTTTTCATAGGAGGAAGAATAGATGTTGTGAGCCAGGATTTGAAATGAGGACCTGACTTTTCACAGATGTTGTCTTTGCAGATATCTCTAAGGTTGCTTATCAGTATTGTGTTCCTTCCTAAACAGAAGGACCTAATGTCATCCTGGTTATTTGGTGACCTGTTAGTGTGGACTAGTTGTGCTGCCTCAGCTAGCAGCTGGAACGTACCAGGATAATTAAATGACAGGAACACTGCCCAGTGGCATTACCTGTGGCTTCAATATACTCTGAAGAAGCAGCTTTATTACAGGAAAGAAATATTTAAGAGGTGCTATGTCACTCTAGAATTTCTGTGTCTGTCTGGAATAGCTTCAGAAGCCTGGTCAGGACTTGAACAAAATTACCTAAGCTACAGACTTGCTTTTCTCAGTGCTAATGCTTTTAATTCTAGTTTGGAATTGATTGAGAACCAGCCCAAAGACTGGAATAAGCAATCTACTTTTAATGATTGTCTTGCTGTAGTTTCCTGGCTCAAGGTACAAACTGTCTCTTTCCCTCTTTCTAAATTAGACAAGAAATGGAGTTGCTGCTTTGAGGCAAAAGAAGAAAATGGGAGTAGCTAACATCACGTTTGATCTGTACAAGCTGAACCCCAAGGATTTTATTGGCTGCTTAAACATCAAGGCGACCTTCTATGAGATCTACTCTGTCTCATATGACATCAAATGTATGGGAGCAAAAAGCATATTGCGGTAAGTATGTTTCCACTGCTGATAGGGCATATGCATTGATGTAAAGTCTGTGTTTGCTTATTGGTTCTGTGAAGCAGGAGTGTTTGTAAACGTAGTATTTTTATTAATTCTTACATACTGGCTAGCATGGCGGCTTTTCCTTTGTAAGGTAGATAGCTGACTTGTAAAAAACTTAGTATAGCTTTTTATGGTGGAATCTTAAATTTCCCCCAAGGCAAAATCTTATCTGCTTGCATTAACTGCAAGGGTGTAGGTACAGTCTCTTTGTTTTCCTGAGAGAATTTCCCCAGATTCCTTTGACTTGTTTGAAGAATGCAGGAGGCTGAGGAGGAAGCATTTGACTCTTTGGAGGGGGGACTTCAAGGGGATGAAATGAGAGAGGAATTTGAGCTCTAATGGGAGAGATCTTAAAGCTTGCTCACACTTTGCAATACCCAACTACCAAATGCACCACTTGAGCTACACAGAGGCAAAGGAGAACAGAAGAGACGTTACACTCATTATGGTCTTCGTGTGAAGTTGTCATCTGTAGTAAGATTGTGTGACATCACTGTTTAAGCTAGCTGGTCTCTAAGCAAACTAATGGAGCCTAACAAGGACCACTGTCTCCTGCAGGACCAATCTGTAGTGGGTTGTGAGTTTGGTAGAACTGGCTGTTGGAAAATGCTGTTTTATGCAGGCACTAAATAATACCTGTTCTGTCCACTGCTTTCAACGGCATGTTGAAAGTCTGTGCCTTGTGAAAACCAGCTGTGTCCTGCCCTGGTTAAAGAAAACTCCTTCTGAGTTCAGACTCCTGCACAGAGGTGCCATACTTTGGCAGCTGTTTAAGCTGCAGCCCTGAATTTCTCTGCCTGACCTTTCAAATTCTAGTTGAGACACAGCAGTGTAGTGTTGTTCCATTTTATTACTTGGAGACCTGGACTTGTCTCTGTACAGAACAAACAAATGTATATGCCCGTAAGTGAGGTTTTCACTTCCCCTGAGCAACATGTAGTTTGAAGTCTTCAAATAGTCCCTCCTCTCATGATGCAGGTATTAAGCATTGTAATGCTAATGTTGTTCTCTCTGTCTAACTGACCTCTCCCACTCTACTTGGGTGGTCCCTTGCTTAATCTTTCAGGCTACAGCTGGTGTGGTTGTAGGTGAGACTGATCTCTCTGGTCATACTGCAGTGATTATCCATCTATATGCTATGCCCACCTACAGGACTGCCTTAATTAGGGTTTCTTGGAAGCAAAGTCTTACCCTTGAGCAGCTGCACTCCTCCAGTTCCTATGTTTGTCAAGTCTCTTGAGCCAGAACAAACTCTGATTTCTGGCTATCTGCTGTGGAGATGAGTATCAGCACTGGAACTTGCACTGCTAAGGAGAATTTGAAGTGATAGTTCTGCCTCCCTGCCAGCAAAGGACAACTGGTGAGAAAGAAATGGTACTGGCAAACAGCTGAAGTAGCTGTGGAGTTCCTCTGGAAGCACTGCTATGTTACAGAGTTGAGCTTTGAGGAAAGTGCCAGTGTCAGGGTGGGAAAATAGTCTGCTAGCAAAGAACAAGGGTGACAGAAGAGATAACCTTGGGTACTTTTGAACACAACAGTGAGGTGGCCTGTCTCCACTTGCTATTGAAATTGAAGGCAGATGATGTTAGGTTCTTGGTGTAGTCCCTCAGCAATTTGGAACTTGTTAGCAAACTCTGATGCCTTCTCCCCGAGCCCACCTGTGGAGTGTGAAGGCAAAGGACTTCAAAATGCTGCAGTTGTTCATTGGTGGGAGGGGTTCAAAGCCTGCCAGATCTGATTAGTGCATTTCCCCTTGCAGTTTCTCCCTGTAGTGTCCAACTGAAGGATCAAATGTCCAGTTCAACAAATAACTTCCTCTGTGGCTTAAGTGACAACTGCTCTTGTGTGCAAGTGACACACTGCAGCTGCTCAAAAGCTGGGTACCAGGTGCAGCTTTCTTTACAACTGTAAAGCCTCTTGGCCTGTACTATCTGGTGGAGGAAAGGACTTACTGAAATGGAATATGTGTGGGAAGTATGAATAAAGGTACAGGTTTGGGGTTTTTTTAGAGGCTTCCCAGGCTCTAAGTACAGGATATTCTATTAATTTGAAGCATTAGGTTTTGACTGCAAACCTTCTTTCATCACAATGGAAACAACTGAATTTGTAGGAAGAAGACTTTGCCTTCTCTCCTAGAGCTTAAAGGAGAAGTGAATAGCAGCAGAGGGTTCACAGCTGCCTGTTTTCTCAGACAGGAGTTCAGAAAACCTTCCCTCTTTTTGCAGAAGAGGAAGGCTGGTCTGGTTTCTGCATCTTCAGAAACTGATCCCTTTCTGGTTTGGAAAGGTTCCAGTTCTTGCATACTGCTTCCGCGATGGCTGTGCTTCATACTTGTGAGGGTCTACTTATCTTTTGGGGGATGAGACTTGAATATAGCTCTCAGCAGCCATGATCCAGTTGTTTCTTGGAGAGTGGAAGGAAGACGCATGTATAACTGGGTTGAATAAATGACCGACCACTCAAATATGATGATTTCTATTCCCCTGCGATCCTGTGGTGATCCACCATCTATATTGTAGATCTCTGCTTGCCTGATCTTAGTTTGTGGATCTTACTGACTCTCACGCAATATTATATATTTGAATACTGATGCTTATTAAAACTTTAAAAAATAGAATAGTTGTGAACTGAGAATTCTTAAGGCTTGCAGCTTGGACAGTATTAATTTGCCTGGCTTCACTTGTTTTGCTGTTGGGCACCCACTGTAATGTGATTGCTCAGCTTCGGATCTAATTGAGTTTGATCTGTAGCTTGGAGATGCAGGCAGTGTTGTGTTAGTGAATGGCCTAAAGGTGAGGCGTGAGGTGGATTTATGCTGCAGGAATGCTACTGGGCTCCCAGGCAAAGTGAAGTCTTCGGTGGTACTCTGGTAGTTTGAGTGATGGCATTGCAGAAGACCTGTAAATATCTGACGGGATGACAGCCTGCTTTGTTAAATGTGTTTTCTGGTTCTGCCAACGTGCCAATAGTTTTCTGTCAATCAATGACCACAAAAGTATTTGCTCTAAAGAAGATACAGAAAATGACCCGCTTCTCAGAAGCGAGGGGAAATGGGAGAGTTCTTAAATATATCTACCTAAGTCATCCTGAAGGTGTTGGGGGGATGGGGAAATGTTATCCTGTTAGTGAATTTATAACTTTTTTTTTTTAAAACAAATGGCTTTTCTTCTAGGAAGTTGCTTCAGCTAATGTCCCATGCGGCACAAATAACTGGACAGTTTCTTCTCTGTACTGGAACATATATGTTGCAGTTGATGGGTGAATATGATGAAGATGGCACGTGTACAAGATCAAGGCAGGAGTAGTGAATGCAGCTGCACTTCTGATACTGGATCCATTTGCTTAAAGACGTTCTCTTGCCCAACTTTGATTGTAATGATGTTATAGTAGGGGGATGTCCACTGATGTGAACTAACAATTTTCCCATTTGGGAATGTTTGTAGGCCTTAGTCACAAAGTAAGTGTTTGGTGTTCACAGGCTGTTAATGCAGCAAAAGGATGGGTGCCTCATGTCTGAGAATTTGGCAAAAGGAGAGGGGGCAAGTTTTTGCCCCAGCAACTCAAAATGGATAATAAATGTACTTGGAAACTTGCATGCTTTGTAACCAGTGGGGTATTTTTTGCACTGATCAAACATAATTTAGTTGGGTTTTTTATGGCTGTCTACTTGTCTTCTGAATGGACTGAGCTGTAAGGCAGGGGAGGTGTGTTTTGGGGGGGTTTAATCCTTAACAGTGCTGGTATTAGTGCTCAACTGGCATTGAGGTACGAAAGGGTGAACTGGGCTTCTTTATTTTGTGTTACCCATGGAAGTACACAATACAACTGAATTCAGTGATTTGGTTCAGTGATTGACTGCTGTCATGAAGTCTAATTGGAGAAAGTGCAACTACTAAACAGAACCTTAAAATTTAGCCTTTTTTCCCTTAAAACAAGTGAAAACATTTCATTTTAACTCTTTATATTTTTCTCAAATCTACAGAAAGTTCAGGTTAGTATAGCTCATACCAGTTGGAGAAACTTATACTTCACTTCTGTAGTTTTTACTGTTCAGTTGCAAGGTGGCACTATGTTCCCAGCTGTACTGAGGTACATGTAGCACGAATCTGTAAGAGGCGCTGGATTTTGATGCCCCTGTGTTCAGCAGCAGAGACACTATCTGGTCTTGTGTAACACATATACGGTCTAAAATGTATATTTGTGGTTTCATAGTCTCCCAAGACAAGCTGTAAAAAGGACAAAGTTTTTAATCCTTAGGTAGAATTGCCCAGAATGTTTTCTACAGTTTAGTGAACTGCTAGTGTGACTAGCTTCCAGCAAGCTTTTCCTCAACAGTGGAGAAAACTGGGAAATGAGCAGTGTTGGGCATCTTGAGTCAAAGTACAAACTCCCATTGCTGAAGGGAAAAGGCCCAACTTCAGTTGGATGGGGCTTTTGAGGTTTTCATTTGCTTGCTCATGAAGAATTTTAGTAAGTTGTTATATTCTAGCTTAAGTCTGAAAGCTATTAAGAAGACAGAAGATGCAGGTAATGTGTCTGACCTGATACCAGGGAAGCTCTGGTAACAGAGTGACCAAGTGGGCAGGGGAAGAAAACAGTGGGAGCAAAAGGGAAAAGGACCAATGTATACCCCCCAGTGTGTGCCATGCCTCTGCTGAGACTGCAGTCCACTAACTATGTGGATCAACTGTACTGATCAGATGGAGGAAAGCCTAATCCACTAAAAGAGGAGCAGGTAGACTGAAAAGACCAAGCATCGTCGTTGATGGCATCCATTCTGACCTGTCAGCTGGGTATGTTCACTTCAAATGTCACTGATATATGGGAATATTGTTTTTGCTTTTATCTGAAAATTTTATCTTCATAAGCTTATTTTTGCCTTCCCTTTATGGATGTGACTTAGCCAGTTGAAGCTGTATCTTTCAAATCACTGTTGTGATGAAAAGCAGCCTAAATTCAAGTGTTAAGGGACTGCTGGACACAAGTTCACTAGGTCTCCACCAGTCTCTTCAGTAAAGGTACTACAAATAAGTAGACAGCTAAGAAAAAACAACCTGAGTTCTGTTGTTTCCCATCTACTTCTGAGTGTTTACTGGAGCAGGGAAGGGCACACAGCTCTGGGCAAGGGGGAGGAATGGTTCTTTCCTAATTTCTCCCAGGGAAGAGTACCTGTACCTTGCAGCATGGTCAGGTTTCCTTCAGAAGAAACTATTCTTTGAGTAGTGAGACAGAGGTTATATTAATACGGAAGCTTTATACTTTGTCTGTACTTTTTTCACCATCACCCTGCCCTGCCTCAAGTGATTGTTGCCCTGATAACTGTTGACCAAAGTCTTTCTGCTCCTATCAAGGAATTGCATTTAGCTGATGCAGTGCAAGGACTTTGTCATTAATTCTTTCAGCTTTTAAGGACGATTTATTCTATTTGAAACAAGCACTGGTCTTGAAAGCAAGCTCTTTGTAGTGCTCCTAAGAATATTTATGTTGCTAATGCTGGGAGCACCAACATTTAAAAAAAGAAAACAGCTTGCATAGTTCAGTATTTCTTTGTGTGAAATGCCTCTTCAACATCTGTAGTACAAAGGGTTTTGCAAGTCTGAACTGTGCAGACCTCAAATTCCAGTCTTCTATAGCCAGAGGCAATTGTTACAGAACTAACACTCCTTAGTTTGCAGTGGCACTATCTGAGAACCCAGTGTGATCCAAAATGCTGACTCGGTATGAATTTGCAATGTTTTTAAGAAGCTGCTTCTTTGATAGCTTAACACTTAAAACTTGAGCTGCTGAAGATCATGTGAGCTGCGAAGTCTTCATCTTAGAGCATCTCCCTTAATTCAAAATGCAAACAGCTGAACAAAGTAACTCAGCTTTGATATTTTTGCAAAATTTGGGAGAAATGTCTCACATCGTTCCATTGCTTCTGAACCTGGGTTTTGCCACAGGCTTAGTTTTTGGGTTATGATATTTGCTACTGTACCAACTTCTTTCCAGAGATAAAGTTTTGGCATTGAGTCAAACTGGAGGAGCTTGTCATTCTTTAAGTCGGAACCAGTTTTATTATTTTTCTTCTTTTTTACAGACTGCTTAGGAAGCATAGCTTTTACTTTAGCTGGATGCGGTACACAGCAAAGAGAAACTTCAGCATTACCTACCTTTCAGAAAATTATATGTGAGTGGGGTACAATACTTGGCAAGAGACAGAAAAAAATAAAAGCACAGGCTCTTAACTTCAGGTATATAGAGAAGAAGCTAGCTTTTCTACTTGACATTTCTAGCTTTAATTTTTCTTTCCATGAACTCGGTTAATCTGCACTTGTTACTGTTGCAGTCAAGGCTGGTAGCAGTGACATGCTGAAGGTGTGAAACATGTTTACTGCCTCCTTGCTTGCACTGGCCCTTTTTGCCTGTTGCTTTGCATCACTTACTAACAATGCACCAAGTCATACTCTCGAGTTACCAAAAAAGGAATTTTCACTGAAGTACTCGATCTTGTTGAGTCAGGCACTGTTAACATTCTGCAGGCAAAAACAAAGTTGCTCTCTTCATGACCAGAATGAAGAATCTAGTAGCTTTTCTTGTGTGTGTAATTTATCGTAACTTCATTTCCTTCCTTTCATAAACCCATGAAGTTGTTGCTTTCTTGCACCTCCCTATTCTTTCAGGAGAAATAGGATTACAAGCCCTCTGTCCAGGGAGAGAGGAAAAAGCAGGGTCTAAATCCCTTAGACTGTTTGGAGTATGCTCTAGGAAACATCATAAATCCCTTCCCTACAGAGAAGAGAAGCGTAAAGAAAGAAAAATTAAACTTTGAGCTGAAGGTTTTTTTCAGTACTGTGAGTAAATGTTCACAATGTAGGAAATATTGGTAATTCTGAATATTAACTGTGAAGATAACTACATATGATCACTTGTAACTGACTAGAATTATAACTTTAAATCATTTCAGCATGCTTCTTGAGATAGCACTTCAGAACTAAAGGCAAAAGCTCTGTAATTAAAAAAAGTTAAAAACCAAAGTGTATTTTTTACTTGATTTCTCAAGTTTTACTGGAGGTATTAATGTGATTAACATACCATTTCAGATATGTATTGTTAAGTTTCCCTGTCAGGTTTAGAGTTTATCACTGCTTTCTCTACCTTACCTTGTCATACATGCAGTTAAGATATTTATAAACATGAGGATTGCTATTTTGCTAAGCGAAAAGACAGCATTTTACCACACAATTTTCAAGCTCACTAGTTTAACCTGTTATGAAAATTGAGATGGGTGATAATTGTGTCAGTGATGGCAATATCTTCTGATGTGTGGTGCCAATTTTAAGGAACACTGTCCATGAATAAATAAAATCAAATGGTGGCTTTGGATGTTGTCTCTATTAATTTCCAGAATAACTTATTCCTGAAATAATCATGAACGTTGATGGTTCTATGGTCTGGCACAGACAGTTTCCAAATGCTGGACTTCAACAGTGAAATAACTGGATACTATTATGTGACTCTTAACTCTTTACTGCTGACTCACTTTCTGGCCTCAGAGAAACCATGCAAACTGTTTCCTTTCATAAAATAAAGGAGTGCCTTCCTCTAGCTTTTACTAAAGCTGCAAGAGAGTACAAACTACTGAGTACAGGAGATAGAAGTCTTCGGCAATCTCTGTTTTTCACTCAGTACTGTAAGGCTCCAAGGACTTTTTTTTTTTTTTTTTTTAATGCCTCATGAAAACTCCCTGCAGTCATTTAACTACAGCTACAGTAGTACATGTTTGATTGCAGGGAAAGATAAATTTAGCTTAGTGAAATATTTGATTTGTCTGGTTCAGGATTAACTTAGTCTTCAGGAAGGAATAGCATGCAAGTGTGGTCAGTCTAGCACACGTCTATCTAAGTCCATCCTGTACTCAGCTTAAGTTTTGCAGAGCTTGACCATTGAGCAGTTCCCCTCTTGTGGGAGAACCAGTCTGATTTCTTGCTGTGGAAAAGCACAAAATAGCACTGTATTGGCTTTACTAGTAAGGTGTTGGGAGTGGGGGGGTTGAGGGGTGCTGTGAGGGTGGCCTCTGTGAGTAGAGAACAGGGGTTGCCTTTGCATTGTACAGAGTTGCTTCCAGCTGGCTCCAAAATGAACCCACCATTGCCCAAAGCTGAGCCCTTCAGCCAAGTTGGTGGTGCCTCTGTGGAAACACTTAAGAAAGGGTAAAAAATGCTGTGCAGCAGCAGCTGTGGGAGGACTCAGAGAAATAGTCCTATAGACACCAAGTCAGAAAAGAAGGGGGGTGTGCAGGGGGGTGCTACATGTGCTGGAGCAGAGCTTCCCCTGCAGCTTGTGGTGAAACAAGTTGACCCCCTGAAGCCCTACACTGGAGAAGATGTCCACACTGCAGCCCAAGGAGGACCCCATGCCACAGCAAGTGGACATGTCTTGAAGGAAGCTGCAGCCTGTGAAGAGCCCATGCATGACCAGGCTCCTGGCAAGAAAGCCCACGCAGGAGCAGGTTTTCTGGCAGGACCTGTGGCCCATGGTGAGGACCCACATTGGAGCAGTTCCTAAAGGACCGTATCCCATGGGAAGGACCCATTCTGGAGCAGAGGAAAAGTGTGAGAAGAAAGGAGGAGCAGAGAGGAACTGTTGTTCCCCTGTGCTGCTTGGGGCCAGGGAGAGGAGGTAAAAGAGTTGGGAATGAAGGAGTGAAGTTGACCTTGGGAAAAAGGGGGGAGGGAGGGAGTGTATCTTTAGTTTTGTCTTTGTTCCTCACCATCCTACTGTATTTTTAATTGACAATAAAGGTAATTAATCTTCCCTGAGTCAAATCTGTTTTGCTGGTGTCAGTAACTGGTAAGTGATCTCCCTGTGTTTATCTTGACCCACAAGCTTTTTCATCTTATTTTCTGCCCCTGTCCTGTTGAGGAGGTGGAGTGAGAGACTGGCTTGGTGAGCACCTGGCAGCCAGCCAAGGTTAACTCACCACAAGCACAAAACACTAAAAGTAAAAATAAGCAAAAACCAGGCCATCTGTGCTATAGGTGACCAGTAAAATTGGAAAGAAATCTTTAGGAGTGTTTTCTGAATGGATTCTCACAGCTGTGTTTGGAGAGACAAAATCCAGTCACACAGAGGACAAGGTTAATATTTTCAAGTTGTCATGATACAAACAATTTACTAATCTCAATGTCAGGCCTGGTTTTCTAAGGTCACCCATCCGTCAGAGTCATTAACCGTAGGCCCCACTCCTAATGCATTCTTGGTTAGGAATATTTATTAATAAATACTAATTCTCACTCGAAAGAGAACATTGAAATAGTACTGTTAGTTGCTTTATAAAACAGCTAATGAAATATAACACTAGTAATACAGTATGTCTTAATAGACTCCAGAATCAGAATAATGCATTCTATGCAGTTCCAACATAAAAAAGTTGATTAACAATCAGTTTTCTAAAAAGTCTGCTTTAATAGTTAGCATACATTATTAATAGATTTGGGTTGGAGTGTTTTTAAGTAATGTAACTATTGCCAAAGATTGGCTGTCATTCTGTTTGTTTAAAAAACAAACAAGCAAACAAAAAGCTTAGATCCTCAGACAACAACTGTATTAAAGAAAACAGTAGCTTAATGATGTGGGTAGTCAGTCTATTATAGACCCAGAGAAATCTTAGACATTTAAGAAGTCCTTTAAAGTCTTAAACTTAGGTATAACAATTTCTGACACATTTTGTAATTACACTATGAAGTCCATAATCCTTTGTGTTAAAAGCACCTCTAATTACAAAGCATCTTCTCTTACACAGGTATGTGACTTGGTTTGTGGCTGCTCTTTATTAAGTAGTGTTTTCAAATGCTCTTCCCCTATCATAAAAATCAAGAAAGAAGAAGCAAGAAACCAAAAAATAATCTTATTTAAGTATAAGGAATACTGATGTATTATGGAGGTAGACAGACTGAAGTCTACAGTACTCTCTATTTTATTCCTGAAAAGCTGAAGTGCAAATGGCATCATTTCAGTGATTCCTGAGTGTACTTAACTTAGGTGCTCTCTCAGCTGCGGTTTTCCCGCATTCTTGCCCACTTAGGGAATTTGCTGAGAAAAGCTGCCTAGAACTGTTGCAGAATATTGTTCTAATCTGCACAACTCCCTGAGTGATCATGTGTTCCAAATAAAAGTCACTATCTTCTAGAATAACTGATGTCTTTTCAGAGACGATTATTCAACAATAAACCCATTTTATCTGAAATCATAAATTACTAATTAGTTGCTGCAAATATTCCAAGTCTCCCAGAAAAGCCATTTCATCTTTGGATGGGATGGTCAAGCTGGTTTTTCTAATCATCATAAGCATTTTTTGCAAAGTACATTAAGATCAGAATTTCATCTAGGTAACAAAAGTAAAGTTTCTAATAGTTTCACCTCTGTGACCACTGAATTCAGTAAATATTTCTCTCAATTCCTCCTAGTCTTATCTGGCTTTGTCAATAAAATGTGTTTAGCTTTCACAAGAATTGGGATTTGTGAAAATAAAGCAGGCTTTGTCACTAGCAGCATCAGCAATGACTACAGGCAGTAGCAATCTAACGGATAACAGTAATTTTTGTTTCCATGACTTCTGCCCCTCCAAATGGTTGGGGTTTTTTTTGGGGGGAAGGGATGGGGGGAGAGGGTGGTCTTGGCATTTGTTTGGGTTTTGGTTTTCTTTTCAGTAAATTCCAACTGCTACATTCTGGTTTTCAGTTGGAAGCTCCCAGCACTTTTTGCACTGCTCTTGTTTTCTTTTGTCTAACCCTTTCTCTGTGTCTGATGCCATTCCTTAGATGTCACCAGCTTCAAGCACTCAATTCCTTTGCTATTTTGCTATACCTTGCTCCAGTGAGCCTTTTACACATGTAACCTGTTATGGTATCCCTCTTTTCCAGATTCCCTTTGGCTACGTTCAAGCTAAAAATACTTAATGACTGAGGAATTGTGGGGGGAGGTAGTTGTTTAAGCAAATGTAAATTAAAAAAAAAAAGACATTTATATCTGTCTTGCTCTATCTGTAGTTCATATTAAGTCTTTTTATACAGAACTGGTCATCTTCCTTGTTTATGTAGCATTTTTAGCATAACCGTCTTCCATACTTACTAAGCTGCTGTCCTGAGATAAAAAGCCTTTGACTTTCTAGAGCTGCACCCTATTCCTGACAGATCATACAGGCCACATGTAATAGAAAGTCCCTGTTCAGTACAGAGACGGGACACCACAATGAAATCATTTTACACAACAGAGATGTATCTCTCTGTAAATCTTCTGTGCACAGGCAACAACTGTGACTCCACACCCTTCCCGCAAAGCAATGGCATTCAATTGTGCAGTCAACATATATTGTAATCCCATATCCTCCTGCATTCTGGTACACTGTTTAACAAACAGACCGTGAAACAGATTATTCACTGTGGGCGGGCAGTGGGTTGAGTCCTGGCCATGGGCCAAACTGACCTCTTACATTCTTAGCATTCATAAGCCTTGAAATCATTGATATGGTAATAATGCTGCTAATAGGCTGTGGTCAGAGGACCGGGGCGTACACCCTCAGTTTCACTGCTGCAGAATGGTTTTCTAAAAGAAAAATGATTGGTTATTTGTGCATAAATGTTGTCTTCCTCTCCTAATTCCCAATTGGTAGCTCTCAGAATACCCTGCTCAGAAGGGGATGCTTCAGCTGCTCTTGTGCATTCAGTACCAAACCACATTCCTTCAGCGGCTGTACACACCCACCCACCCCTGACAGTGTTGCGGACTGCACTGTTAAAAATAAGCCAGGCTTTGTCCAGTCCTTCTGCTGTGCTGTTTGTCCTGGGGCTGATGGACTTGTGAGGAATGGTGCTCTTCTCCTTACACATGTAATCTGAGAGGATCATTTGTGAAGCAGGCTAGAAGTGGTATGCTCATTTGGTTTGGACATGTTCAACAGATGAGTTGGATCTATGCTGGTGAGGGAAGGGTGGCAGCCAGGAGCCACTTAACCACCCCAGAAAAAGGGTAAGGAAGAGAACTGTGACTCACCTGTGAAACCCAAGACCTGACTGAAGCAATTTATAATTTATTTTAGCTGCATAGCTCCTCGTTTAAAATAAGTGTTTCTCACAGTGAGATGAATCACTTTTACTTAGAAAGCTATATATTTCATCTCAAATATATGCTTTGCTCAGTGTTAAATAACTGACAGTCTAGACAGGACTCCAACTCTTTGTCTTAAAGGTCTATTGCTTTTTCTGTTTTCTCAGAGAATAAAACCATGAAAAGTCAGTTTATGTAATACAACCTACACCTATCCTTTCCCCCCTTCCCCTCCAACGTGCTGCAGTACTGTTGCAAGATGTTTTAGTCAAGACGTTTAAGGAGACCGAGCAACAAAGTCTAGATCAGATCCATTGGTTGTGCTTGGAACTGATCAGCTTAATTCTGAATGATCTGGGGAAAAAAGTAATGAACGGGTGAATCTTTTTGATGGTATAAAAATCTTCAGGGTAGTTAAAAACTGCTATCAGTTGGACTGAGTTTCAGAAGTATTTCATGATACTGATTTGAATAAAACAATACCTGATGAAATTTAATATTCGTAACTGCCTAACATAGGGAAAAACAGCTCTGTGTCTGCAATGGGGGATCTATATTAGCTATCACCTCTCTCAAAAGACATCTTGAAGGTAGTATGGATAGTTCAATGAAAGAAAAGCTCAACAACAATCAAGAAGGTAAACACAATGTTAAGACTTATTAGAAGATAAAGACCACAGCAGGAAGTATCCTATACCACTGCGTAAGTCAATGGCCATGTTTTGAACACTTGTCGCTCCCATTTCACAGAGGCTACAGAAGAGCTAGGATACATAGAGAAGGGTAATAAACAAGGACTTCCACAGGAGTGCAATGTCCCCCTCAAACGGAGGGAGATTAATTAGGCTAATACTTTCAGCTCAGAAAGTGTTGGACAGATAGGGAAGGAAAGAACAAAACGAATACTAAAACCTTCACCTTACACACAGCTACAATGGTCATTTGGAACTGTTAGTCACAGTTTCTCAGAATAGAAGAATATAGGGCACGAAATTTAGGCATCAGCTTTGCAACAGAAGGAAGTACTGCTTCAGAGAATGGAATTCAGTTATGAGTGGCAGGCAATGTCATAGGAGACTTAGGAGGCTGCAAGTGTAACTGAGTTTAAAAAGCAATTACATAACTTAATGGATGATTCAAAAGGATTATTAAGTATGAGGGTCCAGGTCCATTCTTTGGTTCAATGAAGCTGTAATCACTGATTGCCACGATGTAGAAGGGCATTTTGGGGGAAGCATTATCATACTCTTTCCCTAGCACCCACCACTGGCTACTGTCAGAGATGTAATTCTAGATTAGATGAATCTTCCATCTAATCAAGACCAGCTGCTGTCAGTGTACTCATCTGGTCAGAACACGCTTTTTCTCCTTATAGTCTTTAGCATGACTTCTGGCTAAAAGACCACTTTGTCCTCATTCTGATGTCTCCCACACTCAAAACACCAGGACTTTACTAATAAACTCGGCATTGTATTGGTATCTATTCAGAGCTGACTAAACTCCAACAGCAAGTCAGCAATATCTCAGATTCATCATCCTCTTACAGCTGTACCACTCACTCACTGTGTGATACAGATAATGCAGGGCACACATTCCAGCTAAAACTTGTTTCCACTCCGTCCTTCAAACAGCTCAATTCCTCAAAATCTCTGATGTGCAGAGAGGCTGGAGAGTTCAATGTAGATAAATTCCTGCTTTAATTTTGTATTCCTGTACTCTCGGTTGCAGCTGTAAGAAAACGCTAGCCTGGATATTTTACTGACTGTTGAATACACAGTGCAGCCCATTCTCTAGCTCTGTTTATGTAGCTAAGTGACCTATTAGAATGGAAGTTAAAAACATAGCCACACCAAACACGCATTCTGCCTGAAAAAAACAGGCAGGTACATGCCTCTCTCTTCTCCAGCTACTACAGCTGTTGCATAAAAATCACTTTGCCCAACGCTGCAAAAAGTTCTGGATGAGTTATTGTTAGCATTGAGGCTAAGCACAGGGAGAAACAAAGGGCTGAAAGGAAATACTCATTTCTAAAGGACAGAAAATCTGTTACAAATGAAAAGACAATAAGTGCTGAAAGTACAAAGGTGACTGAACTCCAACATGTTAATATTCAGGGTTGGACTTCTAGTGTTTTTCTGTTCATCTTGTCAAACTGAGAAAAGCGTGTGAAAATGCAGCTCAAAACCCCTTTTGACAAGAGGGTGGAATTCCTCCAGTGTTACTTCACACTTTCAGACCCTTCAACGATAAACATATTTATCTCTGACGTGATGTAGTGACCTCTCCTTTAACATTGCAAAGTTCAGGCCATACCCTTGTGAGCTACAATACAAACACCAGCATTACCTCCACTGGCAGCTACAGTTATAAAGCAGACAGGTGAGCAGCATTAAAACAAACCCCTGAATACCAGTGTTTGAGCTTAGGTGGCAATTAGTGACACCACAGCTTCCACAGCAACAAGCTTTGGGAGATGGGGGGAAAGCAAAAAACTTTCTGAGGACCACATGAAATACAGTAGCTTTTCTAGGCAAAATACATAAACTGCAAAACAAATGTGATAAATGTGATAAGCATTAGCCTTATTAGACTGTCCACTTCTCTGTGTGTGTGTCTTGCTGTTTCCCTCCTGCTTTTGACCTGTTTCACCATGCTGTCAGGTTCTTGGGCTGTTTCTGGACACTTCTGCAGCTGCAATATCTCTGGAACTCAAGTGCCTTTGTCAGATTTTGTCACAAGAGGTTGACAGATTGAAAAGATGGTGGTGGAGATAGATGGACACACACTTGCATGAAGCATGACTTCCCATGCTTTGTTTTCTCAGGAAGCCAGGCCAAAAAAAACCCAAGGCCAAACTGTTTTAAGATACTTTTTTTCCTTTTTTTTTTTTTTTAAACTTTCAGACTAAAGAAGAGAGAAAGGAACAACAGTTACCCTGGGACTGTCCTCCTATAGGTGACTGTGGGGTTAGTGGCACTTGCTACCCTGCTACAAGTTGTCAGAGTGAATCCACAGATTTATTGCTTTGGCAGTTAATGTAAGTGCTAACAAGCTTTATAACACTGAATGGACCCTTGTTGGTATTCTTATGTATCAAAATACAGCATATTTATCACTCCGAAGAAGAGAATAGTAGCTATCATGTTAACTGTTCTGCATGACATGAATTTTTCTCTAGTCCTTAAAAACTCCAGTAAATAGAAATAGTCCTAGCAACAACCCTGATATACACACAAATGTGTTTCCTGAAAAGCAGGAAGCAGCTTAACAATCATATCATATGACCAGCTAAATACAGAAGAACTTTGCTGGGGTTTTTCCAGGGCATTAAAGTACATTTCCATGTGACTTTGTGGGAGATGACTATTGCGTGGGCGGTTGTTACTGGAAAATCCTTCTACTCTGTAGCATGGACACCTTACACATTCTGTCCTGCCTTGTGAAACTCATCATCTTGGAGGTATCCATGTCTATTTTAGCCAATGCAAGAGCAAGGAATACATGAGAAAGGCTTAAGAGCACTGGGAGCTCTGCAACGCCACATGGCCCCACCAGTTTGTCTTGACTATGGGCGAATAGGGCTTTTTTGAAGAAGCAGGAGTAACATGACTGTAACGTTTGCTGTTACCCTCTGATACAAGTGCTAAGACTGACAGCCAAGATCCTTGTCAGTGCTGACTAAGAGGAATAAAGAATCACATTGCCTCTACTCATCACATTGGAGCACCAAAGAGCTCCCCAATGAAAATGAACTGTTCTGGACTTTCACCAACTAGAAATCTCAGACTAATCCATACTTGGCCTAGTAGTCAGATATTCCTTAATCCACATCCTGTCTATTGTAAAGGGGTCATGTCACTCCTTAAAATACAAGCATGGATCTCTTTTGCTACTTAATCATTTGCTTCTACACCTGGGAGCATGAGGTACTTTGAGGGTGTAAGTCACGTAAACTGATTGTTCAAAAGGCTGGCTGGAGCATGAATTCGCAAAATTGGGCTGTTTGTTTACTAGTTTTGCATGTATTAATTGATTTTTTTTAACAACAGAAGTGGAGTTAAAATCGCACAAGGAAGGGAAATAAAGGTAAAACAATGAAGGGAGTAAATCTGTGAGTAGAATCTTAAGAAAGCTTTCTTCCTATTTTGTGCATTGTGAAAAAAGGCATTACATTAAATTAGCCTACGAAGTGAACGGGAAGGAAAAAAGACTATTAGTTATGAAGGTTAGAAGTCATATATATTATAGGTATCTGAGAAACAGACTATGCAGCCAAAGACGCCAAGTGCAAATCCATTGTACAGAATCTACAGTGTGTTCCTATGTTAATCTATTTCTAGAACGAATCTCATGGACTCAGTCAGATGAAGCACCTAGAGAGAAATCTTTAAAGACATTTAGGTGCCTTAAATTTCCAAGAGGTGTTTAGTGGGGGTTTAAAATACATCCAGAAGTAATCCATAGCAGTTAAGTACATAGTAGGATTTTGAAACACCTAAGTGCCTTTAAAATCCCAGACCAAGCCTGTGAAGATTTAAAGAGAATGTGTTGGCTTTTGTAAACACAGGTTATAATGGCACCTCCACCTCTTAAGTCAGCTCAACTACTAAGTAAACACAAGCATGGATGAAAAGGATTTGAAGGTACATTTACATTCAATGACCAACAAGTGGGTGTTGCTTCTTTTCAGATTGCTACCAACAAAACATGGGAAGCTGCAGGTTGATTCAGGTCTGACTGAATATTAGACCATATTTACATAGGTATAAAACGTGTACAAGTGAGATGCAAATTCATTGAATAAACTGTTGCTCACCTTCATCACACACACGGTTCTACAGTCTTAGATATACTTCAGTGGGTTCCTTTGTATGTGTGGGAAGCTGGCTGAAGTTTTGGCCTCAAAACAGTGTTTGACCAACTGCTGCTTCCAAACAGTAGACGAACCTTTCAAAGATGACAGCCACTGGCACTGCAACCTATACAGCTTGTCAAGAAGCACATGGACCAATGGCTCTACTACAATACAGTCTAATTGCTTCTTTTACCCCCTCACTGGCCTACCTATGTCCATTTTTTCCTTCTTATTTTATTCTCAAAATATCATTTGATTTAGATAATCAAATGTTCTACTGATGGGTTATGTGATTCAAGACTTATTTCCACAAACACAAAGGAGCACAGAGGAACAGCGGCAGGTGGGAAACCCCAGTAAGATACCCAGAGAAAAGGAGCCCCTGCCCCAGCTCCTCCCAGACAGGGATCAGCCCATGGGTCGGGTGTGACACCCATCACCAACAGTCAATGGGAGAGGCTCCATGGATCTCTGTACAGAGGGGTTATTGCCTGCAGGGGCATGGGACTCTTTAGGGCATGGAGGGGAAGAGCATCTTTGGGATTGTACAAGATGACTTATGGGATGTTTAGAGGAGAAATCAAAGGTGAGGAAAGGGGGAGAGAAAGGTGGTTTGGTATGGAAAAATAAAAGGATACTGGGCTAAAATGGCCTGGTTGTGCATAAACAGGTTGCTGGTCAGTACACCTGTCTGGCTATGCTTTGCACCTTATCTCAATGGAGCTGTGGGCCTCTGGGGATATCATTTCCAGGTGCCAGCAGCTGGGAAGACTTTGGATCAAGGGTCAGCTACTGAACAGGATGAGTGTCTAAAACTAGCTACTGGAGGGATCCATATTGTATAAATGTATACAAATATATATTTATTTTCCATTAACAGGCTTCTGTCCTGATGAGCCAAGAAAGGGAACTGGATGAGGCCATCAACGCTGTTGGCGTTTGCATGAGTGCTGTTTTCTGCCTGTGTCAGTCAGTGTAGCCTGCCACATGTGTATGTATATGTGTGGGGAGGTGTGTGAGTATGTGCGTGCACGTGTGTGTCCCTAATGGTAACGCGCACTCAGCCTTACCACTAGCTAGATCTGGGAACTAACTGTATTTTACAAAGTGGCATGCCAGCAGAAATGATGGCAAGTTGATGGCAAGTGTGAGCCACATAACAGTATATGGAAGGATCTGCAAGGTGCAGGGAAAGCCAAGCCTGGAAGGCATACTCAAGGACATACAAATTCAAGCAAAGTACAAGAAGACCTCACTAATCAAGCTCCTAAACAAATGACTTGTTCATGGATCTCTTCCAAAAATGCAGTTCACACACAGAAGGACATTGATTTGAGTCCTTCAGCAGAGAAAAAGGCACATAGTATCCAATCCTGGGCCACTGGCTGCTTGCAAGGCAAACACACGGATCCTCCAGCTGCTTCACTGATGTCAGAATGACATTTGACTCAGCATAGCATGGCGTGTGGGGGCTACTCAGAGGTCATTTGCAAGAAGCTGCTAGCCCTGCCAAAAAACATTTATGAAAAGGCAAGGTAGGGCCCCAGAGCACACAGTCTGGCTGACATCAGTCACGTCACAGCAACACAAGGGCGGGCAATAAGGATGTGACCTCCCAGCCTAGGTACAGATTTTGGGTTATATGCAGATTACTTATTGATTGATGGGCATTATCTTCAATGTATTCAAACTGGAGAAAGCACCCAAGATTGGTCTCCTGGAGAGTCCCTGCTGGGTCACCTTTGATCAAGCAGATATTGAGGTCCTGTAACTCTGGCCTCAGGGCTGCTCTTGCACAACAGCAGAGATGCAGTCAGACAGCAAAGATGTGCATAGCCAGAGGAATGCCTCCCACCAGGGTTATATATCAGAATAGGCTACGTACACAGTGGCATCCTTCATCCCACGGAAGAGCCCCACTGGCATTAAAACAGGCAGCCAAATTAGGCAGCTTTTTTCTACTTGGGAAACCATGAAACAGCTACTTACAGGGATCATAAAGGAGATTCAGCAGCGGTGGGAACTTGTTTCCTCGCTGGAGGGGAAAGAAAACCTCCCTTTTCATTAAAAGTCAAGCTATTCAAACTACACATATTCCAGGGCGGTGACATGGGCTTTCAGGAAAGTCTCCATACAGACTGCTTTGCCTTCTAAGTTAGACACAGCAGCTCATCATCTGTTTTCTGGGGTGAAACTGCCTCAGAAAAGAGCGATGCGGAGAAGACGGCCGTTGGCAAGGTACCGAGAAGGTAGGTACCGCTTCAGAGAAGGTTGCGGTGTCCGCCCGGCCGAAGGGGACGGCAGGCCAAGGAGTCAGTCACAGGAGAAAGGCGGCGATGTCCGCCTGCAGGCAAGCGAGGGCGGGAGTGCCTCCTCGCCGGCTGACGACGACATACCCACCTTTGCTAAAACGCGGCCGGGGCCGGAGAGACCCGCCGGGGACCCTCGCTGCCGGTGCGGGAAACTGCGAGGGCGGGCGGCCGTTACGCGGCCCGCCGGGGCTACCGTTGGCGGAGCGCGCGCGGGGCGCCGGCCGTTGGGCGGCTGAAGGGAGGGGTGAGGGGGG
>JAOXJM010000012.1:103081265-103121528 GCA_026413425.1 Tringa solitaria | reverse complement strand
CGGGGGGTGAGGGGAGGGGGGGTGGGGTGGGCGCGCACCGCCCCGGAGACCATACAGGGCCGCCCGGCGCCGCACTCCGCCGGGCTTGCGTGGCGGGAGAGCTGAGGCGAGGTGCGGCGGGGAGGGAGGGCAGGGGGTCGTCGCCATGAGGGAGATCGTGCACATCCAGGCGGGGCAGTGTGGAAACCAGATCGGCACTAAGGTGAGCCATGAGGGGAGCTCCGGGACACCACCACCCCCTCTCCGCTGCCTCCGTCGGGGACGGGCGGGGAGGCGCCCGGCCGCTTCTCCGGGCCGTTCGGGGCCGGGTTGTGCCCGCCGCCCCTCCCGTGCCCCCAGCCGGCCGCTGCCGCCGAGAGGCGCCGGCCGCGCTCGGGCCGCGGGGCACCGCGCATCTGCCTCTCCCCGTGACCATAAAAGGCTTTGGGAAGTGCCGAAACCAAACGGGACTTCTCCCTTTATTTATTTATTTATTTATAATTTTGATTTTTTTTAAACTATTTTTATGTTTAAACTGGCCGAGCCGTGGCTCAAAAGCGGGCAAGGGCGGCAGAAGCCCGAGCAGCCCCCTCCCGGAACCCCGACAGCCCGCCCGGGCGAGGAGCTGGTCGGCCGCCGTTTGTCCGTCCGGGGTTTCAATCCCGGTGCCTGCCCAGCTCTCCTTGCCGCCCCATCCCGTCCCGGGCAGGGAGGGGCGGCGGGCACGCCAGGAATTCGGCAGCTGCGGCCGGACCGGTCCGAGCCATCCCCCTCCCGCCCCCCTCTCCCTTCGCGGGGCCGGGGTGCTCCGCAGGGGAGTTCCCAACTCGCTTCTCCTTTTCCTCCCTTAGTTTTGGGAAGTGATAAGCGATGAGCATGGCATTGACCCAGCCGGAGGCTATGTCGGTGACTCAGCGCTGCAGCTGGAAAGGATCAATGTCTACTATAATGAATCATCGTGTAAGTGTGGGATAGGGAGGGGTGCGGGAGAGGGGACTCCGTGGGAAGGGACACCGAGGTCCGAGAGCGAAGGGGTCTGTGGAGCTGTATTGCATATCTGGTCATGCTCCTTGCGTGCCATCAGCTCCTCAGCTGATCCCAGCTCACCCCATTATATGCAGGAAAGATTATCTATTTCTTATAAACTGGTAACTGGGTGTTACCTCCCCAGGCAGAGAGAAATGGCACAAGGGGCTGTCCTTAGGGTCTGGAGGTGGTAGTTTGTTTATTATTTAGCACTATGCTAGGCATTTGCTCTTCTAACATATTATTACTTCATCAGATGTGTCTTATCAATTGCCCCAAATTAAGTTGTTGGTTATATGAGCCTGCATCTGTAGTACTCTGTCTCTGATTTCATGACTGAGAGGGTTGGGCCATGGGAAGTGGAGAACTCTATGATGATTCATTAATAAGATACCAAAGGAGCCCAAATCCTCTGAGTCGGTCTGGTCTTGAAGGGTGTTAACTGTGGAAAATGGGGATCGTGAGTCCTTTGGTCTATTGACATGAACCTGCAAGTGCAAATGTTTCATCTTTTGTCCAGCTCAAGTTAATTCATATTATTTACCTGAGTTTTCTGGAACAATTTCAACTGGATACAGATTCTTTATTTTGTGCTTTGTGGTAGATGTGCTAATCAACTACTGTGTGCCACTTACACCAAGTAGCTCTTTCAGTGGAGGTGAATCCCTCAAGCGTAAAAACTAGTGAAATTTATTAGGATCATTTAAACATGAACCCTTCACTCACCCCCGTTATTTACAGAAAAGAAGATCTACTTTCTTATAAACAACATGTCAATTATTTTTTTTCTAATCAGAAACTTTCCTTCTTCATATCTATTGCTAAAAAAGAGCTTACAAAATGTGATATACCATCTGTACGACCCCCAAAATGTCAGGTCTGTTTTTTAAGGAGAATTAATTTGTTCCCATGGTGCTGGGGTTTTTTACCACCATGACTTCCTGTATAAGAAATATTTATATATGTACAATCTATATTTGACTAATAATATGAGATGTATTGTATTTGTGTATTGAAAGTTATAACTGTGTTAGCTTATTTCAGAACACTAAGGGAATACTTGCTTTTTCTTGTAGCCCAGAAATTCGTACCAAGAGCAGTCTTGGTGGACTTGGAGCCGGGAACCATGGATAGTGTGCGATCTGGTCCTTTTGGTCAGCTCTTTCGGCCTGATAATTTCATCTTTGGTATGTGGATGTCACTTCTTAAAAAACAAAACTATCCAACAGGTGTTTGATTACCAAGGGAATGGTCAAAAGCATTTAAGCTCCCTATTCCAAAGTGTACTGAGAAATCCTAATAGCTTAACAATACAATTCCAATTATTTGTAAGTCAGCTAAAGGATCCTGTTAACTTAAAAAAGGAATTTTTCTGTTAATTGTTTCTTCAGTTAGGAAGCTACTGAAAGTTTCCTATGGTATTCAGAAAAAATACATTTGCTTTCTCTATATATGAACTCCAGAGAAATTCTGAGACCGCTGCCCTACAACACAATGCATGGAAATTCTGCAGAAAATAGATGGGGCAGGGGGTGGCGGGGGGAAACCTCAAACACAAACCACCAGACTACTCTTCACTTGAATTCACATTAAATGCTTGAGCATGAAATTGTTTATAGGCCGTGTAATTTGACTTTTTCAGCAGATCCTTACAGTATAGTAAACAGTGGAGGAAGAACAACTGCATAATGGGAAACACTGTTATATATATAGCCAGTTACTGGGTTATTTTTCAGCATAGTGAGGAACAGTCTAAGAGCATGTGGGGAACTTCTGGTTTTGCAGTGTTGCAGAGGGTTGTTTTGGCCTTTACCGTTTTACTTTGGACTTCTGTAGTACTTTCCATTAAAACTTAAAAATACACATTGCCAGGATTAATTTTCATAGCATCCTTATGAAGTATGGAAGCATTATGCCTTTGCACTAAAGGAGAAACAGTGTGTGAAAGTTAAGTGATCCACTTGCTGAAACAGGAAGCCTGAATGAAAGCTACCATGAGAACTCTCCTGTCCTTTTGGTTTCCAAGTCTGCACTAGCCACAAAACACATTTCCTCCTGCCAAGACAAGCTTAGGTTGCAACTTAGTTTGGTATAGTGTGTTAACATAAGGAAAGAACAATGCCAAGGACAGAGAGAGAAAAGATAAACATTATTTGGGTGGTATTAAACAAACTGAAGTTTGTGTTCTTGCTGTTGAGGTGGGGACTAAGAAGCCGCACGGAGTCATTTTAAGCCTTAAACTAACTTTTAGTGTTATCCCTATTGTTCTCCTGTATAGTCTACGGCAGAGATGTTAAAGGTCTCTTTCAAAGAATTTTTAAGTTACAACATGTAGAAGTTATCTTGGGGAGAAAAGCCAGATACAGGCAGCTTTATGAAGTATGTTTTTATATTCAGGTTTCTCCTTTCACTCCCTTTGTCCTGCGTGGACTCCACAAGCCCTCTGAAAGTGAATTCACCTGATCTATGGAAACACCTGAACTGGAGCTTTACATTTTAGCATACCACCAGTAAAAACAGAGCAAAATCAATTCAGAGCATCTTCAACAATAGTTCAGTTCACTGTACGCCCTTCCTGCCAAGCTGACAATGAACCAACAGCATGTGATCAGCTTGTATCTGACCGAGGCCCCTGCCAGCATCAGGCACCGTCCTCCCAACCTGCTGAATAATGCAGAATGGCTGCCTGAGTGCTGAAGTAATGATCTTCTGTGTCAAAAGCCAACAAAGCATTTTGTTTTCTCTTTCAAATATCTGGCCTGGGCCCACAAAGGATTTTGTGGCAGAAGCTGGCAGTTCCATACTTGCTGTATGCCAGCATGTTAGGACTCATTCTGATGGAGATGTTTTCTGTCTCTTCTTGTATATACCTGCATATGCCTGTGTCTCCATAGCAAGTAACTGTGGACCATCAATCAGGATTTCATACAGGTATATTAAGTACATGATCACACATTTCAGATACAGTAATTTTAGCTCAGGCTGGAAGAAGATTGAGGTGGGCACAGAATAATCCTGTGCTTTAATGCTTGTGTTGACAAAGTAGTGATCTAAAAGGTGAAGAAGCACAGGTGGAAGTACAAAAGCAGCAGGTCTTCTGGCCTTCTAACAGCATACGATTGCACACCAGGAACTGCTGTGAACTCTGATGTATCTCCTCTTATTAACCTCATTTTTACATTTTTGCATTTGTCATTCTTGTGTATACCTCTGCTAGCTTTGCTGCATAGATGTCAGCCCAGTTTAAGCTTTGTGAACTGGTACGAGCAACCACAAAATGGCTGTTAGCCAATCAAAGGAGCTGTCCTTCCCTCTCTAAATGATTCTGTATGTATTCTAAATGTGTTCTGTACCAAGGCTGTTCATACTGGGCTTCTAAGTCTTAGAGTGCAAGCTACTGATCTCTTTTATTTCAAGCAGTGGAGAAAGGAAAGAAGAAAAAGAAGATTGCAGGAAATACCTGCCATTTTAGAAATTAAAAAAATAAACTGACTGTTAGACGAATGGCTTCTATGCATATGCAGCTCAACTCAAACGTGTAATAACCATTCAATGTGTTGGAGAAATAAATAGTGGGAAGGATCTAGAGGTACAAAGAGTGCAGATAACTTATGGGATTGCTTGATGGAGACTTTCAGTGCACAGTGAGAAGAGGCAGAATGCTAGAGACAAGCTGTGTACAATGCAGAGCTTCCAGGATTGGCAAAAGATCTGCCAAGTCTTGATTTTTGTGAACACAGGCTCATTTTCAACCTAGAGATTTAGTCCTGGTGGGAATTGGTCATTTATGGGGTTGTCTTGAGATTTTCAGAGATCTGGTAAGGTACCTGATAAGTGGAGGGCATCCGGTGGGGTTTCACAAGATCATGATCAAGATTTCCAGGTGTGTGGCAGCCTTGTAGGAGCCATGGTGCCTCCAGACTGTACTGTATTGTCATGGGTAAGAACTCAGGAGCTTCTAGGGCTTATTGTACATGTTCTGTGTGGTGGTCTTACAGCTTGATAGAGCCAGTGGGTTTGAAATCAGATTACTGGGCACATACGTGTGCACAGCAGGAAGTTTCAAATGAAAATGTGAGAGACCCTGGGCAGGTGGCTGACTAGTGGAGCAAGTGTAGTGATACCACGGGAGCAGCCGATAGTTGTGGGCTGGAAGGAAGCCATTAGTATTGGTGTAGGCAGCCACTGCTACAGTTACACTCAGCAGTTTAAATACAAAAGCTGTATTAGTGCAATAGAGACTGGCGTTGTTTAGGAATTTTTGTGATTCATATTAAGACTGAGGGAGTCTAGCGCAGTTGAGGGCGAAAAGGAGGATGTCTACCTCTGTAATAGGCGTTTTACCTCCAAACATAATCTACAAACTAAGAAAAAGTAAGTAAAATCAGTCTCTACTGATTTCTTCTTTTTTTTTCTCCTGAAAATATCTTTTCCACATTTGGGAGAGTAATTCCCACTCTCCTTTTACCATGTTCTTTGTTCCTGTTTTCCTTTCTCTTTCTTTCTCCATTCTTTCCTTATCTCACTGCCCACTGAAGAAGGACAATATAATGTCTACACAAGAGGCAATCTGCAAAATAAAGTCCTAAACTCAGAATTTGGCCTTGTTAGGATCCATCTACATCTTGATGTCTGCTTGTTAGTGTGCAGCCCGATGTGCTGCCCTGTCTGTAGTAGGGGATCTGCTTAAGCAGACCACTGATGGTTATGAGCGTGTTCAATTCTGGAAGGATATTACTTTGTGCTTTGCCCAGCTGGGCAGGAAGTGTTGAGCTCCCTAGGTTCAAAGGGAAAAAAATATAGCAACGTACAGAACAATGCATTAGCTAACCAAATACATCACAAGGAAATTAGGGATTTATGCAGTGAAAATATAGTGCATCATATTTAAACAATATCCCAGCAAGCAGTTTCCCTGATTCATATGTTTGGCACCAACACAGCGCACTGGGAATTGAAATGAGACATGGTAATAGGAAGGAAGGGGATGGTCTTGGAGAACAACGCAGAAGCTGACAGCCCTATGCCTAATTCTGAAACTATTGCTCTTTCTGATTACCGCTCACAAGAGTTACCACTAAGTTACCACTAAATGACACATGTGGCACAATATATGTATGGAGTAGTCACTGTGAGGAACAAGAGTATTAAAATACTGGTCCCCCATTTAATCCTCTTTGTTATCAAAGTAATGATAAAACAGTGACATAGCAAAGGATGCAGATTGTCCATCTTAATAAATTGAGCGGCAGATAAAAGGAAAATGGAAGCCTTGGGGAAAAAATAAGGGGCTCATGAAACATCAGTGATCCAGTTTTGCAAGTTGCTTTGCAGATCCTGAAGAATAGCGAGTTTGTAGGGAAACCAGTAAAAGCTAAAAGGTGCTTAATAACTTCCAAGCTTCTGTAATAGCTTTCTTGAAGCTTCTGCTGATCAGTATTTTCATTCAGGTTAGGTAACAGCGAATTTAAAGAAGCTATAGTTCTTGATATAACAAGTTAAATAGGACTTCTGAAGCCCAGCCTTATCCTTGAATGAAAACAATACCTCTGTGTCTCATGGGAACAGTCCAAGAACCTTTCATTTAGAAATGTGTATCTGATTTAACTTGGTATACATCAATGGACCTTATAAACAGAAAGTATTTAAATACTAAACAGTCATCTTGTCCTTATGGAATAAGCAGGGTTGGGAGTGTGAAAGCTTTCAAAACAAGGAGTCAAGACCATCTTTTGCATTTATGGAAGGTTAAATACCAAAAAAGAAAAAAAAAACACCCTAAGGCATTAATGAAGACTACCAGGGATTTGAGGCAAAAGGAGACTATATAAATATGTTGATACTTCCAAAGACATTTGTAGGCAAAACTGAAGAGGACAGTTATCTACCCAACAGATTTATAGCAGCTTTTGTTACAGACATGAATCCATTTGGCATGCAAACACCAAACCTTACCAATAATTTTGTATATTTTCTTTCCCTATTTTGTGTTGTTTTAGGACAAACTGGTGCCGGAAACAACTGGGCTAAAGGACACTATACAGAAGGGGCAGAGTTGGTTGACTCTGTGCTTGATGTAGTAAGAAAAGAGTGTGAACACTGCGATTGCTTGCAAGGATTTCAGCTCACTCATTCCTTGGGCGGAGGGACAGGGTCTGGCATGGGAACCCTACTCATCAGCAAGATCCGAGAGGAATATCCAGACAGGATAATGAATACCTTTAGTGTCATGCCCTCTCCAAAGGTTTCTGATACAGTGGTGGAGCCTTATAATGCTACCCTCTCGGTCCACCAACTGGTTGAAAATACAGATGAAACCTATTGCATTGACAATGAAGCTTTGTATGACATTTGCTTCCGCACCCTGAAGCTCACCACTCCAACATACGGCGATCTAAACCACTTGGTTTCGGCCACCATGAGTGGGGTAACTACATCCCTGCGCTTTCCAGGCCAACTAAATGCTGATCTCCGGAAGCTGGCAGTAAATATGGTCCCTTTTCCACGCCTCCACTTTTTCATGCCAGGCTTTGCTCCTTTGACAGCCCGGGGCAGCCAACAGTACCGAGCACTCACCGTTCCAGAGCTCACTCAGCAGATGTTTGATGCCAAAAATATGATGGCAGCCTGTGACCCAAGGCATGGGCGCTATTTGACCGTGGCTACCGTCTTCCGTGGTCCCATGTCCATGAAGGAGGTTGATGAGCAGATGTTGGCTATCCAGAACAAGAACAGCAGTTACTTTGTGGAGTGGATCCCAAACAATGTCAAGGTGGCTGTCTGTGACATACCTCCTCGTGGCCTCAAGATGGCTTCCACATTCATTGGCAACAGTACTGCTATTCAAGAGCTCTTCAAAAGGATCTCAGAGCAGTTTTCAGCCATGTTCAGGAGAAAGGCCTTCCTCCACTGGTTCACAGGAGAAGGAATGGATGAAATGGAATTTACAGAAGCAGAAAGCAACATGAATGATCTGGTTTCAGAGTACCAGCAATACCAAGAAGCAACAGCAAATGATGGAGAGGAAGCATTTGAAGATGATGAAGAAGAAATCAATGAATAAAGAAATTATGTGTGCTATTTTCCAGGCCAAATTCTCCAATCCGGATTTCTAATAATTAAGCTTATAAATCCATATTTAGGCTTCAAAAAAGAAAAAGAAGAGCATGAGTCTTGGATGTTAGAAGTGCTCTTTAGAGTCCATTGAGGTCACTGAGAACTGAGGACATCCAGTATTTCTGGAAATCAAGCCATTTCCATTCATGAGACATATGTAAGGCATTCTGTTAAGACTTTGACCTGGGAGTCTGAACACAGAGATTGCTAGTTTGGGATTTTTTTTTTTTTTTTCCAAACAAAGTTTGTCATCCCTAAAGTTTTACAAGAGAAGATGTAAAATAGGCATGAAAAGCTACAAAATGGAGCTGCGCTATTTTCATCCAATAATGAGTTAGAAAATCTTGCGGGTTTGAAGTATTCATTCTGTACCAAATGTACAATACTAAACTGCCAGAAACAAAATTCATTCATAATAAAAAGAAGAAAAAGTTTTTAGCAATTCTGTACAGTAACTTTTAACAGTGATATTTGACTCCCATCCTCTAAAACCAAAATAAAAAAGATTAGTATCCTCTCCAGCAGAAGTGTTTTGGGCAGTCAGTGCTATATAAATATCCAGTGAGCTACAGGGCAGAGGCTGGATTTATGCTATGTGACTTCATCACTTGCAGCTGAATAATCAGAGATTACATGTATATGAGATCTGTCCATTTGTGATGTGTTCTGTAAGGCCCCTTGGGGTTTAAAGTGGCACCTCTGTATCCTGCTGGTCCCCTGTTTTTCTGGCTATCACCGGAAAATTGCTGGTGCTATTCCTATCTCCATTCCACCTACCCCATATAGCTGAAATCCAGATACTCCACAGAACATGGCAGGAGAGACTACGTGTTGATATATCTCACTACATAGTTCACCACTACACCTATAGATGCTATGGATATCTGTCCAGACAAATTAAGGGTAAAGTACAATTACAAGCATTTATACACAATATTCAAAACAGCTGGCAAAATGAAAGATAAACAACGGTTTATCTGCTTATGCTAAAGCTGAAACAGAAAGGTCTCTTGTCTTACCCAGCTGACTTGCTGCCTTGACAAAAGCGGCTGTTGGGCATTTGCTCTTGCATGCTTTATGTTTCTGCTCGTATCAATTAAACAGCCCTTCTCCAAGAGAGAGCCTCTACCAGAGAACACTCTGTCTACACGGAGTCACGGAGTCTCTTGTTTAGGTCAGTTTCTAGGCAACAAAACAAGCAAACAAAGGAGAAACCCTCTGGAAATCCAAACTTTAAATGTTTCAGGAACTCTTTGCTCTTTTTCTTCTCGCCTTCAGAAGCACTTTCTAAGCAAAAATGTTGCTCAATACTTAAAGAGGCCCTTTACAAACATAGTGTAATTTCCAAAGATCCATTGCTCCTAACAAGATGATGTTATGTTTTGTTACTTTGGGATTCAGGGAATGAGACAGTGTTTTATAAAGTGTATGAACCAGGCAACTGTTAATCACATAAGCTGAAGCTGTCTGCTGCATTTTATTCTATGCTGAATGGGAACTAAACTGGTTTTAATCAAGTACAAATTCTTCATATAAAGTGACTTCATGGGTTGGAACACACTAAGCAAAGTGGTTTTGGCACAGGTGTACAGGCAGAGACTGGGATGGCCGGCCTGATTACCACTTGAAGGGTCATGATGGACTCAGCAAATTCACAGGGGGCCATGTTCTTTCCAATGACTAGGAAGGTATAAAGCATTTCTGAATTGCAACAGAGCACCCTCAAATATGCATTTTATAAATGTTGCAATATGTTGTGGCTATGTATTTATCATGGCATGAGGTTAAGCTAAAACAGAATACGCATGAAAGAGACACTAACAGTGCAATATATGTCCCCATGCATGGGCAATAAAGCCATTAAATGTAGAAGCGTAGCTGCTGCTTTGTAAAATGGCAGGCCCTTCGCTTCACCAGCAAGTGTTACAGGCTCAGAGCCTGCCCTTGCAGCTGTGGCACACGCTTCAATTAAAGCACTAGCAGAGCTTCTGCTGAATGAAGTAAAAGCCAGCCACCTTACAGCTTGTGGACTGAATTTTGTTGTAATACAAAGTTCGTAACTCGAAAAAAGAAATTAATACTTCAAAAATGCCAGGAATGTCGGAGTCTCTAAATAATTGAGTTATAATAATTAGTTATTCATTTGGTGAACCAGCCTATTCTTTCTTGCTTTTTGTATGATGGCTCAAAATCCAGAGTATATACTTTGAGCCTGTGGAATCCAGACCTGAACATGTCCTCTCATTCTGCTTTGACTCAGCCATTTTCTTGCATGTGCGAATTTCTAGAATGCGTGGAGGTGGGGGAGGCAAACTAATCTCCTCTTTAAAAAAAAAAAAGACATCTTCCATCTGATCTCGGGGGGAAAAAAAACCAACCCAGAACAACCCACCAAAATGAACCCAGAAACCAATAGTAGGAACATTGGCAGAAGACCAGATTGCATGTAAGCAGTAAGAAAGCTGTGAGAAGCACAAATGGTTTCTGTTCCTCTTCAGTCAAACAACTCTAATCATCTTCCTTTCCTGACATAAACCAAAAATTTGTTTTGGCAACAGGTTTGGTGAACAATCCCTTCGGTTGCACTTCCTTTCAAATAATTTCCTGCTTTTTCCTTGGAAACCTCTCATTTTGGAATCTATCTGCTGAGTCCCACCTAGCTTTGTTCCTCTTTTCACATTCCTCACCTGTGTGTTTTCCATTTCTCCCCTAGTTTTTCAACCTTCTCTCTTACACCTTTTCTTTCTGTGCCAGGCCCACCTTCATTTTTTCTCCTTTTTACTGCTTTGCACCTGGCCACAGAGAGAAATACACAGGAGCAGGTGCCAGGACAAGCCAGACCTAAGGAGGTCTAGAAGCACAGCTCCCAGTACCACCCAGACACAAACACCTCTGCCAGCACCTTAACCGAGCCACCGTAGGCTCTTGATTTCTCCACAGCCTGAAATTACTTCTCCCCATTTCTTCTCTTGCATTTGCATCTCCTTAGGAAGAGGCATCACCTCCTGGGAACAAGGCCAGGCTGGGAAAGAGGGTCTAAACCTGCTCCTTCTCCCAGCACTGGGAGGAGCAGGGCGCTCGGTGGCTGCCTCTGTGCTCCTGCTAGTTAAAGCAGTGCTGCTCAATGTGCTTGCAACAAACATTAACCTGGCCCCATCAGCACTCACAGCACAGACTAAACCCAGCTTTCTTGATTTACGTTAAACCCCTTGAAGTCTTAAAATTTGTGAGTAGGAGGAAGCTAATAGTCCTCTTTAAAGAAGCAGTTTGGGTAAACAGCTTTTTTTTTTTCTTTTAGTATCTTTTGTTTTGATTCCAAAATCCCAGCATAGTCAACTTCTGCCACTTCTGGCACAAAATGGTAAGACTTTGAGGTCAGACTACACAAAGCAAGTTAATGCTCTAAAATCAGGGCCAAAGGACTTGCCTCTCCTTTACATTACCATACGCTAATTAATTACGTGCTGCAACTAAACAAGAGTGAGATTTAAAAGTAGACAGCACAAACAGCAAGTGAGAGAAAACATTTCCTGGGAAGATGATACTTTTACAGCGTGGTGGTGCCATTGTGAAGTGTTAGGTCAGGATTTTTTTTTGGGAGGAAGGGTGGTTGGTTGCATTTTTGGTTTTCTTAAGCAAGGAACAAGGAAATGCAGAATTCTGACCTTTACAACAAGCACATATAGTCCTCAGCACTGGCTACAAATTGGCTATTCCAAGCAAGAAGCGTTCAGCTAAAAGGGGAGGGGAAATAGAAGAAACAAGGCATTAATACAGAATACACATAAGGTACAGCACTAGAGCTTATGCACAGAATCAATCACCACTTTGCCATGTATGCAAGATTCAAGTTTTACAGAACAAGCTTACTATTGCAATAAATCATTCCAAACTTCGACTCCAGTAACACAGGAACTGAAGTTTAGTTTTATTCAGGATACTCTCTTGTTTACCATTCATTCTACAACAACAAATGCAATAGTGATACTCAGAAATGTTGTTTAACAATTAAAAATACCCTGTAAATATGCCCTCAATTGCTGTATTTGCTCTGTTTCCCCTGTTCCTCTAACTGCAAAGCCAGACAACATCAGACAGCAATAGCTTCATCATGAAGAAAAAAAAATCCCAAAAGAATGATTTCCATAAACAATTTACTTCAAATAATTCAAGCAAAGAGCTTGTGTCTGACCTTTCAGAGTCAACTTTTTCCTTTGTCATCCTCCTTTCCAATATGTTGCAACATACAGATGGAATCAATCACTAGTTACTCCCTGGACCTGCTCTCTCAATCATAAGCCTTAAAGGATTTGTTGGCCACCAGAGAAGCTTAGTTCATTCCTCTTTCCCATTTAACCACCACCCCACCAGCCCCGCTTCTCTCTCTTCTTCTGGGACAGGGAAACCACCAGTTAATTCTTGAATAGCTGAACTGTCCAGCTGATAAGTCCTTAGCATGCAGTAGACAACAAACAGAGGACTATACTAAGACAACTGTATTCAACTAAACAGAGGAAAAAAATAAATAAAAATAAAGCTTTAAATTCAAACCAATGAAACTCTGAAAGCATGATTTAGTACGTTTGGGTTTGTACTTATAAATACCAAAACCAGCAGCCAATCTCACTACCCTATTTTAACAAAATCTTTTGCTTAAGAGGAAGTTTTCTATTGGTCTGAATTCTATACCAAGAAACCAGAAAAAAAAAAAAGACAAGCTTTGTTCAGAAAAGTACTGATTTTATTGACTCAAACTGTATTTACACAACACATTCATATGTTCAATATCTTAGAGAACTCTGTAAAAAACTGACTAATAAAACTGCAGGAGCCAAACTGAGTTTCAGACAAAGACACTGAACCACGAGTATATTTTAAGATATTTAGGTGTCCAGTTTCACAGTCAACTTACATGGCAGTTCTCTGTAAACAAATTCTTTTTAAAATCAAAATGAAAGGTGGCGGGGGAAACGGTCAGACAAAAGAGCTGATAGTTTTGCAAAGCCAGTACTTTGTAAGACCAGACTTTTGGCTAAGCATTCAACAATGCAACAATTTTTTTTTTTTGAAACAGGTCACATACAGGTATACTTTAGATGAATAATGAAAAAACTAATTTACTTGAAGCTTACATACATTTTTAAAAAAAGAGACCAGTGCCACAAAGTTTGTGCGTGAATCTGAACTGTTTCAAAGTTTGAGAGGCTCGGTTCTGGCATTCCACTGCAGCTCAAATCCAATGTGTGTTTCTTCAGTTGACAAATGAAAGATGATCATCTTTTACCAGCGAACTGATGATATCACATACGAAAATTGCGAGCAGAATATCCTTATCACAAGAGATCACTCTTTCACCCATCCCTAATACAGTTTGGTTGAATAAATATTTTTTTTGTTTTGTTTTGAAGTACAAACTAGGTGAGTTTGTTTCTCTTCCAGAGTGCAAGTCAGCATCACCACACACTTTGCAGTTAAAAAGGCATCCCTCCTTTGATCTGCCTGGCGACCTCTTCAGCTGTTGTCTCCTCTTTCTCTTTTTCACGCTCTTTGTTCCAGTCTTTAAGGCCTTCTGGTAATGAAGTATCCTCATCCAAGCTTCCTGTACCTTCAACAAATTCTTCATAAGTAGACTTTTCTGCAAATGGTCTTGGGCCAAGCAAGTCTAGCATATCGCTTTTATCAAGTACTTCTTTCTCCAGTAGTCGCAGGGCAACCTGGAATAGCAACAAGTTATGTCACACACAAAATACCTAAGTTAGCTCTCTTCTTTGGAAGAGTTTGTTAAGGGAGTTTCAGACCAAACCCAGCACTCATTAATTTTGAGAGAAAAAAAAAAAAAGCTTGCTTGGAGTTCACTTAATACATGACGTTTCTCCCTTGTGAGTATTTAGGTAGCAAAAATACCGTTTTTTTTTAATCCTACTTTTAAGATTTGGCAGAATACCCTCCCTAAGGCTACTGCTGCTCTCCTTGTTGCTTCAGAACAGCAGCAGGCTTCCTCTGCTGCCAAAAGGCTCCTGATGCAAGACATTAAGCTGTAGATGAAAGCAAGTGTTCCCTTCCTATCAAACCAGATGGTTCAATAGGGCTACCCTTATGTTACAAACTGAAGGGCACCAGGAAGTTACAATCTGTGCAACACCCTACCAGTGTAGTTTGTAACCTTGGGTCAGCCAGTGCATTGTTCAGCACAAACCATGCTCAGTGTCTTTTTGGGGATGGTGACCTACTACACCACCATTTACTGAATCCATACAAAGTTCTCTTCTTCTCAGGAAGCCTATCAGATGCCTACCCTGTAAAATTTTCCTTCTGCTCTATCAGGCTTTCTGGCGTGGAGGAAGAAAATACGCACAAGGGTACCCTCTGCTGCAGTGAGGGAGATCACAAGCAGCCAGGGGGCAGGCAAGGCAGATGGTAGGAAGGTTCTTTTTATTTTACGTTCAAAAAAAAATTCAGAGAAAGGAAGTTATATGGACTTCCCTTCTTATGGATCTTCTTTTAGCCTAATATATTGGAATGTTAGTATTTCATGTTTGGGTTTTGGGTTTCCCTTTCATACTTTTCTAGTACGTCTATTTTAGCCTGCTGGAGTGGACAGACTCTTCCCTCAAACTTTCCAAATGAATATTGACCTTATAAGGGAGGGGGGATGTGAAATCAAGTTAATGAGAACCTCAGAGGTGTTGCAACACAAAAGATTTCTATTTACTTATTTGAAGTCTTGTGACACACTCAAAACTACATTGAATAGTTTTTAAGCAAACTTTCTCATATACTTTATATATAATCACTATTTTTAATCTATTTAGTTCAATCCAGATTCTAGTTTACCGGCTGGAATTTGGCAGCTAAATATATTGTAATGCTCACCTTCTCCACTTCTGCTTTCTTCTCAGTCAGAAGACTTACTGTCCTGTCATAGGCAATGTTAATAAGCGACCGTACTTCTTCGTCTATCAATCTGGCAGTTGCTTCACTGTAAGGTTTCTCTAATACCATGTCTCCTTGCCGAGGGAGGTCAAAGGAAATCTGCCCTACTTTTTCATTCATACCAAACTGAACAATCTGAAGGAAAAAAACAAGGAAAAAAAAATTTAAAAAAAAAATCAAACAAATGAGAGTAAGATTTTAGGGTATGTTGACGTAAACAAAACGAGAAGAGGAAGTCACACTGCTATGACACAATCTTTTCCTCTAAAACCAAATCCTCCCCTGAAAACTCAAGTCTACCTAAGCTAAACTACCTTAGTTGACTTTTGCTTACTCCTTTTTAATGATTAAATTGAAGCACCCAAACGCCACTATTGAAAGGTGGTCACTCACGATGTACATAAAGCTTTGCTGTTTAAGTACTAAGATATTACAGAAAAAAACCCACTTTAGCCTTCATTAAGCAGTAAAACNNNNGTAAAACTTTTCCTTTACCAGAAATAGAAGCATTTTCCAATTCAAAATGCTTCTAAAGCATAACACATTCCATTCACCCATACAGATAAGTTAACTTAAGGATTAGAGAGTCTTGAAGATTTTGTTCTATCATATGTAAAAATCACATGCTATACTTCATCCCAAGACATCCCCCTACAAAGGTGAAAGTGATTCTTATCTTGCTTGACTCATTACTGTGTATTAACTCCTCTGGTTGCCAAATCTGCATGTTTTAATTCATTAATTCATTTTACTTCAGCAGAGGCAGAAATAAGTTCAAACTGCTATTTATATTTGCATTCCATGGTCACTCTCAATTTGACGGTTAAAGCAGCACCTTCTCTGCTTGGCCTTGCAAGTTGAATATGGGTATGACAAAGAATATTCAGAATTCAAGGAGATCTCAGCATTAGAACCAAGCTCTTTAACCTGCTTCTCTAAGAAAAGATCAGTACTTTTTATTTTAGCCCCTAGTTGTCTCTGAAGACAATGTCTGGTTCACGTGAACAGAAGTCTTTATTAAAACATTTTTTAATTTAGAATTGAACGAGAGTCACTGAAGGTCCCATAAAACTAACATTAACAGCATTTCGTTACACATTTACTTCCAGAACTGGGGTAATGAGCAGCACATCAAGAGACCAGCAAATGGGTGTGTTTTGGGGGCTGGGGGGCAAGTGCTGTGCAGGGGAGGAGCCATGCACCCTGAAATGTCCCTCTTGCTCAGCATTGGGCATCTTACAAAATGACAGCTCATGTGTTGATGCAGGAAATGGAATAAAGCACCAGAGTGTAGCACACAGCTACATTTAGGTGAGTCATTACATTGATAATGTTTCCAATTAGTCATCTACACTAGTTAATATGGTACAAACAAACTAATTTCAGTAGCCTTAATGACAGCAAATACTACTTAAATACAAGGTTTTCTGGATTTAGTTACAGACGCAAATCTAAATTGGGTCTTCAAACTGGACAACTGTAAAAGTAGGATCAAATCTGAACACTAAATTCCATTTTACAAGTATATAATTTCCACACGTATTCGAAACAAACTGTGACTGTGGCATTTATGTTCCTGTGAACAAATACAGGATAGTAACCAAAGCCTGGACTTTTGTTGTAAGACTATAATAAAATACTTTAATCATCAACCTCTCTATACAACAACAGCATAATGTGTAGTCATAGAATACTTTTTGAAACTAGGCTTTTGAGGGACATACCCGATCAAATTGCATCCTTTCAAAAACTCTAAGAATAAGCAGCCACATCCCACAACTCTGCGCATACCTGAGCATATGCACTCTGGGTCACCTTCTTCAAGTCATCCTGGGCACCAGTTGTAATTCTTCCGAAGAAGATTTGCTCAGATACACGTCCTCCCAGAGTCATGCACATTCTGTCAAGTAGTTGCTCTTTGGTATAAAGATACTGTTCTTTGGGTAAATACTGAGCATAACCCAGTCCTTTACCACGTGGGATAATAGATACCTACAATCAAAATGAACAGAATGCTAGAACTAAATAGTGTTAAAAACATAAAACATTCTTTAGTTTGACTTAATTTTTAATACCACAACCTATACCATACTCACCCTTGAAGTTTAATTCAGACATTATTTCCATTTACAGTTTTGCCCTCATTGTGATTTATCCTTAAAAGCCCTGGCTAGTTCTAAACTGGGATAACAACTACTAGAATATCTGGAAAAGAAAGGTAAGACCACTGTCATATCTTTTCCAAAGATTGTATAGTATTTATTTTTACAATCTTTTATTGAAAATCCACAATTCTCTTAGAGTTACATATTGGCCTTTAAGTATTCTGCAACAGACAGCATTTCTGCATCTTTAGTATTCTGAATAGTTGGAGGAGTTTCTATATTTATTAATGTCCTTCCTTCCAGCAGTAAATTGTACAAGATGAATTTTAAGCTTGAAAGCCAGACGAGGTTAAGAACACAGCCAAGCAAATCTATGAATGTTAAAGCAAGTTTGGGAGATACAGGTGTTTTCTCCTTCAACTTGTCAAGCTGTTCATGCAAAAAGCAAATTAAAACAAAGATCCATCTCTAGAACATTTTTATAGTTATATTCCTGAAGAGGCATCTACCTGCATAAACTGGTAAGATTAACTAAACCATTGATATGTACTAAAAGCCTCAGAGAAAAAGCAGCTATCAAGGCAGGCAGATTCATTGGAAGACCAAGCCCCTTTCACTTTCTAAGGATATTTATGCTACAAACCCTGTAACAGCTTAGTCAGAAACAGTTAACAAAGCTACAAAAAGTGAATTAAAAGTACTCTAAAATTTACACACACTATCTTTTGCAAGATTACGTATTTTAATACTCTCTCAACACTGGGGGGAGTGGGAAGAGAAGAAAGAGAAGCTGTCCATGCTACTATTAAGTTGCTAATTTAAAGTAAGTTTCCTTTACCTTTAAGAGTGGGTCAGCATGTTCCAAAAACCATCCTGCAACTGCATGCCCTGCCTCATGATATGCTACTGTCTTTTTCTCCTCTGGTTGCAGTACTTGAGTTTTCTTTTCCAAACCTTTATAAAATAAATTTGATTAATAGTTTCAGACATACCTTTCTGCTCTGAAATCCTTCATCTTATTTAGAAAGACGGTAAGTAATACTTAGATGCCATATATGCGATCTACAGAAAAAGTTTTAAAAAACAAAACCAAAACAAAACCAAAACTTGCAAGTTTTAGAAACTTCTATCTTCCAGGTTTTACTGTAACTTTGTCCTTGATCAGATTTTCTTATTTCAAAGTAAAAGTTCTTAAGAATATTCAAAGATTTAAATAAAACATTTGCACTTTAGAAATGAAACAGTTTTCTAGACTATTCCAGGCTAACAGCAGTAAAAAGCATTGCCAAATCCAAACAGCTATTCCTCTTGCTATTTTGAAGAAATTAGAAAAATGTCCTGATGAAGTTTCTCTCCCTAATCCTTTCTCCATTACACAAGTCAGTAACACAGACAGGATACTTCTTTCCTAAATCTCAAGTATGTTTAGGAGAGAAAAAAAATACAACCTTGAAGAACGGGAGAAAGATACAGAAAGCCAGGAAGTCACATGTTGTATTCCAAATTTTGAGAAATGACTGATGTTATTCACCTACCTCCAATAACTCTTTCAATTGCTTGCTCAAAATGCTTTTGGTTTATAGCATCTGAGAGATGCCTTGCAGCAATTAAAGCAGCTTCATTACAAACATTAGCAATATCAGCACCTAAAAGTAGAAGGCATGAATTACTGATCAACAACTTTCTCTCAGTCTAGCATAAAGATAATTTTATATAGAAGTAGATTTCTAGAGATTCTCATAGAAAATTAAAGTAATCCTCTCTGAAATAGTTCATTACACATAGGTAAATTCTTTAAGAGATATTTAAATACATGTACGATGGCTATAGGCTTTAGGATTTTTCTCTTAGGTAGACAGCTATCAAATAAAACTTATTACCAGTTAAGTACTTATTTGCTATATCCTACCTTCTGTAAGTTTTCTGTCAGCAACAGACTACACTTAGTTATATACTTAACAGAATAAATTTCCTACATATGGATCCAGTAATAGCTCAGACCTTGATGTATCTCTAGAGGATATCCTTCCACATTACTGGCTTCAAGCCATCCATGTCTTGTTAACATTATTTGCAGTAATGCTATTGAGATAACTTAGTTTAAACATCATCAATGCAATTGCCAGAAGTTTTGACAATCAGACCTCAGAAACCAGTTTTATACAGATCACAAAAATAGTGGAGAATTCAACTACTGGTCAATACATTTTATGTGGATTAAACTACAAGCCAATAATGAAAGTCCTCACATCCACTCCTAATTCAACACAAGGTTAAAGTACATTTTCCAGGGAGAAGCTTTTATATCCAGAAATAGAAATCCCTCTACAGAATGTGCACACCAACACCACAAACCCCAGGTCTTCCCTACTAGTGCTCAAAGAATCCAACAAACGTATTAAAAGGAAGAATAACGCACACAAGTGATAGGAATGAGAAATCTCTGGATTGCTTTCACTGAAGACAAAGGAAACTGCCATTTGGTATGTCACCCTGATCGAGGCAGATGAAACTTAAGACCCTCAGAAATTCCTACTTACTCAAACAGGCAAAGAGAATTTCATGCTGTAACTGTAAATAAAGAGTCTCATTCAGAAGACCAAGTGCAAGAAAAGCAGAAGTAGTAGGGAAATAAAATATCTACAGCTTATATAGAAAATGCAGAATAGCGGCATTAGGAGTCACTTACCAGAAAAACCAGGTGTTAATGATGCTAGTTTTCTTGCTAGGTTATCTTTATTTAAGACAGTGTCTAATTTCAGAGGTCTAAGATGAACTTTGAAAATAGATGCTCTTCCTTTTATATCTGGGGGTCCTTTAAGATTAAAAAAAAGTATGCTTTTACTTTTCACATATATATATTCTAATTGAATGTGTGCAAGGAAGTTACATATGTAAATAGTTGCAGTTATTTCAGTGCTGTTCTACAAATGCAGAAGTAGAGCAATGCAGATAAAAACTTACCAATGTAAATCTGCCTGTCAAAGCGTCCTGGTCTCATTAGAGCAGGGTCTAAAATATCCGGCCTGTTAGTACCTGCCAAAATTACTACATTTGTGGTTGTATTAAATCCTGTTGAAGAAATGTAATAAAAAGAAAGTCGTCGTAAATATAATTTCCAAGAAAGAAATCAAACAGAAATAAAAAGATTGTTTGCTTTACAGGGCCACGTAAGAACTGACAGCTTAAACAAATGATCTTAAAGCTGAAAATACTTCCATTTATGAGAGCATTGTCCAACTTTTCATAACAAGCAAAAAAACAGCCTTGGGCTCTGCTTTGTAAAGTACTGTATCAAATCCTGCTTTATCTTCAAAATGCAATAATAGATTAACTGCTCAGGAAATTGCAGAACCAGCACAGATGACTATTTTTGGTTTTGTTTTTTTTTTTTTAATTACAGACTGGTCTCATGTAAAGAATTTTTTTTTGCCTATTCAACTGATGACAAAGAGTTATCAAATGCAGAATGGTGGTTCTTTTTTCTGAATGAATTTTGGCAAAACATCAGGCTGTGGCAAAATGAGTCACTATCCTTCATTTTAGTCACCATCCTTTTCATATTTAAGCTAGAACCCAAATCTTGGTTAACAGGTCTGAACAAGCGTATTAGTTCTTTCCCTTATCCTTGTTATTATAATGTCATAATGGACATTAAAATACTTACCATCCATTTCTACTAGAAGCTGATTGAGCGTGTTCTCTTGTTCACTTTGTCCTCCAAAGTTGCCCCTTCCTCTCTTCCTTCCTACTGCATCTATTTCATCAATGAAGAGAATGCATGGGGCATTTTTCCGAGCAAGAGCAAATAAGTCTCTCACCTTAACAGAAGAGAATATATGTCAGACTGGTTTGTAATTGTTCAGAGTTGGGGGGTGGGGAGGAGGGGAAGAGGTACATCAGTAACAGTATCACTATAATTGAGGATGGTTGTTAATAAGTATTCCAAAGCCTCCAGCCAGCTCCCAAGGCAGTGATAAGTTACACTGCAGCTGCCGCTCAGTCAGAATCACTAATGCTGAGGCCCACTGGTTGATAAATCCTTCCTCAATCCATAAATTATTGAACAACTTGAAGTCTTAAGAAGTAGCCACTTTTTCTGAGTAGCTAAAACATATCTTCAACTTCAGCTCTAAAAGCTTCCACACTTCAGAACTTTAAAGCAAGATTTCTCTTTTAAGCTCTCCTTTAATGTACAGGGTTAGAAGCATAACTGGAACGTGAGCAGGCATGCTACCACACAGTAGTCTTCTATACCAAGGAATTAAAAGATTTTAAGTTTTTCTGCAGTTAGAACAGGCTGATGTAGCTCCTACAGTGAACTCAAGACTTACAAGCACTTACCATTGTACTCTAAGAATATGCTGTTATAAATATTGACTCTTAGCCATACTACCTATTAAATTCTATTGTAGCAGTTACACCACAATATGATTGGCTTTAAGATGCAACATTATGATGTTATTTGGCTTGCAAATATATCTAAAGGACCTCATTAAAACCAGTTCAGCGAGTTCACAGATCTACAACTGAGGAATGAAACCGGAGCAAACAGGAAATGAAAAATTATGGAAAAAATTTGACCTGAGTGGGAATTACATGCAGCTCAGAGCTTTACTACTGTGTACATTAGAGATGCAATTAGAGAAGGCTTCTCTGGTGACAAACAATGTACAGCAGATGTGAAGAGATACAAACTTTGGACAGCACACTCTACTACAAAAAGTCACTGATGTGTAAATAGAATTTTAAAAAAGTACAATGAATAAAGCATGAAGGAACGTGATAAACAGGGGGAAAGTATCAGATGCTCAAAGCAAACTATTTTTTTGTTGGAAAGAGAGAGAGATCCAGAAATATACAATCCTTTTTCAGAAGGAACAGAACTAAAAATTACCATAATGCATATACACTAAAAAAAGAGTTTTAATTCTAGCATATCCAAATTCACAAATAATTTAGCATCATTAACAACTGTGTTATTTACTAAATTCATAGGAAATGAAATTAAACCACACTGTCATTTTGTTTTCTACAGGCAGCAGAAACTATCAACTGTGTTGAAACCTTGATTCATAGCCAAAGCAGCAACTGTTATGTCAACAGATTTCACTCTGTACTGAAAGCTGATAGTCATCTGCACACAGCAGCAGGGAAAGGTTAAGTCACTTCGCTTTGGGGCTTTTCAAGTATATTGACAGCTAACGACAAGGTAGTTTCTAAGTACCATTATTATTTCAGGATACCTAATACTTTCCCAGAGGACGTGGATCAGTTTCTTTACTTGTGGTTTCTTGGTAAAATCCCTTCTACACTGCATCCTCCCTTTTTCACGGCCCGCTCATCTTCCATACGTGATCACTATCTCCATACCCTCTGGTGTTCAGTCACTTTTTTCAGTTACCATCCATGTTTTTTACCCTGTTACCCAGTTCTGCATCTATTTCCCCCAGTGCTAATTTCCTTACACATTTCCCATCACTCTGCACACTCATTGAAGCCTCCACTCCCAACTACCATCTGCATTTAACTTTCTGAGCAGCTCCTGCTATGCTCAGTGCGAAGCTCTGTGCCTACCTGCATGTGTCCCCCACTCTCCTTCCCTCTTCTTTTTTCAGAAGACCCAAAATTACCTGGTTTCACTTATCTTTTCCCACTTATATTACTGGAAGAAGTCCATCAAAAGACCGTTGAAACAGACCTGTGCAAGTGGCACATGACAAACTAAGGACCAAATCTTGGCAAGTTTATCTGCTGACCTCTAACACATCTGGTCGTATGAACAATGCAGTTTTTCAGGGCTTCACAGAACAGAGTCAAAATGAATTTTCCTGTGAGTTTTCACAGGACATAAAAACCGTATATATCTGGTAAGAGCCATTCCCTGTCAAATTTCAAATTCAAATCAAGACCCTAAAGCACTTCAATTTTATGCCAGCAGAATTAGTTTTTAAACATAAGTAAAAATCATGGTACACTTCCTTAAGTCTGTGTGCAGAATCTGCAGCAAACAAATCTTAGTTTTCCAAAACTATCACCTTGCAATATACTTTTTAAGGCTTAAAACAAGATGGTTGGAGTTTGATGAAGGTATGAGCTGTTGGAAATAAAACAAATTTTGGACATTACAGGGAACCTAAATTTTTTGTGTTGCCCACCTCATTTGTAAAATATTATCAGTAACCTGTTTATAGAATACTTTTCAGCAGATATAAGTGTCCTTCCTTCCTACACAAGAGAAGATAGATTTAAAACTGAATGCTTGAAATGTAGTTGTAATTAAGAAAGAGCTAGAGAAAAATGGATGTACTGGAACAGAGCTAACTCACTTCAATCAATATGTTTTTAATGAGCTATTTTGAGAGCTAAGGCAAAAGAGCACCAAAAAAAGTCAGACAGGTGTATTTGCTTATTTGAATCACCTGATCTCTAGAAATCAATCAATAGCTCCATGACCCTCAGACTCCTATTTCCACCAGAAGCTCATTTGTGTGCCCCAGAGAACTATTTATATCTGAGTTTGACACCACAAAGAGAATGAAGTTCTTCAAAGAAACAGGAACAATTTAGAGCAGGAGACATTCCCATAGCAGCAGTCATATGAGCTACATATTTCTGACCCAGCTAGTAAATTTACTTCAGAGCGGAGCTTGGAGAATTCTCTGCTTAATTTTCTTAAGTTCCTGCAAAGAGGAAAACCCTCAAGGTCCCGATGGGCTGCAACCAGATATTGAAGTGCATTAGTTCCCTTTATGAAAGGTACATCTACAATTTGTGTGTTTAGACAGACATCTGGCATCGCTTGTAAGTTATTTGCATGGGCGAAAGAACTTCAGCTATAATCAAACTGTTTGCCTCACAAACTTGACAATATTCTTTCAACAACGAATAGTGAAATAAAAGAGCAAGGCGAAAGACTTACTCGAGCTGGACCCACACCAACAAACATCTCTAAGAACTCTGAGCCATTGACTGTGATAAATGGCACATTAGCTTCTCCAGCTGTAGCTTTAGCTAGAAGTGTTTTCCCAGTACCTGGAGGACCTGTCAGAATTGCCCCCTGCAAGAGAAACAGGTATATTTTCCTCACAAGAAAACAATACAAGCCTACAAAATATCTTACTTAAAAGATCTACATGTTATGATGTTGGGTCTCCTTCCACCACAGTCAGAATCGTGCAAGGAAACAAACTAAGATTCATCTCTCATTTAAATCAACAAAAAGAAAAAAAAAATCAGTTACAACATTGCCATGCTATCTTAGATTTACAGGAACAGCATTTTCTTTGAATGACATTAAAAAAACAAAATATCAAACAATGTATGTCATCTGATGGGCTCCAACAACAGCATAGCCAAATGATAATTCTGTAACAGTTATACACAAGAATGATGGTACACATACATGCCATGTATCGTTTCTGACCCTTGGGAACAGATGAAGTATTCCACAAGGTATATCTTCTGGCACCAGTTATACTGTTGGCACCTAATACCTATTTATTATTTTCTGACCATGGGAAGAAAGATGGAAAGCATTGCATAGATAAACATTCCTAGTCCAATTTAGCTTTTTTTTCTTAGTCATCAGTAAAGTCTTTATCTGCTAAGTCATAATTTCCTTACCTTTGGAATCTTGGCTCCCAGATCCTCATATTGTTTGGGATTTTTCAGAAAGTTAACAAACTCCATTATCTCCAATTTGGCCTCTTCACAGCCCGCTACATCTTTAAATTTAACATCTATTTCATCCTTAAGGACTTTGGCTGTGGTTTCACCCACACTGAAGAGTCCACCCATTCCACGCCCTGCTCGACCTAAGCCCGCAGGACCTCTTCTTAATGTGTACAGTAAGGAACCAATAATCAGGATCGTAGGCAGCAAACTCAGGAGAAATGATCTGTGGAGAAAAAACAAACAAAGCAGAAAGCCACGTATGTTACAAAAATCCATTACTACATATAACATGTACCATCAAAAGCAACCCTGAACATGTTCAGGACAAATACTCTATTAACTTGTAATATTCACATTTTTTGCAAGTTGTTCAGATCGGAAATAACCAAAATAAATTTGAGAAAAAAAGAAAATAAAGACTCTGCATTACAGAAGTCAAACAGGCCAAGAAGCCTCTTATAACTATAATTAAAGGAAGATTTTGAATTAATTTTTCATTGCCCATTCTCCTTCCCTCACAACCCTGGGAAAACGTAAATTAATAACCTTAGAGGATAACACATTTCTAAACTTGATGTGTAGAACTGACTCACTAACAAGTGACAGTTTTGGGGGTTTTCTTTTTGTTACTTTTTATTTGGTTTTAAACGAAACACACCATCAACTGACACTGATGAGTTATACAGAGGAAAACTGCTTTACCTAGTACACAGAAGTAGCTCATTTTCTGTGCTCTTCAAAGGTAAATTCACAGGACTAGTTTATGGAAATGGTTATATTGTCAAAATAAGTTGTATTGGGTAGCACATAATCAGTGTATGCCACAACTTCAGGCAGAAGTTTCTCTCCAAAATATAATCTTGCCCTTATTCCCTTAGGTCTTTCTCCACTTTCTTCTTCTTTCGATGTGCCCTAATTCCCCTCACAACGGCTATAGGTTTTTGGTTTGATGGGGGTTTGGGTGGTTTTGGGGATTACTTATTGCCCATTATTCTTCACTGTCTGTCCTCCAGTTTTCTAGCATAGTTCTATACAGGAGAAACAACTAACACAGTATTCATTATCACAGCATCTGAGCACTGCACAGATTTTTCTGTGCCAAGACCTTCAAGGAAGAGCTCACGAGAGGTTCTGTCAACACTCAGCAACACACTGCTGAAAGGAAGCACTACCATATGTGAGCACAGGATTTCTGGGCTTTACTGATATCCCATGTTTCTGAGATGAAGAAGAAAAGAAGGATTTTTCCCTATCCTATGGTATTCAGCAGATTCTGACGTGGCAGGCTAAGCAGTACTCTGATCACATAGCTGCTGCTCTCTCCTGTTTCCTGTCGCATTTCTGGGACAGAGCAAGAAGTTACAGGCAGTGTATTCTATGAGAACAGACACTGAGTAGGAAAGAGCAGAAAGAGAAGTTCAGCAAGTAATAAGATTTGTACCAGCTTGAAAAACACACAGGATCTGACATAATTTTCCTAGTCTGTTATGGAAGCCTCAGGCTGACCCGCAGCCTCTTCACGCAGACACCACATTGCCCTGTCTTGCTCATTTTTTTTCCAGATTTATTTAAATAAGGGCCAAACGGGTTTATGGACCATCCTTAAGAGCATGCCCCATTAGACAGAAACAGAGAAATGAGGCAGTTTGTAGAAGAACAGGGAACAGAAAACCTCTATGTGAAGTTGCAGAAGTCCAGAGTTACAGCTACCATTTTTCCTGTTGCCACCAAGACAAACAGGCTGCAGCAGCTTGGTAAACACATTGCAGAAATAAACCAAACTTTCCCCTCCATCCCTGAAAACTGAAACACACTCCACATTATCAAGAAAGAAAACACATGAGAAGCAGCAAAGGAGCCTTTTTCATGAGTAATAGAAAGGTACTAGACCCAAAGTTGAATTTCCTGGTAGTATAAAACCTATTTCACAGATACCAGCAGGGGTCATTTTCAAACTGCTGACTTGGATTAAAATCAGTTCTTGGGATAAAAGATTACATCTGTCTTCTAAGCTATTCAGAAAAACACATGTAGTCTCTTCTGAAGCCCAAGTCAATAAAACACAGCTACATAAGACCAATACAAAGAATACAAAAAAAGTATTGGAGCCATTATTCCCTACCGGGGAAGCAACAATGCTGCAAATCCAACATCAGTACTATTTTTCTTAAACAATTTGGAGATTAAAAGCATGATGGATCTTCCAGCTCCCGTTAACAGGCAGGACAGTAATTTACTTAATCACCAACTTCTTTCCTTTTTGCAAGGCCACAAGATTTGACTTCTGCTGAATTTACAGGCAGAAATCGGTGCCTGTTATAGCTCAGTCAATACTCTGTAATTCTATACCATATTTTGTCTGTCAAAAAATCTGCATGAGTGTCATCTCTGGAGCTTTACAGCTGTGCCTGGCTGACTCCTGCTCTAGTCCAAGTCACTTGGAGGAAGAGTTTAAATGAAGGACTAATTGTAAACAGAAACATTTATGTAATAAGAAGCTACATTTGTAGTAAGAGGATATAGATTTCTACATAGACAAAGTACTGAACAGCTCCTCTTAAGAGTTAACATTCAAAAATAAACCAAGATAATTGTTATTCTGATAATACTGCCACCTAGTGAAGCATAAGGGGCATATCTTACAACTCTACTACTATAAATACAACCATTATTATCAAGAGACTTTTTTTAAAGCAACTTCTTACCCATCACTCTCTGTTGAGTAGACTACAGGCAATCTGTTCTCCACTTCTATTCCAAGATCTTGCTGCACAGTTTCAAGATTCCGTTCAAAAGTGTCCACACTACCAATATTAAACCAGACGTACTGCTATAAAAAAAAGCAGAGATCACCACAAAGTGCCCTATCTTCTTTCAGCTTCATTACAAGCCAACTTCTAACACATACACAAGCAATTCTCAGAACAGATTAAGATCAAAAGAGAGGTTTTATGTTGCTTTGTAAAGTGTGCAACTGATGTAAGGTGTACCTAATAAATCTAAGGCCTGCCAACCTGATTATACTGAATCGGTCATTGCTTCTATGGAAATCATACACCCAGTAGTCTTGGGGCACTTTAAATGGACTGAAATTTTGCCCTTTTCTCCAGGGGAAAAAAAAAAAAAAAAAAAGGAAGGAGAGCAGGTAAACAGATCTTTAGGAGGGCACTATGCAGTCAGAATAATACAGAGCACTGAACTGGCAAACACAGCAGCCATATAACTTACTGTTTCACCTGAAGGCCTCAGCCGTTCTGATTAAAAAAGCACTTCTCTACTTTTGGAGTCCATATTAGGTTTAAAGTTGCTGTCTTCACAAAAGACAGCATGAACTTCTATCAGACACCAGAAAAAACCACCCAGATCATGTTACTGTCAAACAGTATTGAAATTTGGGTTTTCAAGAAAATCTCCCCTTTTACACCATGACCTGCCTGACTTGCCCCTACTTTCCCTGATATTGAAGAAAAAAAAAAAAGAGAGTAGTCCTAAGTATTAACTGATTGAGAAACTAAGGCAACTGGTGGTATGTGGGCTAAAGAGTAGGTGTATAAATAATTCACCCTGAAACCCACTGATGAAGTAATTACTGCAGATTTCACTTTACCCCAGAAGGACTTGCAGACCTTGTTTCATAAAAACTTCACCACCTCGGAAGAGGTAACCTGAAAAAGCTTCTCTTATGCTTCTTCTAAATTTTCCAAATTGTGTATGAGATTTTTTTTTTTGTTTAATTTTTAAATAGGTCCCTGCCACATTACTCTTTGGAGAACTTTTGCCTGTATCACTGTTCCTCGCTGTGCTACTCAAAAAGTAACTTCCTGAAACAAGGACTTTTCTCAAGAATAGAGAGCTCTCAGCTTGGTTTTAAAGACTGTAGTATCAAATACACACAAAGTTAAACATTTCTCTTTGTTTTTTTCAGATAACTGGCTAAAAACAGTCTGGAACAGAAAAGATGCAAAAGTATGTACAGTTAAGTCAGGGATTTTCTTGAGCTGATGAAAAACAGCAGTTAGAAATAGAACTTTCAGCACTTTATCGCTCTTCCTGTTTGTGTATTTGCATGAAGAACACGGTGCTAGAAAGGAACTACTTGCCATAGCTTCAAGGTATCTGTGGCAAAACCATCAGTACAGTAAAGTGAAAAACACACAATGTAGGATAACGTAACAGTAAGGAAGAAAACATGCTTTAGATTTAAAAATTATTAATGCTCCAGACCAAGTTTTCTGCATCAAATCTTATCTAAAAAGATTGTTTTGCTGTTTCTAATGTCACATGTATCATATATATGTACTAAAAGCGTTTACCCATTCATGAGGAGACTTTCCTGAAACAAAGATCACTCTAACAAAGCGCTTGTTCACCACTTCAAGTCTGTCCACCTGTAAGAGGAAAGAACAAAATTATGATGTGTTAAGAGTGTACAATCACTGCACTTCCATCACAGCTAATAGTGACATATAACAAATATGAACCTGTTCTGTTTCCCAGAGTATGGAGAATAAAATTCATGTTGTAGATCAATCCACAGTTTGGCATTAGGAATGGCATGAGGAATCATGTATGTAATCAGTAAGCAGGCAATATTGGTATATTAGAATTTAGACTGAAAGGATGACCTCATATCCTTTTTCCAGGAAAAAACCTAATGCATACCTCAACTCAAATTACAGGTACAGTGAAATAGTTAAACAATACTTAACTACTTCAGTGGTCAAACACCAAAAGCAATAGATCCCAAAACTCCAAACTCTTGTAGCAGCTTACAAAACAAAACAAGCCAAACTGAACAGAGCTCAGGAAAACTTAACTTTGCTCTTACAACTGTTTTCCTTAATATAAAAAGCTTCCTGTGCTACCATATTAAACACAGTAACATCAGTAAGATAAAGAAGAATTTAGTTGAGATAACATATATCATACAAACGGAAATCAAGAATTGAGCTCCAGGTTTGCAGATATATACTACCCGGCATTTTATTTTTGATAGAATAATTCTCAAATTGTTAGTTTCTTGAATTTGACAGGGTCTTTTCAGAAGGCAACTAGTTTCCATTTTTTTCTTCCTCTTTCCATACAAAACTGGTTTCAGCATCCTAAAAGAATTTTAAACTAGCAATGGTTCCACAAGTTGGGCCTGAACTGTACGGAGACTAGTAAGGTTTCCCTGAATTCACTACATGTGGCCATTTCTGGCAGAACTGAAGCAAAACATGAGCTGAGAAGCCACTCTAGATCTAGCCTGACTTCATACAAAACTACCTGAACACCTTTGTTTTGAAAAGCATATAAGCCCAGTAGTACTGAAGTCTTCTCCCCATTAACTGGCCACCAATACAGCAACCAACAGCATTTGATAGCTATATATTTAGCTTATCTGAATATCCAGACTACATCTTACAAAGGCCCAAGAGACCTGGTTTTATGCAACAACTGACTTTCATAATGCTTTTCTGCAACAAGGGTTCAGGCTGCGTTCACTATAACAGCTAAATTAATCTTTTTTACTGAGCTAGCCTCTTACTGCTTCACACAAATATAATCAGTGAGGGTGGCTGGTTGTCGTCCCACCCCCCCTCCCCTAAACATATGCATAATTGTCAATTAAAAACAGGACTGTAAGACACAGCCTAGGCAGAAGGAGAAAAGCATACAGAACAGCTCTGCATACATCAATATGACGAAGGTAGAAAACAACCTGTTTAGCAGTTTACTAAAGTAATGGAGGAATAGAAAGCATGCTGTTAACACAAATTCCCAGGTCTGGAACCTAGAGGAGGAAGCAAATTGAGGTTTTCTTACTCTGCAGGTGAAGCGACAAACAGGAAGGTAACAGCCAAAAACTAGTGGCTTCTGAAGTGGAAAAGGCCTGTGTAAGATAATCTCCTGAACTTCAGGACATCACCAAGCTATTACTAAGTGCAGAAAGCTGCCAAGTTTTACAGAGAGATAGGACACCAATGATAAAACTGATTGCTCCAGTAGTGGCTCCAGATAAGAGAGAAAGAAGAAATAATAGAGTAGAAAACACATGAAGGAGGCTATTTTACAACACAGTTATGCCAATTTACTGTCCTTGGAAGGGATTCTTTGATTCCCCACCCTGGCCTTTCTGTTTGCACTGCTGCTCCTCAGATTGCCTGAGGAACTGATTTAAGGTATGAAACAAGCAGGACACTTCTATTCAGAGGGGTGGGCTTGTGGAAGTGTCTAAGGTTAGGAGTAAGGTTCTTCTGAGAGCAGGCTGCATGCCTGCGTAAGCCATTAGGTCAGCTTAGCTGTACTGTAAGGCCATATCCTGAGAGCCTGTGGTTACACTGCCTCTTCAAACTAGCATCAACACAAATTACCCAACAAAGAATTTCTGTCCCGAGCTGCTCATTCCCTCATATCTCTCAAACTGACAAGTTTTCATACAGCCATCCAAAACATCAGATCAAGGAACTGATTAAGATGAAAGCTAATCCCCTTCTCCCTCAAAACTTAGTCCTGAGCCAGTTCTCAGTCCACAAACACATGAATACAAGCATAAGCAGGGAGGCAGAAATAAGCATCTTCAGCACACTAATTTTCCATTTTGATTCCCTTCACTACTCACCACTCCTTTAGAAAGATAGTTATTGACAAAGTCTTTCCAGGTGATTTCTCTCCCAGGGACCCTGAAGAAGAAGTAATACACAACCATCGTCCAGAAAAAAGAACTTCCCACTACGTACATCCGAAACTCCCTGACATCCCATGGAATGTCACCCTAGGAGATGGAGAAAAAAAATAGTTTTAGAGTCTGTAATACAGTAAGAACATAACAAGCAGGTTCTAGTATCCATTTCTGGCTCCTATTCCCTGCCCTCAAGGTTACCACAGAGAATATCAAACAAAGCTATACTTTGTTCTATGAACACACTTCAGTAACTTCAGATACAACTAAGGAATTACAACATTAGTAGAAAATCTTAAGTGGTTTACAAGTAGTAACTGAACTATGTTTTGGTCTATGAACTACTTGTATTAAAAAAAAAAAAAGTTTAAAAAACTAACAGGAAAAACACAGGAATGAGGAAAAAAATTATACCCACTAAGTAAAATTGGAAAACATTCTTTATATTTTTGTACTGCCAGATGTTATCATCTTTGTGCTACAGCTAATGGCAATAAATACAAATATAAATTTTGAAAAGAAACTTATATAAGTATTCCATTAAGGTCAGAACAGCTAACAGTAAACTACATTTAACTAGCATTGTGTTGACATTCTTGAAACAAAATACAAAGCCTTTGAAGTCCTGAGGCTCCACTGTAAGAATTCTGACTACTAGCAATCATAGTCATATAGTTTAAAACTCAATTAATGTTCCTGAAACCAGAGTTAGATGCCTCTGAAGACACAGCTGTTATTTTTGAAAAGCACTGAGTGGGGAGCCACCTAGAGTCAGGTACTATAAAATACTAGGCACAGGAGGCTTAAAGAGGATTTAAGCAGTCAGAACATGGCCCTAAAAGGCAAAAACCACACAAGGTAATTTCATGGGGACAAGACAGTTAGTACCATAAAGAAAGATATTTTAAAGTCAAGACCTTCTGTAATCTGGTCCACCAGTTAGTTTCTTCTTTCTTGCCACCTTTTTTACCACCACTGCCACCTCCTCCACTACTAGGCCCGCTAGGCTGTCGGGCACTAGCTTGCTTTGCTTCTGAAAAAATAAAGCATAACCAAAAAAAAAAAAAAGACGACATCTTTACATCTTAAGCCAATCTCACACTAGTTTTTATTAGTTTTAAAATTAAAGAGTTGTTCTGAAAAAATAACTAGTTTGCAATGCTACAATAATTAGAAGATGTGAGAAACCTCATCTTCCACACAAGACCAGGTATATAGTCCATTAACTGGCAGAGAGACATGTATCTCATATAGTTATGATCAGAAGAGAGGTCTGTTAATTGTATAACTGATGATACTTGTGCACCAAGAACTGAGAAGTGTCCCAAATATAAAAAAAAAGCCTGTTGTGGTGACTGCATGAAACCTATTTCTACTGCACTAATCCAAGGGTTTTGTTTGAGGTTGGGCGGGGGGGATTGGTGAGGTTTTTCATTGGTCTTGGAGGTGGTGGTGGTGTATGTGGAGATGGGTTGGTGTTTTTTGTTTGTTTGGCAGGGGGTGGGGTGGTGTTTTAAAAAAAAAAAAAAAAAACACAAAAAAACCCCCCACAAACCACCACAAGCTCTACATAACATCTCCTTCTCCCATGATTCACCCCACCATCATACACCCCCCCCCCCACTACAAGAAAGACATTGAAGTGCTGGAGCATGTCCAGAGGAGGGCTACCAAGCTGATGAGGGGTCTAGCGAACAAGTCATACAAGGGAAGGCTGAGGGAACTGGGCACGTTTAGCTTGGAGAAGAGGAGGCTGAGGGAAGACCTCATTGCCCTATACAATTGTTGTTGAGGTTGTAGAGAGGTGGGAGTTGGCCTCTTCTCCCAAGTGAATAATGAAAGGACCAGAGGAAACGGTCTGAAGCTGCAGAGTTTTAGATTGGATATTAGGAAGAATTACTCTACTGAAAGAGTGTTCAGGCACCGGAACAGCCTGCCCAGGGAGGTGGTTGAGTCACCATCCCTGGAGGTATTTAAGAAACGTGTAGATGTGGCACTTCAGGGCATGCTCTAGCAGCAAGCTCTAGCAGCCAAGACTGTAGGGGTTTCTTTGTTTCTGTATGGTTTGACTCCGTGATCCCAGAGGTCCTTTCCAGCCATGACGATTCTGTGATTCTATGGTCCTCTTAAAGCTCCAGGTTTATCGGTATCACAGGCTGGCATCCTTTTTAATATTCTGGAGACAAACACAGCACACTAACAGCCAACTACAGCTGAGTAGTTCATCTTAATCATTCTTCTACTCATCCAACTCACAAGAGCCTGCATGGCACAGCATAGCATAGTATCATATGTCAACATACTCAAGAGGGCGAGACGGAGCACAACACTAACACACACTCCTTCCAACCCCAGCTCTTTCAACAGCTTGGTAGTTTGGGGATTTAGGCATGACACTAGATTTTAGCATTCAAGGCCCAGTGGAGGGGAAACTGCTGCTCCTATTACTGTTCTCATAAGAGACTCACAGAGTTACTGCTTCTCCTCCTTGGAAGATATATTTTATAGATTTCTGATAAAACAGAGTGGTTGTTATTGCTAGTAATTTCCAGATTCACCCCCTTCCTTGTAAAGGTAGGGCTCCTTCTAGCACTGCCACCAGTAACTCCTCTTTCAAGCAGCAGGCTACATGGTTGGTCCTGGCTAAAGAGGAGGTTCTGGATGTTCACCCAGAATGACAATTCTGGTTATTCCATACAAGAAAACGGATATTTTAGCTTACTCTAGAAAAAGCTGAAAATTATACACAGAGACTCTCTGAATGCATGACTATGTCAACTAACAGAAACCAGTAAAACAAGAATTTAAGGACAGCATTCCAACAGAAGCAAGCATAAGGGAAAATAAATGTTATTCCAGAAGATATATATGATATGAAAGCAATGTAACATTTAATAAAAATATACCAATTTGCACTTTTAAACTAATCAAGGTACAGAAACATCTTCCTGAAAAATAAACAAAAGCCCCAAAGCCACAATGTTATGCTAAAATCTAATGAATACACATTCCACAAAAAGAATCAAAATCAACCAAATTTTTGTACCTTTTGCTTCTCCAGATGTACCCTTAGTTCCGTTAGCTTTCTTCCCATTGGGAAAATATTTTTCAAATCCTATTAAGAAAGAATTAAAAAGTTCATAATTGCTTTTTAGTTCCCAATTCTGTCATTACACTTCAGTAGTCACAAGCTGAATGTATAGAACAGCAAAGCAGCAGCATATAGACTGCAAAAAGGGTTTTGTTCTTGTCTTTTGGTTGAAGAGTTCTAGCAGGTTCCCATAAATCAATCTACTAGTGTTGACAAGAAAATATCAAATGTATTTAATGAGTAAATGAAGTAAAGCTATCCTTTAAACTAGATATAGGGAAGCTCAGTTCTACAGAAGACTGCATTGCATAGCATGAAGTTGAGCAAACCGCAGTCATTTTTAATAGCTCCTAAAAACCCTATAAATCAATGTTCCATCTCAACATTACTGGCTGGTTAGTACAAGAACTTACTTCCCCCACAGACAATAAACCTAAATGGCACACAAGGAATGCGGTCTGCTTCACTTCACTGATCAAAGTTATAATCACCTTTGGGAGGCTGAGAGAAAAGCCTTCTGCAAGCAGCAATTACACTTGCCAAGACAGTACTTCTGTCGGTAGTAACTCCAGTGGTAACTTTTTCACGGAGCTGAAAGATGAAAAACAAATATAAAGCAACATGAAGATGCCACAAAAATCTTCAAGCTCTCTAGTAGTCCTGAACTGCAACAAGTCAGATATTACTTTACAATAGACTTCATAATAACTGCTGTGGACCACAGTGTAAGACAACAATGGAAAAGGAAGAGTCAATTGAATGGGTAATTTCTACAGTTAGGAAATTTTTATTCTATTTGTTAAGAGCAGAGTTTCATCTTACATACAAATATAACATTCTAAAAGAGAAAAATCAAGCAGGAAACACTACAAGCTATGAACATTAAACAGCAACACACTGATCCTATGGGAAATATTTCATAACACCAGCCGAATGACACTTAGGAGCAACACTAACTGTGGCTGTACAAGCATGGTCCACACAGTACCGCGTTATGTTTTGGTAAAGAACTGCAACTTTTTCCAAGCAGTTAGGAACCTGTAACTTCTGAGTATGAAAGATCTGTTTGAATCCAAAAGAAAGTGAAATGGCAGACAATGCTTATGTCCAGCTAAGAAATCAATGCAGAGGAGGAATACCAGTTCAAAAGGCAGACCTAAACTCCTATGTAGGTAAAGAGCTAGTTATAAAAACACAAACCCAAGTCTATCACACCTTGATCTAAAACTAATTGTTTACTGTTATTCGCCATTTAAGTGCAATGAAGGAAATAAAATATTTTAAATTACTAATTCTTATAATACCAAAAGTTTTCTTAACTGAATATTTAAAAACAGAGTAAACTGCTGTTTTATTACAGAGAAATCAACACCCCTGTCTTCAAGAAGGGCCCAACTTACCCCTTCCTAAGCTTTTCCAGTGCTTCTAAGAAAAAAAATAATTCCTATCAAATTTCCCCACAGGCTGACTCACTCTCTGCCCTACAGAGGTGCTCAGTCTCCTTCCGTTCATTTTGAATAGAACCTATTTACCTTAAGAGCCAGAGAAACAGTAAAAAAAAAATAAAATACAACCACAACCAAAAACCAGAAAACAACAGGCCCTGGAAACATGACTCAAAGCGCCCATGCAAGGCAGCAAACATCAACCTAGGGCTAATACCTCTAAGACTACATCTGTGAAGGAAAGCCCCAACGTTAGCATCTCCACAGCAATTTTGTTATAGTCAAGTTATAATGGTACAATATTTTTACATATTAAACAAACTTGTAGGATACTAGATTACATGCTAAGGCTACACTAGGGATGCTGACATATCATTAATTGAATTCTAACTCTCCTGAAGCCTTCTTTCTGAGAGCTTCTCCTTCTACTCCTTATCAAATGATGAAATACATTAGACTTATTTCGAGCAGCCATCTGGTTCCACCTGCTGGAATCAAGAGGAATACCAAAGCGTGCTTGCTTTTGCTATGAACTAAGCTAAAAATTCTTACACTGCTTGATCCAGCTAGTATTTCATGCCACTGCCTGTCTTTATTGACTAAAGTCTGATACTGAAAATCCAAGAGGACATTTTACTGAGCAGACAGTCTGGAGAGCAGCTAATCTAGGGAACAGCTACTTGGTCCAATACACTATGACCTCCAACATGAGAAAACGCATCTATGCTCCTAGAAGCTTTAGGACAAGTGGGAGGCACCCATGTGGGCAATAAAAAAAACCATAACCACTTGCCACAGACCAACCCATCTATAGTTCAAATACAAACAGGTAGTGAATGTTGCAGCAACAGATGAAACTCAAAGACGTGCCCAGTAATACTGGCTTGTCTTCTATGTCACTGGTCTCCTACAACACCAAAAAAATTGGGAGTTATTTATTCCACAAGCTCAGATTATTTTGTATTTGTTAAGAGACAGGAATATTCAGAAGCTTTTACTCCAACTAAAACAACTCCTCAAGTTTAAAAGAAAAATTTGAGTAAGCCAAACCCAACTGCCTGGCTCAGCTAGAGCAGCATGGGTTTATTACAGAATTAAGTTATAGTTTAATCAGGTGGCAAGGAAGAGGGAGAGCAAAGGAAAGAAAAAGGTAATCAGATAGAGCTTTGAGGCAGACCTGAAAAATGGAACTGGATTGTCTCTACAGATCCTAAATTCTATGAATAAATGCACAGTCACCTGTCAAGTTAATATGCAGGGAGCTGAGTGTTTTAATGATGTTTTCTGAGAAGAGTGAACAACTAACTTCATGGCAAGTTCATAAACGGAGTCTGGGAGGAATGCTTTTATGCTACCAACAGATCTAGGTGAATCAATCTACTGAAACATGCAGTTTCCGTTCACCATAACATTCCACAAACGCAAAAGTTGTCAGAAACATGCTGGACTGGTAACAACTGCTTGGGTTTGGCATTTTGGTTGGTTTTTTTAAACTCTGTAAATCATCAGCATGAGAACTGATCATACTAATCCAAACACAGGACCTGTCCCTGGGTTGGCTGGCAAAGGGAATGCCACAGCAAGCTCAGCTGATATGAGCAGACCCACTGCCTAAGCAGAGGGAAAGCAAACAAAGCACATTTTAACTGGATGCTGTTTTGGGCTATCTACTAGGAAACTCTGCTCAGTTTCTCCCAGTCAGAGATGAAAGAACTGTCACAACGTATAAGACAAAAAAAACCCTATGTAATATTTTTCTCAAGCAAATCTTGTGACACTTTCCTAAAAATCAAGACTTTTTTTTAAATAGAAGTTCAAGATAAGTAAAGAACACAAAGGTCAGTTTTACAGTTAAAATAACCCAGAAAATGTTACTACTCCAGAGTATAACATAAACCCAAGTGCCTTCTTCACATTTCCAATATTAGATAAAATACGTAACTTTAAATAAGCAGAACTATTTACTTTATAAAAACTTTCTAACCATAATCCAGTTTTAAAAACCTAAGGCTACACAAAGCAAGAACCAAAAAAAGTCCAAGAATCCATTACTTCCAGGAAGTTACAAGTTAACAGCTATATCCATAAACAAGTTCCAAATAAAACAAAATGAAGCCACAAGTCTTAATTATCTAACACTCACCAACATGTTACATAAAAGCATAATGATGGGGGTGGGGACAGAAAGCTGGTAAAGAAATGCAACTTAATACAAGTTAGTCCTATTTTTTTATTTTTAAAAGAAAGATTAAAAAAAAGTAAGGGCTTTTATGAAAACAAAGTTCCTTGTTTCACCATCTATACACACCCAGATGCTACGATGAACACAAAGTTCCCTTCATAGTTCCTATGTTCCATTCCAAACAAGAACTCATTAAATTTTGACACAAATGAGAATTAGCTTCCTGACAGATTAGCAGTACTGCTGACTGCTTTATTTACTCTTGTAACAATGTTCAGTTCTGACAAAACAAAAATACAAATTCAACACTAAAAACAAAACATATATTTATACTTGGGACTAAGCTACTAACATGCTTAAGTGCATTCATCTCACAATTATCACCATTCTAGTGATAACCTTCACGCCTACAAAGGTGCAATTGTTCTCCACTATACCCTATAGCAAAATGAAGCAACCTGCCCAAGATGCCACTGAAAGATGAAGGAATTAAGCATCTCCCTTTTCCCAAGCAGTGGCATAGGCCCGTCAATCCTCCCGTATGTTAGGGCTGACAACAAACATCTTATAGAAGCTGACAGTCTAAATCATTTTACTAAGAACGAACACCCAGCCGTCACGATTTCATAGCAGGTTCAAAATCCACACCGCTATTGCCCCGTGCGATCCCAAAACGCAAACAACCGGCCTCTCGCCTTCTCCTTCCCAGCTCCTTCCCGTTACTCTCGCTGACAACCCACCCCCCACCCCAGATCGCTCAGCCCGCAGCACAGCCGCCATGTGCGGACAGCCGCAAACCCACCCACCGCGAATCACCACCCTGAAACGCAACGGAGGTACTTTTGAGTCGGGCGGAACGCAGCACTTCAGAACCCGCTCGGAACCCGGCAGCAGCAGCTCTCGGGTACCGCCTCATCATCATCCTCCTCCTCCTCCAAGAACGGCTTTCCTTCGGCCGCCCCGGCAGCCGAAGCGTCCCGCCCGGAGCCCGGCTGCCGGCCCAGGAGGCGCCGCACTCCCGGCCCCCCACCGGCCCTCGCTCCCCGCCGCCCGGAAGGGCAGGTACCGGCCGCCCCGCCCGAGGGGGTGAAGACGAGCCGGGCAAGGCCGCAGGGAGCAGCAAGGAACCCTCGGCCTCAGGGTCCCGGCCAGCGGGGGGGGGCCGCCCCGCGCGTCACCGTGGCAACCGAGACACTCCCTCCCCCCCCCATCCCCACGCACCCCAACCCCTGTGCTTTACGGCCAACGGGCGGGAGAGCGGCCGGCTGGGCCCGCGCCCTGCCCCTCACCTGCGCCAGGCACGGCCTTGCCGCCAGCGGGCCCCTCCCGCACAGCAGCTGCTGCAGCAGGACCCCGGGGAGCCCCCGGCGCCGGCAGCTCCCCCGCGCCAGCAGCAGGTAACGGTGCGCCATGGGCCCGTGCGGAGCCGGAGCCACCGCCGCCTCGGCCCACCCCGTCCGCCGCCGCCCCGCGTCGCGACCGCCGCTGTCGTCGCCCCGCCCCCTCCTGCGATGTCTGACCTCATCGCGCTACCGCGTGCACTTCCGCCTCTAGGTCCGAAGGACCCCATGCGAGCCCCGCCTCCCTTCCCACAGACCACGCCCTCTTTCCACGGCCACGCCCACTTCGTCACAACCTCCGAAAAGCCCCGCCCTCCCCCTGCTCCTTGCAGCTGCGCCTGCGCGGTGCCGCCGCTGGACTGACGCGGAAGGTGGGGGCGTGAGGCGAGGCGGTGACGCAGGCGCGTGACGCAAGAGCCGGCTGGGTACGTCTAGTGCTGCCGGGTGGAGCTCCGCCCCCTGTGGCTGCTCGCGCTCGCCGGCCGGCCGGTGTGTAGCTGTCAGGCACCGCCGAGCCCGCGCTCCTGCCGCCGCCGCCGCCGCCTGCCTTCCCTCCCTCCGTCCCCCGCCGGCCCCGAGGAGAGACCCAGGGCGGCCATGAAGATCTGGAGCTCGGAGCATGTGTTCGGGTAAGGAGCCGTGCCTGGAGGGCTGAGTGACGAGCGAGACACTTCTTCCCCCCCCCCTCCCCGTTGGGCCGCGTCC
>JAOXJM010000012.1:103028839-103081165 GCA_026413425.1 Tringa solitaria | reverse complement strand
TCCCCTCACCCCCCCCCCCTATCCCCCGCGCTCGCGCGGCGGCCGTTCAACGGCAGCGCCGGTCCTTCCACCGGCCGGGCCGCCGGGGGGGAAGCCGGGCCCTGCCGGGGTGAGGGCGGAACTAGGAAATGCCGCGGGCACGGCCGGAGGAGGGAGGCCGGCGGCGGCTCCTGACCGGTTATACCGGCAGAAAGGCTCGCCGGGGGACGGAGGGGGGGGCACCGGCTTCTGGCGGCGTTAAATCCTCTGGGGAGGGTCCCCGGCGGTGCCTCAGCGCTCCCCCCTCACGCCCTCCCCGCGTTGCCGAGCCGTCGTCGCCGGGAGCGTTTCCCGGGGCGGTGGGAGCCCGTGAAAGGGGCTGTCCCGCCCCAACCGGGCGGTGGGACGCCCTGGTAAAGATGGTTTTGGTTAAATAACCACAACTTTCACACGATTAAGCAAAAAATAAATGCCAAACTGCTGACGTACTCGATGAGGTGTTCCAAGAGGTATGGACAGAGCGATTGTGTGTCTCGCCTTAGCTGTCAGAGGCTCTCACAGGGATGCCTCGCAGACGGCCATTAAGGGACTCACATTAAGAGTGAGTTCTCTTACCCTCAGTCCTTTTCTGCACTAAACATGTTTTGACTATGGTTCTGGTTATCCAATTCCACTTCTGTGTGAGGAGGGAACAATAGGCCAAAGTATCAACGGGCACGTAACTCTTACTCAGGCTGACGTGGAGGGCACGGCAGTTCCAGTGCAGCCCTTCAAATGCCACCGATAACTCATCCGATACAGGTCTCTTAAAAGTCTCAAATCCTGGAGAGCACCAGGGGTGATAGTTCTTAAAATATGTACAAAATATCCCAGATGTGCAGTTTTAAAGTTCTTTAATTACATTAGCACAACTGAATTCATTATGCTGACACAGGTATTAGGTGTTCAACTTTAACATTAGTGTGGTATAAGTAAACTGGAGCCTCTAATATGAAATGACAGGCTGAGGCTGGTAAAGGCTGCTGCTGTATTGCGTAACTTGCAAGTTTGAGATTAACATCTGTCATTTGTGAGACACTAACTCAGTTTTTACTTGTCATTTTCTGATTGACATCTGTACCGGCGCACTTATAGTGTAATGTGTGCGGGTGTAGATAGTTCAGCTCAGGGGTTAATAAAATATTGTTGTGCTTTATCAGATCTCTGACTCTTAAAATCCCTCAAGGACACTTAACGAAATTTGACTGTTTCAGTTTGTGTAACCTCTGTTGATTATGATGTATAGTCACTGAAGATAACAAGGAATGGTCCTCCAGACCTCCTTCTGATATAGGAATTGAAGGCTTTATTTTTTCTGCTTACACCAATAAAGCTGAAAGACCTTTTCTTACTCTTCTTGTTGGAAAAAGAACTTATTTTTCCAAACTCCTGTTTGTTCTGGAGGTGGTGTACCATTGATGCCCTTCTGTACTGGTCTATTTTAAGACTAAAAGTAGTGTTCTTAAAAATCAAATCCATTTAGGGCCCTAAGTGCAACTCTTATGTACAAGTTGGCACCCCTCGGCCTTCTTAAGTTAGGTATCGATAGTTGAATTTTTAAAGGTACCTTTAAAGGTTATAAAGTTTTCATTCCAGATCTATTAGTTATTCTGAATATAGAAATCATTACTTAGGGACAATTTCTTTATTGGCTCAAGTCCATGATTTCTCTACCCTCCTGTATTTCAGGACAAGATATATAAAGTTCCATAAGAAAAGCCATGTGGATGGCCTGCCCTCCAGTAGTGGGGGTGCTCTCATCCCAGAAGTTTGAGATTATCAAAGCTTCTTTGCATGAAAACAGTTCTGTATTAAGAAGAGTATCCATAAATGTAATTCATGCTAACAAGCTGCTGAAAGCAGTACTACAGCTGCAGACTTAAGGCAGTGAGCTCAGCTGTTTTCTGAAAGTTTGTTTCTTTATTTTGAACTTCCTGATTTTTTTTTTTCATTGAATTAAATTTCACTTTGTTTTTTTGCTATAGGAAGAAACAGAAGCTAACGATTTCTTTTTTAGTTTATGTGGTGTGCTTAGAATTATAGAAGAATTTGTGTTGGAGTGGTCTTCTGGAGGTCATCTAGTCCAGCCTCCTTCTCAAAGCAGGGCTAACTTAAATGTTAGGTCAGGTTGCTTTTCAGGTTGAGTTCCGAAATGAATCCAGATTCAACAATCTCTGTGGGCAGCTACCCTGTCATTGTGGGGTTTTTTGCACAGCTAATTGGAATGTCACTTGTAGTAATTAGTGACTGTTGCCCCTTGCCCTCATTTCTGTTACTCTTGGGTTAATAATTCCTTTCTTCACTCTGTAGAAAGGAATATTTTTTTTCTGTTTGTGTGTCAATATTTTCTTATTGCGTTTCTAAGCATCACTTGGGGGGCCTTTTGGGAGCTGTGAAGTTGTACAGGTTGTGCCATATTATGCAAGCTAGATTTCTGATTTAGTGTTGTCTGAATACTTTCAATTAAATACACAATAGTTACAATGTCTCCTTTTTTTACAGACACCCCTGGGATACAGTGATCAAAGCTGCTATGAGAAAGTACCCCAACCCGATGAATCCCTGTGTGGTAGGAGTAGATGTCCTCGACAGAAGCCTTGATAACCAGGGGAGGTTGCACAGTCACCGTCTTCTCAGCACAGAGTGGGGATTGCCAAGTATTGTAAAAGCGGTGCGCTTTTATAGTCTTCATGGGTTATTAAGGGTGGGATGTATTTTTATGCCATCATCCAAATTGGAGCTGAATTAAAAATAAAAGCTTAGTTCATAGGAAGTATCATCCACAAATATCACATAAGCTGTAATGAGTGTGCTTTGAAGGAAGAACATGTTGGAGGCTTTACTATGCCTATAGTGTGTGTATGGCTATACATGCCTTCTAGACTGGTCTGTGTGGCTGATACAACCTACCAGGATGTTGTCTTGCCAGTGATCACAGTGTTCTGGTATCCATAAATTACTCTGCATGTATTTGGGGTCAATAAGAACTTGACATCTATGCATTTCAGTTTGGGTTTTTTTATATTTTAGTACTTGACTTTTTTAATTTTTATTTTTTTTTATTTCTTCACTTTCAGATTTTAGGAACAAGTAGAACTCTGACTTATATTGAGGAGCATTCTGTGGTAGATCCAGTGGAAAAAAAGATGGAGCTTTGCTCAACTAATGTGAGTGGTAGCTTAAGAAGTTTCTGGTAATTAGTTCTGGAGATTAGATGTTTTGCTCTTAACATTTAGATTAGAAATGTGTTTGCATCTTTAATCAGGAGGTGGCAATTTCCATGTCTTAATTAGCAGCTTAGTTGGCTCTGGTTTTCCCTTCCTCCTCCTTCCCACAAATAGGAAACTTTAAATACTTTGGGATCAAACATTTGTGATTCTGTTTTTAATGTAAGATTATTTCTGAGAATGGATGTAAAGTAGTCTGACTTTTAGGTGAATAACTTGTTCTACATTACACTGCCATTTGAACAACAGTTTTAATTTAAAATTCCTTTTTTCTCCAAATGTAAATGGAGTAGTATGCTATATTTTGGTATCCTGGGAACTTGTAGCTATCAGATTTAAAGTGGAGTTGTCTGTAGCAGAGCCTTGTCTCTGTACAAGAGGCATTGTCTTTGCTGAGTATTAATTTTCTGTACACTCCACATAGCATTATGGTGGTCTTGGTCTTGAAGAGCCTGTCTGAACTGCATGCCATAAATCAGATAAGACTCAGCACTCAGAGAAAACGAATAGAGAGCTGTTTGTGCTTTGTACTGTGAATTAGAACCTTGGTTGATGTAATTAGATCTAGGATAGGAAAAGACGCATCACCCTTTATAGGTCTTTTTATTGTCTGTGTTCTGGGTATTATATTCTGTGTACACTGCTTTCTCTGACGTTAAATTGAGGGCTCTACTATTGAGTAGTGCTGTTGATAACAGAAAAATGGAGGGCTGGAAGTGAGGATTTCAGCTCTTTTTTTTCTTTTTAAGATTACTCTCACAAACTTGGTGTCTGTTGATGAGAGACTGGTTTACACGCCTCATCCTGAAAACCCTGAAAAGTAAGTAAGGATATTTGTGTGCTTCTTTGTGTATAGGAGACATTATGTTAGACCAATTCAGTTTAGGTATTAACTTTTCTTTATATTCTCTTACAGAACTGTGCTAACTCAGGAAGCAATTATTACTGTTAAAGGCATTAGCTTGAGCAGTTATCTGGAAAGCTTAATGGCAAACACAATATCTTCTAATGCCAGAAAGGTACATCTTTATTCTGGTTTCTCCCTCTCTTCCTCTACCTTTCCTTGTGTTGAAATAGTAATTGTTAGTCATGTATGCTGAATACTATATTTAATTTTTCTAAACTTTGTGCACAGAGTTTCAATTGATTTTTTGGAGGACCTCAGTAAGTAGAATGTAATTTCCTAAAGCACGAAAAGGTTTCTCTACTAAATCTTTGTTTTTCAACTAGAATTGCACATCAGAACAAACAAACTTTGATGTGTATGCTACAGATACACATGGCATATGCATATTATTGGTAGGTTGTTCGGTTGTTTTTTTTTTCCAAAGCACCTTATTAAACACTAACCTGCTATTTCCGGGAGTTAGTACTAGTAGTGAATATAACTTCCTTTTCAGGGTTTATAATTTGGATGTAGCAGTTAATGCTAGCATATTTTCTATGCTGCTTTGTCAGTTTTTTCAGTTCCTATCCATTATTGAGCTGTCTCCTCGCCTTTGGCTGAAAGTAAGGTAGTGTAAGCAGAAGCTTATTCTTTGAAGAGATGAAACTATGCTGGCTTTTGTAGGTAACACTATACCAGCTCCTCTGTCTTGTGCTTGCTTTTTCTGCTTGGCTTGCAGCCAGGAGCTGTGCTTCAGCACAGGCAGATCTATGGGAGTGCTTATTTTGGGCATGTTGTCCTATCCTTCAGGGAAGGTGGGAAAGAAACGGGGTTGCTAAAGAAGCATCGACTTAACTGCCTAACAGCAGGACGAGTGCACCTGAAATTTAAGTTTGTGCTCTGTGTTGCTGGAGAGGCTCAGCACAGTGGTAATCTGGCCCAGGTAATTCCTGCTATGCCAGAGAGCCTGTGCTTTGGCCAGCCCTTTGTCCTTGTGAGAGATGTTGCTCGACCAAGGTGGTGTAAGCCAACTTGATAGGACGTATTGACCAACTAGATCAGAAAGGAGAAAGTCTCCTTTTCCTCATTTCTGTGTGCTTCTCCAAAAATAAGAAGAAAACAGGTTAAAGTCAGGGGATGGAGAAGGAGTGATGGGTGATTTCTAGACACTGAAGAGTAACTGTCTGAGTGCTCTCTGTTTGTTTGAAAGTCGTAAATGGGTTGTATTTCAGATAAATTACAATTCTTTTCTGATCTAGTTTCTATTTAGAAGTCTGTATGGGGCATATATTCTTGAACCCGAAGTCCAAACCCTGGCTCACAACCAAACTTTGGGCTGACTTGGAGGTAGCAAAGCACTAGCTAGTTGGAATGGCCGGATCAACTGGGCACACTTAAAAGTGCTGGCTGAATTCCTCTGTGGCATCTGTCACATTTGCATGTCTCTGTTGAGCTTAGGGAAAGAGTGTAAATATTTCTTGGTACCTGTTCAGGTGTTGCCTGATCGAGTGAACTTGATTTCTTTTAAAGATTGTTCTCCTGTTTGCCATTTTCAAGGAACACGCTGGCTTACAAGCTTCTTACAAACCAAAAAGAACTTCTTGTCCTGTGTATTTCACTGAAGAATCTTTGGAGATTTTGAATTTGGCATGAATTTGTACTTGCTGTTACCAGCCCTTTCTTTGCTACACAGTAACATACTCTGCTATTACTAGCTCTTATCCCCTGCTGTGCTGTGCCCCTGTGCTTTTAGCACCCCTCTTAAACGTAATGAAAGTCACTGAAAAATGTTTTGTTGTTCTGAAGAAATAGGAAGTAAGTCTATTTTGCTCTGAAGTAGGGGTGGCAGATGATGCATTATTATTTTTAATGATGATGGAAAAATCATTTGCCATATGTTGTAAATCTTTTTTGTGTTACTCCAGGGGTGGGATGCTATTGAGTGGATAATTCAAAATTCTGAAAGCGCTCTAAGCTAGCAGTTCTCCACATCTGCAGTTTGTACTAACTAGTGGTAATGCCAGCATTCTTCTTCTTGGTACAGCATTTCAGCTTTCTAGCAAATATGTGCATGGATTGTTGTCATGTGAATTTCATAAATTAACCTGCATGTATGTTTTATATACATTGCATACAGGAATGGCAAACATGTTCATTGCACTGCAGTTGTAGGGAGTGAGAGTAGGTCAGATCTACACTGGATCAATTAACCTGTGCTTATGTCTCTGGATAACCAACTTGGTGCAGCCGTGTCTTGTGCCACATGTTGTTGCTTATGGTTTGAAAATGCACTGATGGCTGCAGATAACTAGGCATGTGAATGAGTACCTCCACTAAGTGTTTGATCTGGTCCTGGTCTCTGTGATTTCTGTATGTAAAACCGGTGCCTGAGGAAATTAATAAATTGGTTAACGACTGGAATTGGCATTATAAAAATGAAACGGAATTGTGCTCTTAGGATACAAAATTGATTTCTTGAAAGAGATTGCCCAACAGGGGTAATCTTTTGCATAGTGAAATTGTATTTGCTTTTCTTATGCCCGAGGAATATTATTGTCCCTCTGTGAACTCCTCTGGAAATCTGTACAAAGCTTGAAGCTGTCAGAATGCCAGACTGTTTGTGTTTTTCATTGCTCTTTAGTTTTATTCATTTTGGTAGTGACGTGTCCCTTAAGCAATGTGACTATGAAAAAACTTGACTTCAAGGCTGAGAGAACTGAATGTACTTGCCTCTGTGATACCTCTGTGCAGACTGTTTTCCTTCCATGAGTCAGTGTAGCCTGTCTCTGTCATTCCTGTATTGGCTTATGCTTCAACTAATAAGATTCCTTAAAAACAAAAAAAAAAAAAAAGAAAAAAAATCTATTACGCTGCTTCTCCTACTTGAGAACGTTGAGCTTTTTTACACTGCTTACTTTGAGATCAGTGTATATCATGAGTGTTTGCTTTTAACGTTCTCATTCCACTAAGCTTTTCTGGCTGTTTTTCTGGAAAACATCAACTACAAAGGCTTAACATTTATCAGTCAGTCTCTTAAGCTCTACCAACAAATCTTCATCTGTGGTGTTTGGTCTGCCAAACACGTCATACTGCTAACATATGCAATAAAGACTAATATTATATGCATGCTTGGTTATGAATGTGCTTGCTTAATGACTTACTATAGAATTTGTTGTACAGTATGAAACTTTATAGATCAATCCTCTGTCAGATTTTTCTTTTTTTTTTGTAACTGGGTAGTTCTACAGTACTTGGAAGCTTTGCATCTTGTTCAGATTTGTAAGTTAATTTCCTATGCAGAATATTCCTGAAATCTTCCTTGCAAATATCACAAGTTTATTCTGAGCTGCAAAATACAGCATATAGTGTATGCAGGTCTGAGGAAACGTGCAGACCTATGTAGTCTCAAAAGCTGAAGGAAATATCTTAGTGCTCCAGTTGAATGTCGTGGATTTTTTAATTTTATTTTATTTTCTCTTGTCAACAAATATATCAACTCAAACACTATGCCCTGGTTGTTTCATAGTCAGGGCCTGTAAAGAATCTCATTTTTTTCTGCTGATCATTTTCTATGTCAAATTTGTTTGACATTCTGACGAGTCTTCTTTGTGCAATTAGACAAATATAATATCTAAGCTGTTGCTGTCTTACTCGCTTCTCTCCGCATGTGTCACCTGAGAGAGGACATTTTAACCTGACTTTTAAATATCCAAATGCGTGCTTACTGAAAGATGACTCCCCCTCTCTCCCCCCGCTTTGTTCCTTAGGGAGAACTCCACTCAGCTAATTCGCAGCTAGTTACAACTTCTTGCTATGCCGTAGCCTATTCCTGTCTGGGTGCTTTTATCGTTTCTTTGCTGGTGGGCCCAGGTCTTGTGCAGGATGTAGAGACAAGTGGAAGTTACCTCCTGGTGAAGCATGGTTGATTTGGTGCTCAGATGGAAGGAACTCAGAAGTTAAATCATATTCTTTTAAGGACTTCTTTCAGCAACCGTGTACTGAAACTGGGCAATTTAAATCATGCTTTCTTGATTATTGTCTGTATTTTTTAAAGGCGTTTCTTGAACTAAGTTCTGAAAAATACTAGTTCTGGAGGTAGTTCTGGATAGGGCTGAATCCCCCTTTCTGAGCTCTGGGCAAGAGTTGAACACGTTGTTGTGATGTGTGGATGGCTTTCCTCAGGTTAAGGATGGCCTGCCAGGGCAGATGTAGCAATTAGTGTTTGTTTATTCTGTGAGTCCCTATAGTTTGGAAAACTCGAAGAGAAACAGAGTCAGCCCCTCCCTGAACTTTGTGAGGGTCTTGAGATAAATATGCTCTGACTCATACTAAAACTTTATTTCTTTTAATAGGTTACACTTTGCAGCCCGGAACTGGGCTTTTAAAATTATTCCAGAGTAATGTTTCTAGCCTCAAAAAAATCTTCAAGAGTATGTGAGGGTTTTCTTTTTTTCTTTTTTCCTTTCTTTTTTTTTTTTTTTTTTGAGGTTTTTCAAAGCTATTTATGCAGATCCTTGTTCATGCTTATTGGTTTATAAAGGACAACAGTAAGCTCTGGACATATCAAGAGATTTTTGTTCACTTTATCACCTATAATGAATGCAACAAAAATAGCACATCAGAGTTCAGAACAACTCTGTGTGTGGAGGGCTCTTCTACCGCTTTCCCTTGCTCTCCGCAGAGGGCTTGAACGCGGGCACTGGCTCTCCTGAAGACCTAGGGCTTTTTGGGTTTAAACCCTTTATCTCCAGAACTCCTCTAGACTTGGCCAGAGCCATGTGGCTCCTGGTTGCTGCTCTCCACTGTCTGTACTTCTTATTCTTAGTCAGATAATAGAGGTGAGCGTCTCTTGGCTTCTCTTCAAGTGAAAAAAGGTCAGGTGTTTTCCCAGTCTGATCCCGTCTGCTTGTTTCAGCAAAAGCTGTCATTCTGAGATTGTGGAACTCTAAAATCTTGCACTTTTGTTTAGTTAAAGTGCTTCTCTTTATTTTCTTGGCTTTGCTGTGTGGCTGGCTGTGTGCTCATCATGTAGACATTGGGGTGCAGTTGCAGTTTCTTAAAGCTTATTCTGCTGGATTCCTCAGCTTTTATTCAAACATTGGCTGTCGGTACCCAGCTTTGAGGCACTCCCATTCTGAGAACTGAACAAAGACCGAACCTTCATATGAAATGTGCAACTGTAGTCTCTCAGTCTGTTTTATATACTGAAAAGTTGCTGTGCCTGAATATAGAATTCAACGCGAGTCCATCCCTGAACTCTTGCTAGATATCAAGTCAATTAATTGCTACTTCAAAGAGCAGGAGACTGTCTTTCTTTGTCCTGGATCTTCTCGAAAACTGTCCATATAACTTGGCTAAGGAAGCTGAGAACAGTATCTAGACTTTGCCATAAATTTGCTGATATTCTTTGGGGGGTAGGAAAAGCAAACAAGCAAAACCAGCAATACCCTTACGTAAGGGAACAACTGCTGAATTAGGCTTTTTGCCTAAGTGTGCTGCTGAGAGCTCACACCAGTATTGCATTTACTCCTTGCTTATGGGTTAAGCAAATGCCTTTGCAGTGAAGTTTCCATAAGAAGATGCTCAGAAATTATCAATGTAATCTGGTACCAAACTATGCAGGGCATGGAATTAATTTTAAAACAAGTGTCATGTCTGACAGAGGAAAAACTATAGAAACACGAGTAGTGGTGTTCTCTCTGTTCTTGTCCTAAATTCCAGTATTTTCCTGGCAGGGTCGGGATGCCCTGGAGTGGGTGATCAGCAAACTAAACACAGAATTGGAGGAGCTGAAGTCAACACGCGAGGGCATGAAACCAGCCATGGCAGCAGCGTCAACAGAAAAATAAAACCAAAAATACCAAGTAACCAACAGAAAAGTTTTACTCTGCAGACTGCTTTGTAGATCTCCCTTCCAAGGCTGATCTGCATATGTTTTATATATTTATAAGAATATCGGATCTGCGGAAAAGTAACCTCATCTGTCATCTCCACAGCAGCTCCTGTTACCTACTGAAGATTAAATTGACCTCCTGCAGATGCTCTTTTCATTTAAACAATTTATTTTTAACACTGGAAACAAAACATTTAGCACATTTTAAACTGCCTAAATGTGCCTTTTTGTAACAAAGATAGAGAGTGTATTATATTTGCGCCGTCTTGGTTTTTCGTACTCAAACTTGAAAAGAATGCATGTGTGGTATTAAGGATTTTCCATGTGAACCTTTGTTCTGTGAAGGGCTGATTGGTACTAGAGCACTGAATTTTGTGTTTTGTAATCTGATAGTGTCTTATAACCATTTAAAAGGAATTAACGTAAGTCAGAAGATGATACTGTAGAATTAGATGTGTATCTAGAGGATCGTCCCGAAAAGCTAAAACTTATTTGGTACAACCTTTTCCTGTATTGTTTAAATGTGCTGCCTGAACATGACACACAGATGCTTTACCTCTTAGATGTTTGTATCCAAACAAAGATAAAGTTTCTATTGGTGTTAATAGCCTAGAACAGTTTTTTGGTGGGGAGAAAGGTATAATTTATTTTCATATTTATTAACTTGACCTAGTTCCTACCCTCTATATGAGGAAAGGAGCAGTAATTCCTGGAAGGTGCTGGAAAATACTTCTCTTATTTATCTCTAAGAAGGGTATTTGTAGGCTACTTGAATGAAGAGACTGTGCTGTTCCACTGGTCCTTGCTCTTCACATCATGTCTTAACTGAGGGGGAGACTGATGCAATAACCAGAAGAGTTGAAATGAGAAATAAGCAGGAAATTTGAAATCCAAAGGTTTCATGAACATGTACTTTTCACGCCCTGAATGGAGAAAACAAGAGAACAAGAAAAACAAATGGACTCTGCTTTTTGAGTGCTTTCTACTAACTATTGACTATACTAGTATAACTGAATTTTTTTTCAACTTTTCCACATTGTTACAAAATGGTTTTAGAGTAATTTTAAATGCTTCTCATCACCTAGAAGAATACTCCAGTAACTGCAGAAATTTTTTCCTATAAAACAGGCATAAATATATATTGGTAACAGCCCTAGCCTTGTCTGATGTTCACAGCATTTTCATGTTTGGTTCAGGTGTAGTATATGTTTCTTAGCCAGCACTCTGTTAGGGCATTTAAACTTATTTTTTGGTGTGCACACAAAGTGAAATAAATGTTGCAAGGATGTTTACTTGTTCAAGTGGCAAGCTTGTGTTTAGGAAGCTGTTAAAGAGCATGAGTAACTTCTGAAAAACTAGAAGAGCAAAATGTGGTCACTGTTTTGATCTGGTACTTTTAAATTGTCTGTAGCTTAAGGGAAACTTCAGCATTCGTATTCTGGTTAATTTGAAAGTGAACGTTAATTTGGGTGTAACTATAGTTTCACTAAATTACGTGATCCTAATGAATAAACTTAATTTAAAAAAAATATATATTAGTCCAAAGCAATTAAACGAGTAGCTTCTATTTATATTGCTCTTTTTATATGGACCTAAAGCCTTTCTTATTTTGGAACAGAAACTTAGAGCCTAAAGTCTGATAGCAGCTCCTTTCCAGAAGATACGCTGGATAACTTTGGTGCAGGCCAGTTGTTGTGCTTCTCAGAGGAGCAATGCCAGCTCCTGGATAAAGAAGGCAGAAGATGTTGTAGCTCCCAGTGGAATTCTTCTGGGAAGGGGAGTGCAGCCGTGGCAGTGCTCTGCGAACGAAAGGAAAAGATGAGTAAGTGTGTGTGCATGTGGGAACCTGTACTAGGGCATTTCCATGCGTGCCTACCGGAGGCAGTCTAACTGTCAGGGGAGTAGAAAAGTCTTTGGAGAGGTTCACACATCGCTTCGGCTTGGAAGAATTGTATAAAGCTGCTTCTTGCATCAGATTTGAAATAATTGCTTAGTGTTGTCTTAAAGCCGAGTGACTTGTGTATAGCACCTTCCAGCGCCAGCCCGTGTCCCAGAAAAGTGACCCCAGGCTCCTATATTCTGTCTAGGGCCAGACTCCTCTGCCACGCCTTAGGGCCAAGACCAGTTATGCATCAGTTTTCTGCATTACTTTCTTTGCACTTTGCTTTCTTCTTCCAGAAATAGACCCTTGCCTGCTTGTGCTCCATCCTTTTCTGCTTTTCCCCAGGCTAATTGGGAGTGGGGAAGCTTTGGGTAGGAAAGTGACTAATTTCTTCCAGAGGCCAGTTTCATCACCCAGCTGCCTCTCTCCGCTGCCAGACAGTGCTGCTGGTTCTCACCTTGTGACACTCCTGCACCTCTGGGCTTATTGATCTTCCTGTGGCTGCTCATTTTGCCAGCGTACAAAGGACCTTGCAGGCAGCAGTCACACTGGGACCAAGTAAGGTCCAGTGTTTAGCAGATGAAGTGATTCTTAATTTCCCAGAAGCTTTCCTGGACACTTTCACTCTTCTGCTTTCTCCTCATCTAGTTTGCATACAGGCTTCCCACCCTTCTTCTCCCTTGACCATGTGACTCTTCTTCATGGGCTCTGGTGGGATCTGTAGCTGTATGTTCAGCTCTGCTGTGCTTAACTGCTCAACTTCTGCTTAACTGTGCTTAACCAGAGCTTAAATGCTCTGGTTTTGAAGCACTCAGTTTCCCACCCTGGTTCTGTCACTGTTATAGTCTGAGTTGACCATTGGGGGGAAAATCCCCCTATCTTTGGAATTGCTTATTTTGGGCCTTCCCTAGGGAAACTCCCCCATCTTTTCTTTATTTACTGGAAATGGCTAAAAGATATTTATGAAGTCACTTTTATGTGGTGTGCATTGACTGAGGGCGTCTGTCAAAGGCAGCAAGCTGCACGTGAGGGAAGGTGCTAGGCTGCTTGTGGGATTTGGTGCCGGTGTGTCAGGTCTCCAGGTTGGTCAGAAGTCTGGCTGCTCACCCTGCCCAGTAACTACAGCTGCATTGCATGCGCCTGCTGCGGGTAGATGGTTCCTGACCACAGGGGAAACAGTGAGGGGAGATGGCAGTGGTGATTCCCAGAGTGTGGCAAACTGGGCATTTTAAGGTGTTGAAGATACCAAACTTGAGGTAAACTCTGGTTTCTGGTTGATGTCTGTTTTTCATGCTGGCGTAGATGGGCTCGTGTTAGCAACAAAAGGCATTAACTTAAAATAGTGCAATCAAATGCTCTTGTGTGTAATCAGGTTTTGGGGTGTTTGTTGTTTGGGTTTTTTTTCTGACTTGCCCTTGCACAAGTGTGAGTCCTCCATGATCCCCCCATTCTTCTTCTGGGTTTTCCCCCACCAGGTCAGGAGGCACCATGGGGGAAAGGGTCATATTTGTTGGGAAAAGGGTAATCCTAGTGTAAGTTGCAGAATTCTTGAAAGACTTGCATAAACCAGTAAAGGCACTGAGCTGCAGCACTTAGCGCATATCAGGAACTGATGTATAGCACATATCAGGCATTGATGTATGTGATGATGTAATAAGGTAGCACTGAGTAAGGTGACATTCCTTGATGTGACACTTTTAATTTAAAATCTTCAGGTGGAGCAGGGGTTAACACCTTTCCTATTCTTGCATCTTTCTAGATTGTAAGCTGTGAAGGGCAGGACTCTGTAAAGTGTCTGTGTACACTATGGTGCTATCTTAAATAAAATGACATCTTCGGTTTAAAAAAAACCAACCACTTCTGGGTGTAACTGCTATGACATAAAATGGGCTGTTGGTTTTCAGAGAAGGCTGCAGAAAAATTGGTGTTAGTCTGTGCCGGGTAAGCAGCAGGACCCAGTACCAGGCTCCCTGGAGCTCACTGAAGCCACACATCCTGCTGGGCAAAAGCTCTGCAGGGTCCTCTGTGCCCGACCTGGTAACTGCATGTGGGTCTGGCGCCGCTTCATTTTGCAGTAAAACAGGGAAGAGTCATATAAAATGATTAGCCTTGACTTGTAAATAAGGCCTTATTTAGCCAATAAACTATCTTCTTACCCACCACCACTACTTGCCACCGGTCAAAATCACACAGGGTATGTGCTCACTTTTAATGGCCGCTCCAGGAGGCAGGTCAAGCTTTCACTATGAATTATTCAAGGAAAAGGCATTTTTGTGAAGCACAACTCCTGTCCTCTTAGTTCTTCCGCAGCTGAGGTGGTTGAAGAATGATTCTCATTTTATTGCAAGGCACCTGCAATTAAAATAGTCAGTAAGGGCTCCTAATTTGGGGCCTGGTACAAGACTTTCCTGTTTTACTCTTGTATAATTTTGTTTCTAACCTAGTTAAAGTCTGCAGCGTTGAGGGTTGAGGGCTCTACCTGCCCCAGCACCATGGGACATGCCCTTGCCAGCTGTGCCAGGTAAGAACCGACGCTCGCCGCCTTTACGGTTACCTCGGGGAAGCGAGAGCAAGGCACTGCTGTTTTAAAGAACTTTTTATTAATAACGCATAAACAAGAAGTTGCATTTCAGTACCACAGAACATGAAAACAAGCAGAAGACGATTCTATTGCCTTTCTTGTCAGAGCTGATGCCCCGGGTGCCCCTGAAGCCGCACAGTCAGTACACGCGCAGTGACAGCACGGAAACGGGAGAAGGTTTGTGCTTTGGGCCTGGTAACGTCCAAAAAGTGCATTTCCCATTTGGGATTTTCCTTGTTCCTTCACTGAAGGAGAGGGGGAACCAGCTTTAACAGAAACGCAGCACAAATACACTCCTGGTACCTTTGTTTTGCTGACTCCCAGGTAACGTGGCCACCAGCCCCTGCAGTAGAACCGTGCCCTTCTCCAATGTCTAAGCCAAAGCCGGGCCTCGGCCTCCGCCTCCCCTGCGGGCTGGGCCATCGGAACGCAGCCCCTCTCTAAACACGTGTCACCTGGTCCTTATTTCCACCAAACTTGGGAAGCCAACCTCCTGCGGAAGTTGCAGCAACTCGGGCCCGTGTCCTTTAATTCTGGATTTGTCACCCTGTGACAATCCCACACGGGGAGGTTTGCCCCACGGCCTGTCCTCGCTGCCTCCCGCTGCTCAGTGCTGACATGGCTCTGGTTAGGGACGGGCAGGGAGGGCCCGTAGCTTCGTGTCAGCAGCTCTGCAACCGCCGGGCACGCACCAAGAATGGATTTTTTTTTTCCACACTGGATGATCGCCTTTTTGCACTTGCAGGGTTATGGGTTTTATTAATCAAACAGGTCTTTTCCAGCTTTGACTGTACATGAAGCAGCCTGGTACCTTGAAAGACTGTCTCCTTAAAAATGGATTTTTTATTAGCTATAGAAAGCTGCATTCCAAATGGCTTCCTCTAGAATTGCTCTATAAAAACCATCTCGATGACCTTTGCAGAGTGCAGCATCTCCTGTCACTATTTCAGGACATAGGGCCCCGGCTCCCCACGGCTCCGGCACTGGGGCCAGGCAGGAGCTGCCCCCACAAAACAGCCCCGCCAGAGGAGAAATGGAAGAGTTACTGAATTGCAGTTCAGTGCAAATCAACAAGCAACGCTACTGCCACATAAAATTTGCTGTGTCTATTTGATAACTGGTTTAGCTCCTGGAAGTGCTGCTTATTGCTTTCAAGGTGTGGGATCCTGTTCGCCCTGACACTGAACACTCAATTCTCAAAGTTCTTTAAGCAGTTGTAACCGCTTTGTAGTCCCTGGTTTTGCAGACAGGGACCCCGGGGCATAGAAAGGCTCACAACTCGTGCCAGGTAAACTGAGCAACAAGAGCAGCTCTGGGATTTTTCAATGTCAAGCTGAAAGAGGGGACTGCGGCGCTGGACTCGATGGAGCTGCCGTGAGGACAACGCTCATGGAATTACACTAATGTGTGAGGAAAAGGGTTCTGTGTCTTGTGTATCACCTCAGACTGAGCTAATGCCCCCCTCTGGTTGGTCTCCTGCCAGGAAGTTTTGGTGAACAGTAATTTCAGGAACCCAAAAAAATGTGAAACACAGTCGTAAAAATCAGACAGAAACAACAAAACAGATCTTTATAGCTGGAATCAATATTCATAAACATTCTCAGATTGGCCTTAGGATACATACATACAAAAGAAGAAATAAACCAGAGCAGCTCCAAGTTATCAACATGGAAATGCTATAAAATTTTATGGTACCATTAAGATAATCTGTATGCTGTAGCACCAGAGCATACAGTCGCAGCACCTTTCCCTCATGCCTGTGTGTTGTCACTGTTTCACAGATGAGACTGAGCTCCTAAGACAGACTTTCCTAGAGGATGTAGGGAGCTGCTGGATGAGGTAAAGCACAAAGGTAGCCATCAGGAGTCTAAAGTTGGAGCTTTTAATTAGTTTTAACCTATAGAGCATGCAGCCAGTGACTAACCATGGAAACTGATGCTGAACTTGCCTGGGGGAAAAAGGGAGCGTGTAGGAGAAGAGAGACCAACGTACTAGTTATGCTAACGATGTTCTCTCCACTTCTGGCTTAAAAACTCAGAAAAATCAACCAATTAAAAACCTCTCCTGCCAGACTACCAGCATTTCTCCCAAAGCTGAGGGATGGAGAGTTCCCAAAGCCCATACATATGACAGGCAGGACAAGCGTGCGTTGGCTACAGCCCGGCAGTGTTGGAAGCAGCAGGTAGGTAACAGAGGGAGTGGGCTGGGAACGGTGACTCGGTGCTAATCACATCACTGGGGTTACACAAGCGGTTTTATTGCTATTCTAAGAGTACTTCGACATGTTTCCCTCCCTTCATGCAACCCAGCCAGCGTTCAGCTGTTATTCAATCATTTTCATTAACAATTCTTTGCCAAAAGAAACGTCTGACTGATGTTGCAAAACTATAAAAGCATGAAGAAGAAAAGGAGAGAGGCAGGACCTTTAAATCAGCTTCCACGTGAATAATTAACACAGACAAAGGCTAGAATGGAAAGGCATTTTATTTTCGTCAGGTAACACCCCCTCTCTGTATAAAGGAAATGATGGGGAAGTGGGGGGAAAAACAACAAACCCCCAAAGCAATCTTGTCACTGTGAACATTTGAAGCTTCAGGTTTTAGAGGGGGGAGAGCTGCAGCAGAGGCCAGCTCGCTTCCTCCACCGCCACCGTGAGGCAGAGCTGCTTTTGAATTCTCCACAACCAGGTTCACATATGAAACAAGACCGATGCTGCCAGTGGCGTTTGTGTAACTCCTTAGGTCTCCCACGATATATTTAAACAGACCTTGGGCATATTAATAAAGCTAAAAAAAAATAAAATTAAAAGATTTGGAAAAAAACTCCTGGGAGGGAGCTCACTGTGCTAGTCCCGCATTCTTTTCAGCAGTAATTCCCTCTAAAATGCCTATGGAGTGCAAACTGTAGTAAGGGGCTGAAAGCGTTAACTGTAATAAAGAAAATAGCCAACACACATATAAATAAGACTCATTTCCTTTTTAAAACATCATTGGAAAGTCAATTCCCACTGCATGATTGATGGAGACTTCCTAAACATTAATAAATATATTACAGGTATTTACAAGCTTCTGATTTCCTCCTCTGAGGCTAACGTGAAGTTCAGAGCGTAAGTAGGACATGCTGGGCAGCACCGCGGGGCGCGCAGGCAAATAAATGGCTGCAGTGGATTTGGGATGCTAGCGCAAGCAGCGAGATGGAAAGCTAAAAATAGCCCACTCCGCCGAGATCCAGGCAACAGAGCTCCTCCAGGCTCCGCGTGACAAACCAACCCCCCCCCCTTCCTCTTCTGCCGAACGAAATGCCAGGATAACGCAGAGCAACTGTGGCAGGGGAGGGGGGAGGCAGCCCCCTGCACCACGTTTCCTAGTGCTTGCTGCAACGTCTGTCAGCAGCCCGGAGGGATTTTTCCAGGGCAAATGGCAGGTATCCATGCTCTGCCCCACAGCAGCTCCGCAAAAGCAACACGGAGCAGTTCGTACAACCATGGCATGGTTTGGTATTCACACCTGGGCTAGCAAAGCGGAGCCTGGCCTGAGCCAAGGGCTACTGGCCATCCTGGGAGGGCAAAGCTGGATCCCGAGGCTCTGCTACTTCCCCAGAGTTGTCCCGGACACTGCTGAGGCAGAGGGGGACAGAGCCGTACCACGGGGACTCATTTCCCTCTGCACACTCAGGACTCAGTCCTTGGATCCTGCCTGCTCCACGACATCCTACATCCCTCTCACAGGGGAAAGTAATCACGCTGGATACCTTGCACCTCAGCAGCCTGAGGATGCCAGGGAAGAGGGCTGCCCGCAGAGGACCGAGCGACCGTAGCGTGCGGCTGGGGCATTTCCAGGAGAAAATGCTCAGAACAACAACGGGGGAGACACAAAGCGAGATTTCACACGTTTCTTTCGGTCGAGTTTTCCTGATGCGCTGTGCAGCAAACACGCGGCCGGGTTTTGGCACAGAAATGAGAAAAAGTGCTGATGTGACTGAGATCAGGCGGCCCTTCCAGCAAGAGCAGAGCTTTCCCATGGGCCTGCCTGTGCTGCTCACCCCCTGCCATCCTACAGCCTCGTCTCACGCCAGTACTCCAGGTGCTTGGACATGCCCGCTTCCAGAGGTATCCCGAGGAGAGGGCCACGAGAGCTGACCTTACATGGGACAGCTACGATGGAGAGTTAGCCTTGAGCCCTGGTTTTCCTCTTTGCATTGGTTCAGCAAAAGTCAAAAACATTCTTTCAATAAGCCCTGCATATGCAAAAATTCTCATTTATCCAAGGGGGCGTTCAAAGAAAAATAAAGACGGGTGAGTCCCTGGGAAGGTTGAAGGAGACTTTTGCATGTGCTTTTCAAATCAGCTTCAAAAGATATGACACGAGTGGCTGCTCCGAAGGCTGCAACGTAACATGGAAATACGCTTTGAAGGGGAAGCCTTGTTCCCCTGGGCAGCAGGAGGCAGCCCACAGCGGGGCTGGAGCTACCACAGGGGAACCAACCAGCCCTGGTGCCCCACGGCCTCCGGGCTGTGCCCTCCCGGGGCTGGGGGGGCTGTCTGCCTTCTCCTGGGCTTATCGATGCACGAGATTCGGAGGGGAGAATCTGCTGTGATTAATACACCTTTAAAATCATGTTACGGAAATCCAGACCCAGCTACTTTGGAGCAGTTCTGAGGTATCTCTCATTAATTTGAAGTATAGAAATGTTAATAAATAGATCTGAAACTTTTCTGCTAGTTCATTCTATAATACACTGCTATATAGATATTAAATATGCCTCAGGGTATTAAAAATTTTATGAAAAAGTTACAGTAGTTGATTTTCAAGTATTAATATCTTGGCTATGTTAGCTTGTTTTTAAATACCAAAATGATCTGGCCCCAAATTATTCACTAAACTCTGGCTATGCCTGAATTTAAAAAAAAGTATTTAGAATATAAAAAAAAAAAAGTGCAAAAAAGCATGAGACGTCAGTTAATATTGTAACATTCTTGGAACTTCTAAACACCTAGTCTAGCACTCTTTCGTACGTGAATCAAAAAGGGAAAAAGAATGAAAAAAGGTAAAAGAAAAAAAAAAGAGAGAGATTGCTCCCAATCTGAGACAGCACCGTCCCAAATTTCAGCAGAATACGATTTTTTACAGCCAAGTTATAAACCCCAGAAAAAATGGGGTTATCAGTGGATATGCTGTCAGACGTAACTATAGCAGTATTTGTGTGCTCCACTATAATACAAATGTACACCTTACCCACCATTTCCTCTGAGTAACAACGAGAACAACTTTACAGGTGTTCAGTTAAAATTAGAAGCCTCCCTTATTTCCCATCCTCCCCATAAACTGTACAACTCTGTCTACTACTAAAATCCACTGCTACTAGTAGTCATCATCATACATTCAAGATAGAAAGTAAACTACTAAAACCTGCTCAGGAGACACTTAGAAGTACACTAAGGCTTAAAAAGTACAGCAGCTCAGGGGAATGGCCAACCACACAGGCAAAGAGCTTCGTGGTGTTATTTTGCCCCAGGGCACAGAGACTGTAGAGTCCCGTGCTGAACCCTGGTCTGAGAGCAACCAAAAGAGTTCAAAGGAAGATGGTTTTGACCCCGGTTGCTGATGCTCCGTGCCTGGTGTGCGCTGCGGCCCTTTGCTGTTTCCACTGGGACGTGAGCATTACGGGGGTGGTAATGCCAATATGACTTACTGTTTGCTGCCCTGCTAACACTGACGCTTCGTTAGATTTGGTTTCTCCATTAAACATTACGTTTTCAGCTCATCTCCTGAAAAATGATTCAAAGCATGGTTAAAAAAAGATTGAAAGCAAGAAAAGGCTTTCTAGTTTCAACGCGCACATACAAAAGAGGCAACAATTTCAAACTACTGATTTCTTCCAGCGCGAGCAGCTGACCCGTTGCGTATCATTCTGCACAGATCCAAACACAGCGTCCTGCGTCTCTGGGAACCGTTGGAGTAGGAAATCCTGTGACCTAATGCAAATTCAAGCCAGTCAGGTGAAACCGAAGCAACGGGATGATAATCCAGTTTCGGTGACCTTGCCCATGGATGATGACCTCATGAAGACAAAAGCAAAGGAAAAGGCACAAGGCTCAGATCTCATTGATAGTCCTTTCAGAGGGGCAGTACTCAGAGGTTCCCGGCGACGACATGTAGAAGGACTGCGTTTTCCTTTTTAACCTGGCTCGCTTGTTGGCCAGAGACAGGCTGCGCCGGCTGGAGTTGATGATTTCTGAAATAAATTTCTTGCAGTCCACGCACACCTCCATCGTGCTCCAGTCCTCCATTAATTCTTTGGGAAACTCTTCGTGTGACTTATCCACAGATTTGGACCTTGAGGTCAACCTGAAAGGCAAAAGAGCAGGACGTGTCACATTATTTAGCAGCACGGCAGCGTCTTCCTTCAGGAAACAGCACATCAGAATGGTCTTGATTTAAATCTTCCTTTCTCCTGTCCCAAAAATGACACCAGGAGACCAAACACCAGAGAGGAAAGCTTCTGCCAGCAAGATTGCAGGGTCACTAACTGAGGGTATGTGTAACATTTACCTTAAGAAACACAATCTTATTAATAAATATAAAGAGACAATGTGTTTGGATAATTTGACACAGCATCGCAGCACTAGTGATTTACGAAGAAGTTTTATGCTGTAGATGACCTCAAAAAGGAGCATTTCTTTTATATTTAATTTCTCAGATTAGCTTTGACAACCGTCTGCACATAACTTATAAAACCAGTAGATAACTCGATAATGTCAAAGTGAAAAAAAAATAGTTAAAATTAGATAGATAGTAGATATCTCGATAATGTCAAAGTGAAAAAAAAAAAGTTAAAATTAGAATTAGAAAAATTAGGGAAAACAAAGATAAATCTGTGGAAGACATCTTTGAATTCCCATTCAGTGAGTGATTCTAAGCCTGCAAAACTTATCTCCAGAGAGTCTATTCACACCAGAAAAAGCCACGCTAAGGATATTTTTGGGGAGGTGCTACAGAAACACAGTTGTTCCAGACTCTCATTGTTTTTCACCTGTAAAGTGAAAAAGGTTTAAGCCATGCTGTGAGCATTGCTATTTCTGTAAGTCAAAGCAATGAGTGGAAGAGACGTGGATTTTCAGGCTTCGGAAAAATTCCTACAAGCATTAGAAACATTGACAACCACAGAACAGGCAGACAGCATCTTCCTTATGAATGATAACTCAGCATGAAACACTTTGGAAGCACTTCCAAGAGACACACGTGAGCTAGGGTTGTTTCTCACCTGGACATGCTCCGCAGTGATCGGTGGTGACTGGTAGAGGGTTTCTCTGGCCTCATAAAACTATCTCCTCTTTGCAAGGTTGAAGGTCCCAGTGAGAAGATGGGGAGCGTAGAATATGGCTTTGATGGCAACCGCATCTGTTGAGAACAGCAGGAGGAACGTGCAGTATCATTACAAAGATTACAGCTTTTTAGAAAGAATCTAGCCGTAAGTTTGTTGACTTACCTTTTTGCAACACTGTGAGCATACAGGCCTGTGGAAGAAAGCAACAGCATGAATCATTTCACTGGGAAAAATTACATTTAAATCGAGAATAATGGATAAATGTTTTCAGGAGTTCGAATCCTCATCCATCATCTCCTTAAACAAACATTTTTATTTTAAAAGTTTCTTCAGTGTAATAACTTCAGTTGTAACATGAAGCCAACAGCAAGGAGAAATGCTAAACAAGAACTACGGCTAAATTAAAAAATAGGAAAAAAAACAAAATGAAAGAGCTGTTTTTCCTCTGAAGAAACCTCCTTTGGTAAGTGACACAATAACTCAGTGATTCCATAGATGTCCAGACTTACTGGCTCACTGCTCAACTTAAAATTCTTCATTTTGCCTGCAAATGATTCCTTTTCTCTTCTCCCCCAACCAATACTCTAAAGTTGCCTGAAATGTTTTCCCCAACAACACAGATTACGCAACTGTTGACTGGGGAGTCTGAATAAATTCCATCCACTGTCCCATGAGCATAAAAGACAAATGAGTGTTTCTTTTACTCATTGAATAAAGAGTTTCATTCAAAGGAAGCAATTCTGTCACTTGGGAAGGAACTGGTTTTGCAGAATTTTTTTAACATCAACCGTTACAGAAATAAAAACAACAGTATGCAGCAGAAACAACTGGAGGTTTCTAATATATAAATCAGCATTTTTCCTTCTGAAATAGTACTAATTTATTAACAGATATTGAATATTTACCTCTTACAGAACTGACAAGTGTAAGACCAGGTAAAGAACGAAAATCTTCTTGTTCGACAGCAAAAGCAGAGCTAAAAGAAGAACAGAGGAGTCCACAACATTAGGCAAAGTCCTGCACAATAATGACTTCATCTGTCAGTCGCTATAAGTGAGACCACAGCTGCAGTACTACATCCACTGCTGGGGTCCATACTTCTACAATGATATTGAAAAGAGTGGTCTAGAATTGTATCTTCATATATTTAGAAATACTCCTTTAATTTTTAACCTGAATTAAATACTTGCCAGTTACTTATTAACTTAATTTTACTCCTTCCTCACTGATTTTTCTATAATTACTACACAAAAAAGCAACGGGAAAGTAAGCGTAACAGCAGTAAGGAAGGGTAACTTACAACTGGAGAACACAAGAACAAATGGGCATAAATTTAGCTGTGAATACGTTTAGGCTGGAAATTGTTCCTAATTCTGTGGGTCAGGCTCTGGGACACAAAGTTTTCACCTGTGAGAACATTTGATGATTTACTTCCTATCCTACGTTCCTGAAAACTAGAGGAGGTGCAGGAAAGAGTAATTTTACTTGAGGAAAACCTTCTTTATAGTGGGATAATAAATCCCATCTATTCAGTTTACTCAAAGGAAAATGACATACTGAAATCCAAAGACTCAAGTGAGGCTAGATAAATTTGTTTAGAAATAAAAGTGAACAATTTTAATAGTGGGGCAAATTAATTAAAGCATCAACTTACTTTGAGATTTGATAAAAGCTCATTACATCTTAAATCTGCATAATAGACACAGGTAGGCCTGTAGGTGAAATACACTGTGAAGTCAAAACACACTTGCTGGAGGTGTTCAAGAAGCACAGGTCAAAAGTAGAAGAAAAGGACACTGATTCTACTGGTAAATACCAATACCCAATCTGCAGTTTTCATTAAAAAAAAAAGTGTTAGTTAATGGATTCTCTAATATTAAACCTTCTTCTGGGGTCACATGTTGTCTGACTTCACAGAATCATAGCATTGTCTAGGTTGGAAGGGACCTTTAAGATCATTTAGTCCAACCGTCAACCTAACTCTGATAATCAAAGACCATCACTAAACCATTTTTCTCTGGTCTTTTTCTCTGAAGGATTTCATTCTCTCTTTGCTTGACAGTGAGGATTCATATGAAAAACCAGGTGTAATTTCCTACTGCTAGCTGTTACTCTATTTTCTAATATAGAAATACTGCAGAAGGCATGGGGCAGAAATCACTTTACTCAATGAAGTTTAAAACATACACATACGCTCTGATAATTTCAAACACTACTGCATTTTTATAGACAATCTAAATAAATAAGGTATTTTCATGAAAAGTTTTGATGTTTCTGTACAAAATTCAAGGAAGCTGACCCATATGTTATATGTTTAGGGAGAGATTGGTGGATGTTCCTTCTTCTCCAATACAGGGTAAGAAACAAATGTGTAAACAGGAGGCCTGTGGAGCCTCCTTCAATAAGCTTTGGAGCCTCCACAGACCCAGCCCTACCTTTCCTTTCTTGAGAGCAGTGTAGACATCTTTGTATTGCTGGTACTTCTCCAGCTCCGCCTTCACCAGCACCTGACGGATGTGCATCACCTCCTCCACCGTCAGAGCCAGACATTCCACCGGGTAACAGAACTCCTCCTGGAAGCCAAAAACCCCATGTTATTTCAAAGCCAAATGGCTTCTTCCAGACTTCAACCTAGACAACCAGCCACCTGGTTAGTAACTCCAGAAATAGAGGGTTTCTCCCTTCAAACTGGAATAGCACTGGCTCATTCATGGGCATCACATGAGTTTCAAACCGTGGGAGACTACGTAAGTGTGATCTAAATGGTCTGATGTTCAGCCTTCACAACAATGACAGTTTTCTTCATTTTAACTCCCCAAACCACTTGATCCTGTCTGCGTTTGTCTTTTATTACAAAGATTTGTTTCAAATCAATCCATGTTTGGCTTTGTAATTTGAAAGGGAAAAGGTGATTTGGCAGATGGTATTAAGTACATTGTTGGAAGTCACACAATTTCTCTGAGACTTTGTGGTGCCCAGAGTGGCCAAGGAAAGTTGTTAGTAGCCCCTTCTAGCAGAAATTTTTATTCAGTGGTACCACGTCTTGGTGCTCACAGGATCAGAATCCCACTAAGACTACAAAAGGTTATGGCAGTTCAGGCAGAAGAGTTTTCCTTTCTGCCCCAGGAAAGTAACAGCACAATTTAAGCTTTATAGAATAATCTCCAAATATAAAGCAAAACTGCATTATTTGCATATGTTGCATTATTAATGGCAGGGACTCAAATAGAGACCAACAACACAGCTTCCCACTTAAAAAATTTTGTGTCTGTTCTGTATTACAGCATTTAGGAGAATATTGAGTAGAGAGCTCCTGAATTTGGTACCAGAGAATAAAAAGCACCAACCCGATTTGTAATCCAACCCTGTAGTTGATTATACATTTCCAACAGAAAGACAGAAACCTCTGTGGGAACTCCCATCGCATTATGCTTAGCGAACCTTTTCAGTCAGCCCGGAGGGGCTACTCTGGGGTAACGACAATGACATGTAATGCTCTCTGAATAAACGAAGGAAATTTCTCCTGCAAATACAAAGACGTGGCTGACAGTTTGGAGATCTCGTTTACAAATTGAAGTGATGAATCGGATTAGCAGTGAAATGCTCCATTTCCATGTAGTCAGAGGTCTGTTCTGTCTTTCCATTAGATTAAAAAGAAAATCTTTCTGCGTTGCAGACCTGGCAAACATTAGCATTTAGGAACCACCACATTTTTAAAAACCGTTGTCTTACCTATCTAGAAAGGGAACACAAAGAAACTTCACTCTGTTTAAGGTACCCCACAAAAGACTAGAATTGAGTTAACTTTGTTAGATTTGCCAGCTAAACCTTTGGGGCATAGAACGCCTAGTTTTCTGGAAAGAACAAACTACATCAAAAGCAACTGCAATTTGCTCTGAGGTGTAAAACTGCACAGCCCGAACAAAATCCCCTCTGTTCCTTATGAGCAACCTTACAGCTCACCAGCAGCTCTCAGCGTTTCGCTCGGGGTTCTTCCCATAGCAACTGCCTCGCCATGGAGAAGGCACGGCTGAAGGCCGGGGCGAGGCGGGGAGAGGAAGTGGGTGGGAAAGCCTGATGCACACAATGGCAGCAAAACCCCTCAATTCTGCATCGTGGGAGACTGGGAGAAACTGTCCGAGGTGAATGAGGCTGACTGAATGCCCGTAATCAATCAGAGCTTTAAGTGCTTTAGAAATACATTTCTTACTTGAAGCTCTTCCTTCCCCCTCATGAACGCCCATTCCTTTAATTTACAGAACGATGACGTCAGGGAATATTGCTCCTTTGAAGAAAGTCTGCGGATCTGCTATGGGTGTAGAGCAGGTACTAGGGGAATAGTGTGGGCCTGTTGTTGTACCAATCGAAAACGGTTATCACTAAAGCAAATAGCAATCGCTACCAGGCAACAGGGGAAACATAGAAAATCTTCACATGTTTAAATGCTAATGTTTTAATTCCAGAGGTTACACAAGGACAACAAAATGTTAATGCAACATTAAATGAAAGATAAATATTATGCTGGTTTCAGAAAACAGCTTGATCTTTTTTTTTTTTTTCCTTTTCGGAATAGAATTAAGTACACGAGAAAAATCTTTTGTTTCAACACTAGCTCTAAGGCATTGAAATTAATTAAAATTAAGCTGAGCTCTGACTAAACGTCATTAAACAATGATGCTTTGGAGTTATTGCTCAAACTCCCAACAATAATCTGCACCCAAGTTAGGCAGCTCCAAGAGAGAGAACTTCAGCTCTCTGCAACATTTGCATACAACAGAATATACTAAAGACAAAATGTGGTTGGAATGGTCTTGATTTTCTGGAATTGTACTCAATACTCATTTTAATATTAAAGATGAGTCAATATTCTTATTTTTAAAGGGAAAAAAATCTTAATTAAAAAATACTACCTTGAACTGGAAGTTTCCATGGCCCTCATGAGAACTGGCTTAACACTTTGACTGTGCAATCTTATTATGTACACCATCATAACCTAAGGTGTATGTGTGTTATGCGTGTAATATTTTTTTTTTAACTCAGTAAGAGTTACATATCCATAATGTGAAAAAAAGTGCTTTCTAGGTCATTCTCAGTATACACACTCCTAATAGGTCCTTATGACTAACACATTTTTAGTCTAATATATTCCTTGTAAAGCCTCTCATCAAAGGATGTCAGTAGGCATTCAAATGAGCTGCCCTAGTAAACTGCAATACAAACAAGTGCCAGAGTTCTCTCTAAAATTCTGCAATTCACAATTAGTCAAGTACTCTAAACTCTTGTTGCTTTTGCAGGCTAACAGTTTCTAAGAAGTCACTGGATATCTTAACTATAAACTCTCCTGCAACAGGTTTCACACTGTCACTCACTGGTTGGGACATTAAAAAGATGGAAAAAATTAAATTATCCATGTTTGTTTCTGCATAGGGGTAAATGAATTCGTTTTTCTTTTCAGTGGATTTGCCTTCCTGGTACACAGTTATTAGTTATTCTGCAACTTGTGATACATAAATGTGCTGAGGACCAACACCATATGTAGGTTTTCAAGTAAAACAGATTGCAAATGCCCTTCCATTCTACAGTGTATCTTGTTAGAAACACAGAATCTTATTCTTTTCAACATAGTCCAAGGATTACAACAGCTTTGCTGGATTTTTGCTGCAGGATCTTCATGTGCTGTAACATTTAAGGTCTGTCCCATTGATAATCTTGTGATGTTGCATTTTTAGTTTGCTGTCCTTTAGAACTGATTTCTTTTCCCCGTGAGGTGATTGAAGACACACAAATATCCTACACACATTGAAATCAATGTCAATCAGGTGCAACGTCCCAGCCTAAGCTTTAATTCTTGCCACAGCTTAGGAAGTGCTCCCCTAGGAGGGAACATGCTGGTGAAGGTGATTTCCAAAGCCAGCAAAAAGAGGCAAACCTTTGCGGGTTTCCACCTGCTGGCAAAAGCTCTCTCACAGAGATAGTACATAGCCCCTGCCACCCCACACATGGCTGCTTCAACGGGATGAGAGCTGAGCAGAGAAGCTGTTTGCATAGTTGAAAAAAGTGGTCTGAAAGTCATCCTTGGAAATAAACTGGTTATCCTAGGAACCTGAACAATAGATAGGAAGCAAAGAAGCGAACGCTGTGTATAAATGAAACCATTAGCTTTGGTCCTTTGGGTCATGAAAAAAAGAAAGATAATAATAATAATAATGAAAAAAGCAAACAGACTACAAAGGCATCCATATGTACATCTCAGGACACTGGCTTCATCTCATTGCGTAAAGCACCAAGTCAGCTCACTATAGCAAGGACACCACCGGGGCCGAACCCCGAGAGTCACTGAGCTGCCCTGCCTTTCCGTGTAGCACTGGGAGGGTGACGTATCAAAAGGACTAATTTTGGCATTTTTCCACGTTTGTTCCCCCCACCACCACCACCTACTGAGGTCCAACTCTGATGAGATGCCAGTTCACAAAACCATCGTTAGTATGCAAGACAGAGCAGTTTCTTGCTAATCCTGCTAAGAGACTGTAGCGAAGCCCTGCCTGTTTCACGGGCACTGAGGACTATTTATTGATGAGGTCTCTTTCACCTTGAAGAGAAACTGCGGTCACGGGAGCAGGTGATAAGAAATGAAACTCCATCAATCCTGGAGGAAGGGATGAAGAAGTATGAAGTCAAATAAAAAAATAAATAATATTCTACACGTATTGAGAAGCGTTTGCTCCAGGAATGGCAATGTTACATATGCAGCATCTGGTGCAGCCACTGAAAGAAGCTGGCGTCTCTCCGGGGAAGGAAAGACTTGCAGTAAACCAAAGCGTGGAACTGGGACAGTGCCAGCATATCAGAAACCATCTACCAAAATGAAAAACAAAAGTATTGTGGGAGTTGTCCGTCACACCCTAGAGGGCACTATTGCCAAGTTAAAGAATTAGCACTCTAGGCATCAAATAAAATCTTATTAACACAACATCATTTCACTACTGCTTTTCTTCCTTGCTTCGTAGTCAAAACCAAGCTGGGTGACAGTTCTCTAAAGATTAAAAAAAAACCCAAACCAGCAAAAAAACCAAGCACAAAAGAAAGTAGCAAACCCTTTCCCATGTGTTCCCACATTAGTCTGACTTATCTAATGTTTTTTTCTCCCTTTTCCTTTAGTATTTTTAGGGAGGAGCAGAATAATTGAATTACTTTCTTTGCAATTGTTTAATTTTGTATATATTCTTCTAGGCATATGTCAGTGAACTGACTGACTGAGGAAAAATACGTACGTGGGCAAAAAGGTCCTGTTAAGAACTTGGTTGACCTACTTAAAGTAACAGCCTCATATATAAGATTTTTAAGTTGCACAATCCCCTCCCTAATACATATGAGCTCAGTACTACGATGTACCATATTTAGATACACTAAAGTGTGATGGAGCAAATGCCTCAGTATAACATATAATGCTTTCTCCCCTCCTCCCTTTAAACGATATAACTGTGAATGACTCTGGGCCTATCAGAAAATAAAGCTTGTGCTTCCACACATAGCAAGTGCAGCAGGCAATGACAGGGCAATCCATTTTATATGGCAGTGTCTCTATATGCATGCTGAAGGTACCCTTCAGCTTGATTCTGGTGCAATACATTCTGCTCCAGGTTCAGTCTGGCAGAAGTCTACTTGTGCTGTGTGTTTATCAATATGGTACCTGACCTTCACCTGGAATGAGAAACTACCCTCTACTTTGAAGGATATAATAAAATTCAGCAGACCCTCTGGAAAGAAGAGGAGGAAGCGTGTTGTGGGAATATTTGGAGATTATTTTCTTGTTACCGTTCAACTTCATCATCTAATAGGTTTGGATCCTGGCCACTGTCTCTTGGGCCAACAAGAACACTCTTGAAAGCCCATTAATACCACTGCACTACAAGATGGGATGAGTGAAAATTCCCTTCCTTTCAGCAACCAGGATGTGTTTATCGATTTCTCTATTCACCAGCACCTCATGGGGCATACTTCAAAACCCTGCTGGTAGGACAAAAGATGAGGAACATATCCTACATGAAATTACAAAGCACTAATCAGTATGTCAGCATAAACGAACCAGGATTTCATACCCTTTGCTGTTTATACTCTGTTGGAAAACAGCTTTCAATTAAAGCTAATTGATCAAATGCACTGTACTTTCTTTTCAAGCAGTAATACAGGCTTTTGCCTCAGTAACTTCAACAAAGCAACACAGACAAACTTTGATTTAGATTATGGAAAGAGCTTTCACATGTATAAACATTACCACACAAGTTCTTAAGGTGGGAAGAAAAGAAACCATTCCATTCATTCAGCCATTAACTAAAATACTCCCAACAACTAGAAAATTCCCCCAAATCCCAAAATAGATCCACTGCTTTGGAATTGTCTCTATTCAAATGGAAAATCAGTAAGGTGAAGTTCATCTGTTTTGGTAAAATTCTGAAATAAAATCAAGACACATGGCTTTACCCAGAGTCCTAATCAAAGTGCAAATGTTTCCTGAGGCACCTGTACCTGGGATTTTGGATAAATATGCTAGAGAGACAAAGTTCAAATCTTGATTTCAAAAGGTCTTTAGCAGCCAAAGGCTGTTTCTGAATTGAGGAGTTTTCTTTGAGTCAAGTTCTAATCACACTGAAGCCAAGTTTTAATTTTCATTATACCCTTAGCATGCCTCTTTTTCTCTCTCCTACCACCCACTCCACTTACAAGTGATCTGGAGCTCTGTTTTGAAGGTGGTAGGAACTGTCTCACATTGGTTGGCGTTTCCTTTTCAATGGAGTGTCGTCTCTGAGGTGGCTGCCGTCTCTCAGGCTGTGGTGTAGATGATATGGGCAAGAACTTTGGAGGCACTAAAGATTCAACCAGTATAGAAAAATTAGTTCTGTTGGATAGCATTGCTCAGTACTTAAACTAGTCACTGACTTGCTAGAATTTCCACTACTGGTGGCTGAAGTTACACATCCATACTCAGAACATCTTCAAGACAGGTACCACATTCATCACAGTTTGCAGATTGAGAGAATAGAAATACTCATAAACCAAACAAATATAGGCATGCTACTGTCTAGTTACCATTGTATATAAACTCGGTGCTTCAGGAAATGAAAGGAAATGAAAAATATTGTTACACAGTAAAGCCTGCAATAATTATGCCTGAAAAAAAGAACAGATCCTCTCTTCTTCACAGTAGGAGAAATTATGACAAATATTAGTGATTTCTATGTGTCTTTCAATGGAGGATATTCACTGACACAGTGACACAGATGAAGGAAACATTCTTTTATAAGATATAAGTATAGCTACACTACCCCCCATTCACCCTCCATTCCTCTACAGTTCCACAGCAACTTTAAGTATGAAACCTTCTGTTTCACAAAGATATCCACATACAGTGGAGGCTAATGCCTTCCAATCCTTAATCACATTTCACCTATTCAGTGGGTTCTAGGGTTCAGCTTTAGGTATTTATTCCATTAACAACACTCAGCTTCAGCTTTCTATAAATGTTTCAAACAGAGTTCATAGAACAGAAGGCAACAGAAGTGTGTAAAAGCAGCCACTGGGCTCTCATCAAAACTCACTCTTTCTGCTGCTGGTACCTTCTTGAGAGGGGTCTTCCACTTGTGAGGGCGAGATGCTGCTGCTACTCGTTGATTTGTGCACTGATTCCTCCTGTGTGGCAAGAGGAAAAGAAACAGAATTCCTCAGGGATTGTTTTTCCTTCTCTTACTACTTAGCACACAGAAATCACAAGGTATCAAAGGTATTTGGCACCACTCAGTCACTCAACGCCCTAGAAGAAGGCCTGAGAAAAACATTGATTCTACACAGCACTGAGTAAATGGAATTTTCAACACTCTTTTTTTTTAGAAACTGGAAAAAATGGTACATGGTTGGAATTCAGTGTAGCTAACTATCACATGAAAGAACAAGATGATAAGAGAGGTGCATGAATCCATTGTAACTTGCTAATTTTCCTCATTGTATTCAAGAACTACCAGCGACTTGCAGCTCCAGGAGATACTTAACTCAACTTTACACCTCAAATTAGCACGGAATCAGCACTTGGATCTCTCTGGTCTCCAAAGGAAGAAGAGCCACTCATACAAGTGGCTTGGGTAAAGAGAAATTAATCTGATCTCTACTGCACTGTTCTCTAATCCCTAATCTTGGTGTGTACCTCCTTTCTTCTATATTGAAAAGAAATCTCATTCATTATATAAGCACGTTTCATCACAACAGCCAAGAGCAATTTCCTGCAACATAAATGAAAGTGAAAGGGGCTTTGACTAACACCTTTCAGCTATCTAAAGCATTATGCCACCCAAGTAATTAAACCCTTTGCTTTCACCTAAAACCTCTGCCTTTGGCCACCAGACACCAGGAAGATACAGATCATCACAGGAGCTTCCCAAAGGAGCAGAGTGGAAGGACTGAGTGTGAATGCTCTTTAGCTCTAATGTGAATGCTTTTAACCAAGGAGACTTACATCATTGAAGTTGTCAAGATTTATAGATCAAACAAGCGACCTGCTCTAAAATCCAGCAAGTGGTTGAGCTTCTCTCTCACGAATTTCCTTAGTTACGTGAACTGCAAGCAGGAAAATCTCCACTGGCTGAAAGATCGCCTTCTTTGGTAACAGTAAGTAAGAAAAAAAATAGCTGGCAGGATCACCTCAATAAACACCATGCATCACAGGGCAGAGGCCTTTCCAAATTCCCATCAGGTGATCTCTGCTCTACGCTTAGCCCAAGGGCATGCCTTGTATGTGAGGACACTGTGATGTATACTGTTCCCACATACAGGCCACAACACAGTATTTTGCAAAGGGACTCAAACCAGCCCAGATCCCCAAAAAATATATTCACTTTAACACATGAAGAGAGACACTGCAAAACAGTTGTGATGGGAAGCTTGTAGGGAAGTTTGAGCAGCGCATTTAACTACATCAGTTGTTTTACCCAACATCTGGGATCACGCACTTTTCCACAGACAGTTAAACAATTAGAATTTTACAGGTACTGAGAAAGCTGCAGCTTTAAAGGCTATCACCTTAAAACATCTAAATATGTTACTGACATGATTTTTGTCCGGATAGCTGCAGCTTCATTAGGAAGATACCATTTTTATATCTGTATCAAAAATCACTATTAGATTGCTGCTTCTTTCAGCCACATGAAGCAAAACGGCACTTCCTGCTCCCTCTCTGTGATTCTAGTGGCAATGGAGAAAAAAACGCAAGGACAGAAAGCAGGAACGGGCTGTACAATATTCATCCTTGCCAGCAAACAAGCAGAGGGCTGTATCAGACCTTCCTTTTCACCTCTGGCTGGCAATACTGAGTGTCGGGGCGTAGGCTGCATCACAACACAGCTGAGAGAAGAACAAAGCGGATGCAGGGGGAAAAAAAGGCGTCTGCATCATAGCTCAGCTCAGCAGTGCAGATATTTGCAGCCTCTAATTTAGGGCATAACATAGTCATAATTTAACTACCAGTGAGTAACTCTAAATAGGTTAAGCCCAATTCAAATTGCAGGCAAAGAGGTGGCCGAGTCATTCACAGGCAATCAGGACAACACATATATGCTCATCTGTGTGTTATATGCAAAGTAAAAGTCAGGAAAGAAATAAGACATTTTGACAGAGCGATCTTCACTTTCTTCAAATGTTCTACATCCACCCCCCTCTTTAGCTCAGAAAAATTTCACCCAAACTCCCTTCAGTTTGTTTATTTACACTACTTTAGCACTGTTCCTGGGCCCCAAATGTTATTCTGCTGAGCATCTTAATCATCTTATTTACTTCACCAGCTACTTCTGTTGACTCAAACCAGCACAGCATCTGTTCTCTGTGACAGCTGGATGTGGCTGATTTATTTTCAATTTATCTTTTGCTGTATGTTCCAGAGCTTGCTCTATATGACTTTGCCTGTCTACACAGTATTCCCTAATCCATAGTCACAGTCAGACATCTTATTTCTCCCTTTTACAAGGATCACTTCACAAAATTTTTTTCTTTCACTTTACAAAATTTTCTTTTACTGACTTTTGCTCATTTTTCTGTGTGAAATATCATGCTGTGTTAGCTACAAGCTGGGAAGCTCTAAGTTCAAGATCCAGTTCTTGTTGGCAGGTCTTAATATTCTGCATCCTGCCCAGCTTCATTCATATTAACAAAACCTCATATATAGCTTCTATTGTCATTTTAAAGACTGCTGAGCAACTTAAGAATGCAAATCTCTTCTGCTTTCAGAATAGATGCACCAAATTATGCACCCACACAAGCCACCCATAGGATAACTCCTAGTACAAAGAGGGTCAACCGTTCACAGATCAAGAAAGTATGCAAAGACATAAATTTCTCCCCACATATATTTGTCCTCAGCCTCCTAACTTTCAGCTGAGGTGCCTTTGTAAGCACCCTGTCAGGAAATCCCTCCTTCCCCATTTATTAGAGAGAAAAAGAGTCAGGGAAGACTGCCTTCCCCAGGCTAAAATCAGCCTCTGTGAATAAACCCTGCCTGCATGTGCTTTCCGGATAGCTTAACTTTCAGAAAGGTCCAAACTCAATTAATAGTACTGCTGGTGCAGAAGACAAAGCTCATTCTTGAGGATGTAATGCTGGCACTTCTTGAGGATCACATACAATGGAGCTTTTAAGAGAGACCTTTTTAGAAGATTTTCTCCTCTTTATGCTTTTTTACATCTTTAACTCTTCATTTGAGAGAGGATGGATTCAAAGTTTTTTCTCCATCTAAGTGGTATTTGCTTGTCCCTGTCTGTGAAACATTTGTTGGGTGTTACATCCCAAGCCTACACAGCAAACTAACGCCCTGACATTTGCACCAAACTGCAACCCCTCTGGCACAGCTGATGCTCTGTATTTAACAGCTGGTACGGTGAGGCTGGCCTCACATCTGAGGCCTTTAGTGGCAGCTTCCGCACGGGCACCAGAAGGGTGCAACGCATTTGCCTACAGTCCCGAAAGCATAATTGCTACATACGCTCTGTGGACAGATACTGGGCATTTAGAAAAATAAGTAAACACTGGGTTTAAGGCCAAAATTAGCATTTAACCTTTTTAAAGAATATTCTCATTTTTGAGGTCTGATCTAATACTTTTGAAGTTCTGTGGGCTGACAAAGCACTCATGGAAAATTCAGATTATAATCTGCAAAGTCACTTCTCATCTGATCAGATCAGCAAATTACGGAATAAGACTCAATTCTGACAAATCAAGAAACAAATTGTGTCCTGATTTTTTTTACCTCTGAATCTGAGCTGTCAAGTTCAGCCAACGTGGGAGCCTTAAGGAGTCTCTTGCGCTGTACTGTCACTTGCGTGGCCCCATTCTGCTTTCCTTGTGGTGCCAAGCCACCGTTCACTACAGAGGCATCCAATAATTTTCTTCCAGCCTCTGGCGTAGATACATCTAGCAAAAGAAACAGAACAATTGGTGTTTGGACCTAATTTTTATTTTGCCTTATTTGCCAAATCTTACTGTCAAGGCAATACACACAAAAGGGAAAAAAATATTATTGTGATAGTTGTATGTGTGCAATTATTTTACTTTAGCAATATCCTGCTCAAAGAACTACAGGCAATGGCTTTTGGTACAGAAGCAAGATGAAAGAATGAAAGCAGTGAAAAAAGCAGCAGTGCACAATACCAAAAACCAACCCCAGACTAATACCAAAATAACCCTGTGTTAAGCCCCAAAATATTCTTCCTTCAACTTATAATTAACCATACAAGAAGTATAAGAAGAACGCACAACCGTATCTGGACAAGTGGGTTTCCAGTGAATCTGAAGACAACACCACACAGAAATCAGAAGGTTTAGCATGGAGTAAGCCTAGTTTTTTCCTGCAGGGAGAGAACTACACTTTATTCTGCAATATACCGAGAAGGAATGAAAATGAGCTAAATAACTAGCATTCGTCAAAAATATGCACAGTTCTTAGGTTTGCATGGTCATTTGTATTAAAAATATCTCTGTGATGTCAAATCTTCATGGAACAGCAGAAACATGAGGCTCCAGCTCTATTTTCATCTACATGAGTTTTACAAGGATATAACTCCACTGAATAAATGACTCAGGATTTCTGCCAGTGTCCAAGGAAGATGCATCTCGGATAACATGAGCATTGGGTCTGCAGTGCTTAGCCTAGCTTAGCTTGGACATTAAGGTAATAACCCAGGCTTTGATATTTTAGGAGAGCTTAGAGTTCAGTCTGATAAATCAGTTTTATCCCTGTAAAAGTACAAAGTGCAGTATTCCAATCTGGAGAAAATTATGTCGGAGGGAGAAGGAAGCGAAGCTTTTAATCTCCCATTTGCATGTATGCCTAAGCATCTGGTCTTTCGACAAATGTATTTTTCTACCCATGTAATTATAGGACTCCTTCCCCAGTCTTGTAATAATAAAGTACCTCCAGGTATTTTAAGGCTAGGATAATGATGAGTTATTATTCCCACTTTTATACATGGTGAAAAGAGGCAGAGGAGGTCAAGTGCCTTGTACCTTAGGTTACTGGGAGGACTATGACAGAGAAATGATATCACCCAGATATTCCCAGTGCCAACAGCGTAAGGACTCACGCATCATTTGGAGTTACTCACGTAGTTGTCCTGATATAAACAGATACTGTCACTGCTGCTACAACACAATTTGCATTGATAAAAGCCGTTCTTGCACTAGGTAAGTTAAAACTACAAAGTCTAGACAAAGCCTCAGTTGCAGTAGTTTTACAACGTTCTCACCAGAGTAGCTATTAAAAAGGAATGAGAAGACAGATAAGTTAAATAAATATACATTTTAAAGAACTAATTAGGTTATTGTTAAATGCTAGAAACTGAGCTAGAAAGGACAGGGGATGTATTATAGTTCCTCTATAAATCACACCTTCAACTGAGAGTGTAAGAAAAGGCGATTATTTGGACTATTAAAGTCATGGTGACATTCCAAGCCTATGAATCTGTGTACTACAGTGTTATTACTGCCTTCAGGTCCTCCCTACAAAGAGTTGCAATCAAAGACTTAGACTCTCTAACCCTTAGTTCCTATCTTCAAAGGCTTTGCTAATGGGTGTCCTGACTAGTACTATGGCTTATAGGTCATGAGTTATTTTCCTCCTAGATTCCTGCGAGCCCAGCATGGGCGTCCTCCACATCAAATGCATTCCTGCTCTCACAGCCGCTCAACACAACCCCAGAAAGTGACAGCAGCAAAACAGAACCCGAACTGCCTCACCCCCCTGCTGCCAATATCACTTCTTGAGACCTCATAATTAGCTGGCATGCAGTTGATTGAAGAAGCTCAGGGTTTCCCAAATGAGAAAGACAAAACCCTTTGATTTGTCTTTTGATTGCACAGGGCGGTTCCAGAACAGACTGTCCAGTGAAGCAGCCTGGGCACCAAGAACACAACAGCCAAAGGTGGTGTCCCTCCTCTCAAAACCTGCCTGGGTGGTGACCCTCCTGCCTCTTCAGGGAGGCTGAGGAACGGCCTGTGAGCATTGTTGGACTCACTGGAATAAAAATGATGGGAAGGCCGACAGTATTGCCCTCTTTCCAAATTATAAAACACACAATAGCTCTGGGGAAAGGAAAGAGGAGGGAACAACCACCAGACATCCCCTAGCACTAACAGGAGGTGATGAAAGGGATTTCAAGTTTTCCGCTATTTTCTGGTTTGTTTTGGGGTTTTGTTTTGGTTTGTTTTCTAAGAATTTAGATGCCATTTCTTTAGGCCCCAGAAAGGGAAATTTCTGATCCATTTTGGAGATAATTTATGTAGCCAATCACCATTTACAAAGCCTAAACCAGGTGTTATTTAAACTCACAAATGCATGAGTTGTTCAAAAACATTGTTTATAAAATCTTCTTGGAATACCAGAGAAGCTTTAGGTGCATTGAGAATACAATCCATAGTATTTGTTTTGAAGGGCTCTTCAGCAGGAAATGTCATTTATCGCCATTCTTTCCTCTAAAGAAAAAAACAGGGAGTGTTTTTCACAACTTGCAAGCACTAAATAATCAATCATCAATAAATCAACAAATTTTAAAACAGTAAAATGAGAATACCATTCTATTTATAAAATCTGTTTTGAAAACAGTGCTCGAGTTCAGGTTATCATTCCTGCACTTACAGTACCAGATATATGTGAATAAAAGGATTATCATAATTTAAGGAAGGAATCATGAAATTTTACAGTTTCACCTAAGAGATTTCAACAAAAATAACTTGTTCCAAAATTAAACCCAGGATTTGTTAGCAGCTACAGACCAAAAAATGATTACTTTAAGCTATTTTAGTAATGTACTCAAACAAAAGAAACATTACCATGTGGCAAATAATGGTACATCATCATAAACAAGATAAAATTAATCAGGATAAACAAGTCAGGAGCAACCATTAGACTAGTGCTTATAAAAATGAATATGACAGAAGAAATTAATGGACAATTCTTTGAAACAAAAGCATAAATTAATTTTTTTTAAAAATGGGTAGTAGTTTCACAACCTCTGGTTGTATAAAACATCTAAATGCTTTGGAGATGATTCAAATTTTGTTAAAAAAGAAGCCTGTGTGAGTAACACTCTGGGCTTAAGATTTTATTAGAGAGTCAGACACATTGGAAGAGTGTCATTTCTCTGCGTTTTCAGGCAGCAAGTACAATGAAAAGCATCTGCAAATTGGATGAATATGTTTGGTTTCTTTTGAGTTTCTCCTAAGCTATCATCACAACAGGCAAATGAAAGAAGAGAAGGTTTTGATTTGTTTACTTGATCTTTGTGTTGGTCTTCCCTGACTAGCCTTAAGAAGAGGGAGACAAAAAAAAAAAACCCACCCTAGGATAATATGAAATGCACCTTTATTTACATGTAAGATTATGTCTCTTACGAAACAAGGAATTAAGCAGACCACAGATTACATGCAAACCACAGCAGTCATGTAACCATACGCTGTCTGCCTCCTAACCAGCTCTCCTTGGCAAGCAAAGACAACAGAAACCTGAATTTTGCTCTATACAGCAAATGTACTCCTCATCATTTTTACATTAGGTTTAAAAAGAGGCTAAAATGGATTTGCAGAATTAATATAGCTATATGATGATGATAATATACTGGGAAAGATTATATAATGAATAATGGTAACAGAGATGTGCTGTTCCTTTCAATGGACTTACATCTTGAAGTCAAACCTGGGAACTAATAAATCAGTACAGCAAACTGTCACTCTTTTGCTGGTGTTTGCATCACATTTATTATTGTGTTATTGAAATTAAGAGATTACCAGGACCTGGTAGAGTTTCTTACTCACACTGGTCTGAGGCACAGATCATGTAAAGCCAACAGTGATACACATCACCTCACAGGGCTGGGAACAACAGGAATGATCTCCGTGAAGTTTGGGTTTAAGCGTTTCTGTTCCCTTTTTCTTCTCTCCCTGCAACTCCCTGCCCCCAAAAGGTACAAGCTGTTTCTGAAGTAACAACTTCAAAGCAGCCATGCACATACAGCTTTGAGGTAAGAACTTGAGTGTTAAAGAGCAGGAATGACTGGTCCTTTGAGCTACATTCAACGCAGTGCATGGAAGTGAAGCTGCTTTTAAGCTATTTGTCTATTAGAAGAAGCCGGCAATGACTGCTCTGGTCCTTAGTTGATACCCGAGTACCTCTCAGATTATTCTCATTATCGGTGGCTACTGCTCACTCCTTCTATTCTACCAGCAGGAAACAGCACTGCGAAAGGAGGACCCAGGCATCCCTCCTCTCCAGGACGACAACAGCTGGCAGATGTGTGGAGCCGGGCAGAGTGACACACCGACTACACCAGCTTGGTGCCAGCTAAAGTCTTCTCAGAATTGGTCTGCATCACCCCGGCCGCAGACAGCAAACATAATAAAAGCCTGCACCTATCCTTTGGCACTTAGTAGGAAACACTTCTGGTTTTCATCCGGTTTGTGTTTGTTCACGACAGCAATTCCATCAAGCAGAGAGCAATGAAAGCAGTGAAAAAACAAGCATGTGGAAACAGCGAGGACAGCATGAAAACACAGTAGAGCTCCCCTCCCTCCAAAATAATGAAAAAAGTAAAAGCACGCAAAGCAATAACATTCAAAACTACTGCTTATCTGCTTACTATCGACATCCCAGCCCATCTAATTCATGCTCATTCAGATGAGCGTGACACTGCTCATCTGGCGTCTCACATCTACCTAACTGGAATGTTTTAATCATCCTGAATTTACTTCTAAAGACAATTTATCAGATCACTCAGTCACGCCATAAGATACTACTTGCTCAGAACTACATGACTTGAAAAAACCAGAAACAATCACATTTGGAAGATGGATAAAGAAAACAGGAAGAGTTCTTCAATGGTCAGTCAAAAAGAGCAAATCCAAGTACAGTATAGATTGCTATGGAGCTACTTCTTTAAAATAAAAACATTATGGTAATGAATTAATGGATTATGAAGGGAGCTTTCACAAAATACTGTTTGAATTTAAAGAAATGAGGATGTCTCAGGATTCTTACAAAGAAAAGGCAAAAGAAGAAGCAAACAGACACATGCAGAAGGACAGACCTGAACATTTCCCTGTTGTTGGTCACTGGCACATTCGGTTGTATAGTCTTAAAAGTGAAGGAAATTTTGGCATATCTGAAAGCAGCAATACTGTTTGAAAACTGAAGTTTGCCTGTTTATGCTTTTATCTGACCCTCTGGGGTCCCTTCAGCTTTCAGTGGAGCAAAACATCATACCAAGTATATACATAATTTGAATCCCACCGGGCAGCTGTAGTAGCTGTACAATGCACCATCAGTGTAAGGTTTCACAAAAGGGCTTGATCTGGATGAACAGCTTGCCACCGCCTCCACAGGGAGAGCCTGTCCCTTCCTCCCATCTACCCAGGCTCATCGTCTGCCCTCAGCCAGCTCTCTGATCATCTGATCAGATAGTAAGCAGGTTTAAATCACCAGAAGAGCAGAAAACCAACGTGCTAAAAAAATAAAAGCTTTTTTTTTTTTTTTGTGGGTTACATGACTTTAACCAGGTCATCTTGTGAATAAATGAGCAGGGCTGGCACAGAGGAGGAGGGGGAATCACATCCTTAGAGAGGAGCTTGGGGAGGAGAGGGAGCAGCGAGAGCCCCTCCTCACCTCCTGACAGTGGCAAGTTGTTCACCTGAGGCCACATTCACAAAGAGATCACTTGTGAACTTCACTCCCATATTACAAAACTATTGTATCTTTTGTATGATGGCAATCAAAGAACTTCTATATGGTCTTTCTAATTCACAATACGATAGCATTTCAGTCAGATGATGCCTTTCTACAGGGAAAATAGCCACATGAGGCCAAAGGGTGCATGGAGAAACAGAGGACAAAAACTCTGCAAAAGTTCCAGATGAGTTGCTTCTATATACAACTGGAAGGAAATGGGGAGGGTACAGCTGCTGTTGCTTCTTCACTAAATGAGAGCATGGATTTATTTGGAGACTGTTTTCCTTGGGAGTCACCTAGGGGAAATTAGGTAAGAGCTAGCATAAAAGCTCTCCTCAGCAGACAAACCTTTAAGGCTAATGTAGAATATTTACAGCATCAATGATGGAGTCTTTTGGGCGTGAGCATGCTGGAAAGTTAATGCATGAGGGAGGAATGAATTTGTTTTCTGGCCAGTAGGCACAAACTCTCTCTGACATTGCTGTCTCTGAAGTAGAGCATGTTCATACAGTTACTGAACATCCTAACTAATGGTCCACCAAGAGGAACCTTTAAATTTGACATTAGATAGTTGATGAAGGATCAGCTATTGAATCCTCTGTATCAGCTATCAGCAACAAATCTTAGCAATTTATTTTGCTAACCAGTAAAGAAGGAAGGTTTAGCCTCTTTCAAGTGAATGTCTTTGATTTCACAACTCACAAAGCGTTTATAGTAAAGACAGTAGAATTTACAGATCCTTCCTAGATTAGCATTCATAGGTGTATTTCATTAAACCTAGAAAGGTAGATGAGTTCAAAAGTAGTTTTTGGATTTTTGTGAGAAATTAAGTACTGCAAAAGATGGGCTAGTCAAAAAGTGAGTGTAAAGACACAAAGATCAGATTAAAAAATAAATAAATCAGACTTGAAGGTTGACACTGTATTCTGCAATCCTTTTTAGAGTGTGGAATAGCTCTGGGCCACCTTATTTTGTTTTGTTTTGTTCTTTTAACAGACTTCCAGCACTCTATTTCAGTTGAAATATGGTTGTTTGCTATACCTAGGCATCCTTTTGTGGCAAGGGAAATGTAGGTATTAATAAGTAATTTATCTTAATTTTTATTTTCACTGACCATATCTTGGAAGAATCCCTTCAAGTTTCTTTCTTAAATGGGAGTTCAACAAACAGATGGAACAAATTTCACAATAAGCACAATAACCACGTCAGGTGTTGTTGCACCTTTTACCTGACAAGTCAAAACTGTAAGACATGCTAAGTGGCCGCATTGCTGTAAAAAAGAAACAAAAACAACAAAAAGAAAATGATTCAGCTATTAGAAAAGCAGAGGGGCAGTGAAACCAAAAGATTAACTCCACTTGAGACATTTTGGATTCTCTTGCCTTAATCCAAAATGTGTCAGACATACTATTGCTTTACTGTAGTAAAGCTCAAAGTCTGAAAACTACAGTAGCATAAATGGGGCTTGCAAACAGAGCAATTATAAATATATTTCTACAGTTGTCGAATGAGGTCTTTGGAATTCAATAAATAAAATATCAAAACAAGAAGCAAGTATCTTAAAAATGGAATATTTTCAATTAAAATGAAAGAAAGAAAGGGGAGAGGGAAAATAGAGAGAGAAAAGGAAGAGAGAGAAAGCTGAAAAAAAAAGGAAAGTACAAAGCCACATTTCACACAAGTTTCAGTGACCTGAAATAAAGATATTTCTAATTTTTTTAAGCATAATCTCCAATGATTATAATTAAACTAATAAAGTGAGACACTCAAGCTAAGCTTGACCAGTAGTTTCCTTGAAGGGAATGGAAAAAAAGGCTGAACACAGTGTGAATTGTGCTGATTCTTTTCTTCTTAAAAACCTTAGGTGAACTTAGCCTTTAAAATGTATCCATAACATTATCCTCTTCTTTCTGGGCCTCTAACCTTTTTATTCCTAGAAGAAAGAGGTCACATGTTCTTTATTTCTGGAAAGGCCTATGCATATTTTCCATTAAACAGTGTAATTCAGGGAGTAGACGCTCAAAATATTTCTCAAAAGAAAATGTCAATGTTCTAATCCAAATTAGCAGGCCAAGGCCAGCAACAAGAATGTATAAGAATGCCTCAAAATTGACATCAGCTTGTCTGTCCTACTTGACAGGTGATAAACATGCAAGTTGGTATGAAAGGGCCCATCAGCCACACATACTCCTGCATTAAAAGATATTTAAAAAAAAAGGTTGTGCTGGGACAAGTTTTGCTCATGAGAAGAAATCTATGTGGTGAATGCAGTAGGTGGCTGACTCAGAGCCAAATTTGGGAGTCAGGGTATTTTTCCTGTAGTTCATTAACCAGACATCATCAGCCACATATTCCAGCTACAGTAGAAACAGTATCTAAATCCCTGTCCAAACTCAGCATAAAGGTGAACACATTTTAAAGCATAAGGGTGTTTATCACCTAATGCTGATTCCTAACTGAAGGCTGATAAAACACGCACGTGAAACAGTTTCATCCAAGGTCCATTAGCTCAACTTGCTTCAGTCACAAATCCATGCCATTAATTAAAAGGACATGTACCTCAAGGCTGTGTTTGTCTTGATAGCTTACTCTCATGATTTTATGAGGTCATTTGAAAGCTCACTTCAATTCCTCTACTCAAACCTCTCCCTCTGTGAGAAGAACAGCTACCAAGATTAAATTAACATTTCCAAAGAAGCTACAGATTGAGAGTGGCCAGCCACGGGTTGGCTTTTCTCAGCGGCAGCTCAGGGTAGAGAAGACCATACCTGTGTGCGTGTGTCATGCAGAGCAGAGAGACACAGCCTGTGGCTGCTGGGACACACATGCCATAGGTCCACCCATAACGCAGAGGAGGAACTCCAAGAGTACAGCCCCCCCGCACCCCTAATAGTTCTGCGCTTGACTGCTATAAACTCAGCAAGAGGCAATAACTCTGCGACATGTGCAATGTACCTTATACTCCCAAATATTTCACTCTAATACTCTTTTTTTTTTCTTTGTAATAGCAACAAATATTTCTGTCCAGGTGGTGCAAGTGGCCCACATGGCGTTTCTATTTAGCTTTATAATGCTTAAACCTTATTACCTTACATGTTGTTACATTAAATTACGCTAATTGTTCATCTAAACTATAGGGCAGATCTATTTGTGCCATACTGAATGTCACCAAGATGACCCAAAAGAAGCTGCATCAAAAGAAGTGTGGCCAGCAGGTTGAGGGAGGGGATTCTGCCTCTTTGCTCTGCTCTGGTGAGACCCCACCTGGTGTACTGTGTCCAGCTATGGAGACTCCAACATAAGAAGGACACAGACCTGTTGGAGCAAGTCCAGAAGAGGGCCACAAAAAGGATCAGAGGGCTGGAGCACCTCTCCTATGAGGACAGGCTGAGAGAGTAAGAGAAGACTCTGGGCAGACCTTATAGCAGCCCTCCAGTACCTGAAGGGGGCCTACAGGAGAGATGGGGACAAAGGTTTTAGCACGGACAGTTGCAACAGGACAAGGGCTAATGGCTTTAAACTGAAAGAGGGAAGATTTAGACTAGCTATACAATGAAGGTGATGAAACACTGGCCCAGGTTGCCCAGAGAGGTGATAGATGCCCCATCCCTGGAAACATTCAAGGTCAGGTTGGACGGGCCTCTGAGCAACCTCGTGTAGTTGAAGATGTCCCTGCTCATTGCAGGGGGGGTTGGACTAGATGACCTTTAAAGGTCCCTTCTAACCCAAACCATTCTATGATTCTATGACTCCATTCCCAATTCTGCACAAACACATTTTACTCTAAAAGAAACTTTGGACATAAGAACCATTTCAACGTGAGAAAGAACAAAACCTCATATTTAAACATAAGGAAAAATTATCTTTGAGGCCTTTGCTCTTTTTTCGTCTTCATGCCAGCAGCAAATAAACACTTGGGAAATAAAACTTGCATGCATCCCCTTTTACACCTCCAGTAATATGGCATTTAATGCAAACAATTCACAGGACTGGAGCAGAATTACCACAGCTCCAAACCTCAAAAATTTAATCCTTTAACAAAAAATGAAGAATTGGTGCGAGACAGACATCCCTCATTGGAAGCCAAGCACTGAAATCAGCCCAGGAAGTCCTAACCAGTAATACTCCAAAATTAAACATTGTTTTTAGAAACTGTTTACTAAATGGGCTTGATATCATTTATATCAGTTAGAAATTGTAAAGATCCATCAGATCAAATTTGCTGCCCCTGAGAGGACGTGATGCTGCCCTGAGTTCCCAGAGGGAGAACAAGTGAAATACCGAAAATGAACGTCTGAAAGAAAAGTAAGGAATTGTTCCACAGTTTTACAAGCTTCCTACATTTGGAAAAATTTCTAGGCCTATTAGAAACATTAATTTACACGACAGGCATAAACTGAATCCAAACTAGAAACTGAAAGGCTGAAAGTAACAATATTCAAAACACCATGCTTTTAAAAATGCAGCCAAGCATTCACCAAACTCTACCAAGCACTTCAAAAACAATGCAACAAAGCAAGCCTGATGAAATTGTTTTTCTCTGCAGACAATGGGTTGTCACAACCCACTTGAATCTGGACCAGTGCCTTTAAGCACAGGTGGCAAGCACAAATATTTTGCAAAAAAAGCAGCGACAGAGAGTACGTATGTGAATTATTTCATGCTTTTCAGCCATAAAATGCCACATTTGCCCTTCAATAATCCAGCTAGCTCAGTTTTTCTGCTACTGTGCTCTTGAGGAAATGTAAGTCACAATGTAAGACTCTATTTGTCATGCCGTTGTCGTCAGAACTATTGAACTAGTGCACATTGGTGACTGTTGGAAAGCATAGCATTTGTATAATTTCATAGTGGGTTGTTGAATATACGCTGCAGAAATGAAATGCTTTGCAGTGCAAGTCAGAATTATGTGCCCACGGAAAATATATACAGACACATTCCATAACTTAGAAAATGAAGCAAAGATTTAGAATCAAAATAGAAGCAAAACGATTCAGCAAATAAAATAAAAGTAAATTGTAAATTAAAATAAGGAAATTGATAATGTTAACAACAGGAAAAAAAGAGAATAAAATCAATTAGAGACAGACATGTAAAGAATCCTTGCAATACGTAAGGAATATTGCATGGATGAGAAGCAACATCCATTCCATTCTGAGCAAATCCGTCATTAACTGTCATGTGCAACAAGCAACAGAATGCCATTAAATTTATCTACCTTACATAAAAACATGAAGTGAATCAAGCTGAGCCATACAGTATCTTATTTTAAAAAATTACTTAGCCCAAAGACTGCATAGCCCTAGAAAAGCCTGTAAGTTCTTTCTTCTTCTGAAGGGACAAGAACAATTTTATCTTCAGTGACATCTGCACAGACATCACAAATATTGCTGCACCTTACGTGGGAAGTTTTCTGTGGAAGCTGCAGGTAAAAGCTAGCAATGTGCTTACCCAGCCTGCTACGCCTTATCTCATCAGGTGAGACCGGACGTAACTTCCTCTCTGCCTTGATTTCCTCCAGTATCCTTTCATGAAGGCTTCGTGGCCGTGGTGGGGTTGGTTTCAGTTTTCTTGCCGAGGCCTCGGGATATAAAGATATATTTACATAAAACAGTGCTTCCTTGAAAGTAGATTTTACACATCTTTGCAAAAGAATGTGGAATGCTGTGATATGATTTTACATGCACTCAATTGTAAAACTCACAAAAGAGGACTATATTTTTCCCCAGTTCGTTATGATTTCCCAGAGATAAGGGGCTGCTGGTAATAACAGCTAAGAATTGGTAGGTGCAAGATATTATAGGCTGTTCTTTAAGAGACCACATTCTATATAGAGAGCACAGTACTTTTGAAAGCCCATGTCAGAAAATGTAATATTTAACATATTCTCTGGACACAAACATGCTTTAAAAAGCCCCATTTTTGTTAGGAATGAAGCCCACTGGATTACATACAGGATTTAACGGAGGTCGCGATCGGATGAAATCCAGGATTATTTCATGGGCACTCTTTTTTAATCGAGGTGGAATGTCACCGTTGACCTGGAACGGAGAAAGAGAAATACTTATTTCCATGTTTTGCATTCATGTTCATGTAGATGATGAGATCAATAGAAAACTCATAACAAGCCTGACAGAGCTTGCAGTGTTCTGACACCCAGCACCAGATGTAAAACCCCACCAGTCCTGAGCAGAGGAACAATCCAGATGCAGAGCACAGGCAAGTAAAAATAGAGATAACAGCTCTTCTGCTTTGCAGATAGCTGCAGAATAACCGGAACTGCCGCAGCTTTAATCAGCTACACTTCAGATTTTGAAATGATGAAATCAAATGTTAAGGGTGCAACTGTGTCTATGGGAGAATGCAGATAAAGACTGTATCTTGCTTGGAGAAAAAGTTGCCAACACCATTTTTAAGACCAACTATTTGAAATGTGTCTCACTGCCAACCATTACACAGTCTCTACTACTCTTTTCTTAGCTTCTGAGAAAACATAGATTCTCTTTAAGGACCCAGTGTTCTTGATCTCCCAAGCATTGACGCAAAAGCAAAGCTAGATCTGGCACAATCACCAATGATTTTCTTGTAGCAATGGATGAGAAATATGTTCCCCCTTGTTTTTTGTCTTTACCACCTGCCTCTGCTACTCTGGCCATGAAGAGGTGCCCTTGTGTGTAAATCCCAGCAGAAGGAGAGGGAAGCCCTGAGCTACCTCTTTCACGGCTACCTCTTCCCCTGCACTTTTAAGATTACTCAAGTGTAAAACCAAGTTTGTCAATATGTCTAGAAAATAAATCACTAGAATGCCATGGCATGCCATAGGAAATACAGGAAGAGCATTTCTTTGCTATAAATCACATATTTCTGTAGAAAAGGGGCTGGGTGAGGGTTGTTTGCTTGTTTGGATGGTTTTCTCCAGAGACATACATTTCTTTCTCTGATACCTCATCTAGACATAAGACCATATACAAGACATCACAGGAAAGAGTCAGCAATTCACTTACATGTACAGAATATAAGAGAAGGCAATGGAATTTTTGTTACCATCTGAAGAATTTATAAATTGTAAGCTGGGAATAAGTGTACAGATTTCCTTAAAAAAATCCACCTGTCAGATTCAGTCTTCACACAGTACAGTGCCCAAGCACACCACCGTCAGGGGTAAGAGAGCATCCTACGCCACACATCCTTTTGGTACCTTCTATTACTAGACAGTACTTGGCTACCAGCCCTGTCCTCCAATTTGACAGAAATTCCCATGACACTATACTTCTTAGACCGAGTGTCCCAAATTTCAGCACTTTAAAAAATATTTTTCTTTTTCTTTTTTAAGGGTCAGTTGGCTCATTTTTCTTTGGGAGACTCTATTCGTACAAGCTCTGTAGCCAGAAATACATGTAAAGACACAGCTTTGGTTTGTCAAATCACATGGACTTTTGCTAACCGGAAGGAATGAGTTTAAATGCCCATAAGGTCACCCGAATATGATCTTTAATTGAACCTCAGTAACGACATGCAGCTTCGCTATAAGCTCTGCTCACCTCAGACATGTGTCGTTTCCAGGCTGAGGCAGAGCGACAGCCTCCCAGAGAAAGTTAATCCCTTCCCTGATATGGAAGGAGATGCAGAGTCCCTCCTGGGAAACATTTCATTGTTTTCCCAGGGACTCTTTCTGGAGGTATCCTACCCCAGACATGGTCCAAACTCCAACTGTGCCCCCCTACCCCACCTCCTTAGCTTCCTTAGAGTGAATTTCATATACCTTGGCAGAGAATACCGAGCTGCTAAACTCTGCAACATGCATCACCTTCCTAAAAATAGTGCAGAAAAAACATTAAAATTGAAAAGATTTATATTAAACAGTGATTTGACATTTTATGTTGAGGAGAATATTATTTTAAGTGGTGTGATTGATTTCTTCTGTTTAAAGACTGAGCAATTTTTTGAGGCCAGCATGTTTTGCAAGAGTGTTAATGAGATGAGAAGTCTCTCTTCCTTGAGTTACTGTTCATCAGATGTCAAAGTTGATAGCTGAAGCTGAGAGTTATTACCATCAGAACAGCCATTTTGTAAACTGATATTCTCCCTTCCAGCCTTGGGGAACAACCCTCTGCATGTCAATTGGAAATAAATAATACATGGCTCTGAGCCTTTCACCTCAGGGTACTCTACGCCCTGACTTAATGCCACCAGGGTATAATTAGTATCAGTATTCCCATTTGATTGGAAAAGGAGAAGCGTAAGATTAGCTTAAGTGATTTTCCACAGGATACACGGGGAGCTGGTGGCAAAGCAAGTGGATGTTTCGCAGACAACAAGGCAGGAGCAGGAGCGCCGGTGGCAGAACCACCTACCTTCTCATACTCAGCACCCAAACAAGATGCTGACAGGAAAGACGCTGAAGGAATAGATCTATTTCTTTACTCAAAATAACTCTCTCTGTAATGAGCAATTTCACGTGCAACTTTTACTTTTAATTAATTAAAATTCATGGCTCTTGATTACAGTCTAAATCAGAGATATATTGCACAGATGCAGCCATGATACATACAGGGGAAAAAAAACAACCAACAAAATTATCTTACTTTTTTTTTTTTTTCACATACCAGATTGGCCCCATCTGCAAACTAGTATTGAAATAAATACCACAAAACACTGTAAAACCATCCAAAGTCTTTACGTGTGTAAAATGGCTTTTGTACAGCAGTATGCATTAAAACTGGCAGTGTGTGGAAAGCACAACCAATGATTATAAAAATGAACCAGAAATTTAGAGATCTAAACAGCTAAAGCACAGAAAAATTACCATGTAATCATCTACTCACTCACAACCTGCTACCATCACATTTTAATATATAAATATGGATTTGCAGTTAAAAAAATAACTGCAAATGGTACTTAGTAACCTTTGGCTGAAGCCTGAGCTTTAAAAATGGTGATCCCAAGCAAGAAGTATGTTGCATGTGAATTTCACAAGAAATACATCCTTATCACTGACATTTAATGATCTCAGCCATTTATTTGTGTCACTTTAAAAGGTGACACCATTAAGTAGGGGAGTGCTATCTCTAAATAATTTCCTAATTTCTACTCAGAGTACTGAACAGTCAGGGACAGATCAAGCTATGCTTTTAAACATAGCATTATATTAACAAAAAGAACAGTAAAGTCTTCATGTTGCACCTCATTTATTTAAAAAAATTACTTAACCTCTAGTTATCATTAGTAGCATATGCATTTTCACAAGTACTAAGTCTAAAAATACTACCTATAAATTTAAAGCCAAAATTGATTGTAATAAAAAATTTGTCAAACATCTGTTTTGACTGATAGAAACATAATCCATCGTTCTCAGGCTGGCTTAAAATTCAGATTTAGGATTCTTGTCCTTTTCTCCTCTTCTCAAGAACCACAACAGTTTTCTCTGATGGGAATACGTATAATCAGATTTGACCCATAACGGTCAGCTAAAAGATGCCGTATTTATGTGATCTAACTAAACTCGTAATTCTATATGAATCCTTCAGGCTCCACACGTTTCATGTCAGGCTGCACTCTTATTATTGTGCATGCTTTGCACATTCTTCAGACCCTTCAGCAGACCCTGCAGCAGAATCCAAGTTACCAAATTTAAGGTTTCTAATAAGAAAGAAGTTATTTTTCGAACACCATGTCATTAGCAGTTGTCAGACTAAGCCAGTAATTGCATCACAGACAGCACTACAGCTCCTGTACCTGCAGCTGACTGTAATCCCGACTCATGTTTAGACCCAGAGGTCGCTTTGGACAATCTACCCAGTAGACAAGATAGCAGGATAAAAATAGATGCTTGCAGGGATTTTGTATACAGCGAGAATCTGGATAAGCAGAGGAGCAGCTGCGCCTCCAAGACCTACCATATAATGAAGAAAATCTCCTCTGAAGGGGCAGGAGCTTGCTCAGCAGATGAATTAAAGGCTAGTCTGACAAAAGCAAAATTAGGTGACCCAGGGGTTCCCATTCAAGCAAACTACTATACTGATTGCATACAGTAATCAGGGTCCTGAGGGGACTGTTCCTCTTTCGCAGTGGGTAGTGGGAACGCTTAGCACAGTTCTCTCAATTGTTAGCAGAAAGACAGATAACATCATTACCTGTGTATGTATTTTAACTCTATTGATTTAACATTTAAGTGGCATCTGCTGCAGAAAATAAATACAATCTGATAGTCTAAATCCAGATCTTGATTAGGAAAGTACTTTCAGCTCATACATAAAAGGCATTTATATTTGTAAGAGAACTCATTTATTTGCTCCCCATGTAGTCGTTCCAATTTTTTTCCTCCTCTATTCTTTTTTCTAATGATCCCTGATAGAAAAAACTAAATGCTTTCTGGTCTCTCTCATCTTCTCCCCACACACATCTCTGAATTTTTCGGGTGGAATCATGACTTTCTCACTAACAAAAGTTGTGTGAGGCTTTGTCATGTAAGCAAATACATTTGAACACTGAATATTCTAAGACAATGCTTCCACTGTAACTAATAACAGGCAAAGATAAGTAATTGTAAGGTATAAATATTGACAATGACCAAATACATGCCTCTGACAAAGGGGTTAAAATGTCCTACTGGGGATAAGGAGCTCTTTAGATCAGTTGTTAACTTATCAGGAAGAACATCTTAATGTTGAACACAATATAAACCATAAAGAAAGAAAGACCAGGGAAGCACCAGTAAATATCAAATGGCTTCTGATAAAAAGAGAGCCTCAAGTCAATCTTACATGCACCTTTATGTGTATCTCAGAGGAGGAGACCCATCAGCACTCTTCAGTTTGCTTTGGCACATTGTTTTGACTTGAAAGAAGCAATAGTATATGCTGAAAATAATTAAGCTCAGCTTCTTCAGAGTGAAGATTTAAAATTTTTTACATATAGTATTCCTTGAAAATTCATAACAGGTCACGGTAATGTAAGTTTTCACAAACACTGTAATACAGGTAGTAGGCAATACAAGTTTCCAACCACTGTAGGTTTTCCTTTCCTGTAACAGTATCACTCACGTAACAACATGCTAGCACTTCACATTCTGGAATTCCCAAAATTATGTTGTAACTCAAGATAAATGTTCTCCCCAATCAAAGAAGCCTAAAACAACCTCTCAGTGGAAAGCAGGACAGGGCTTTTGATATGACTCTTAAGGTTATCATAAAACCAAGTCATTTGTTCAAGCATATGATATGTGGGTATGTCTCTCAGAATTTTAAATGCCTGCCATATGGAAAACA